>CM056054.1:188657498-189117498 GCA_029574335.1 Rana kukunoris
CAGACAGAGACACACACAGACAGACAGAGACACAGACAGACAGAGACACACACAGACAGACAGAGAGACAGACACAGACAGACAGAGACACACACAGACAGACAGAGACACACACAGACAGACAGAGACACACACAGACAGACAGAGACACACACAGACAGACAGAGACACACACAGACAGACAGAGACACACACAGACAGACAGAGACACACACAGACAGACAGAGACACACACAGACAGACAGAGACACACACAGACAGACAGAGACACACACAGACAGACAGAGACACACACAGACAGACAGAGACACACACAGACAGACAGAGACACACACAGACAGACAGAGACACACACAGACAGACAGAGACACACACAGACAGACAGAGACACACACAGACAGACAGAGACACACACAGACAGACAGAGACACACACAGACAGACAGAGACACACACAGACAGAGACACACACAGACAGACAGAGACACACACAGACAGACAGAGACACACACAGACAGACAGAGACACACACAGACAGACAGAGACACACACAGACAGACAGAGACACACACAGACAGACAGAGACACACACAGACAGACAGAGACACACACAGACAGACAGAGACACACACAGACAGACAGAGACACACACAGACAGACAGAGACACACACAGACAGACAGAGACACACACAGACAGACAGAGACACACACAGACAGACAGAGACACACACAGACAGACAGAGACACACACAGACAGACAGAGACACACACAGACAGACAGAGACACACACAGACAGACAGAGACACACACAGACAGACAGAGACACACACAGACAGACAGAGACACACACAGACAGACAGAGACACACACAGACAGACAGAGACACACACAGACAGACAGAGACACACACAGACAGACAGAGACACACACAGACAGACAGAGACACACACAGACAGACAGAGACACACACAGACAGACAGAGACACACACAGACAGACAGAGACACACACAGACAGACAGAGACACACACAGACAGACAGAGACACACACAGACAGAGACACACACAGACAGAGACACACACAGACAGACAGAGACACACACAGACAGAGACACACACAGACAGAGACACACACAGACAGAGACACACACAGACAGAGACACACACAGACAGAGACACACACAGACAGAGACACACACAGACAGAGACACACACAGACAGAGACACACACAGACAGAGACACACACAGACAGAGACACACACAGACAGAGACACACACAGACAGAGACACACACAGACAGAGACACACACAGACAGAGACACACACAGACAGAGACACACACAGACAGAGACACACACAGACAGAGACACACACAGACAGAGACACACACAGACAGAGACACACACAGACAGAGACACACACACAAGTTTTCCTAGGGGTCGGGGGAAAAGGAGGCATAGAAAAAAAGTGTAAAAAAAATCCCAGAGACTTCAACTTCTGTATTTAAATCTGAACTGCAGGTCTGCTGAAAGCAAGAGGCAGAATTTCCTCAGTCTCCTCTCTCCCAGTGATCAGACTATACATTGTGGGCTAGATTCAGGTACGGAGGCTTAAATTTTCACGGGCGTATCTTGTTTACGCTACGCTGCCGTAAATTAGCGAGGCAAATGCTGTATTCACCAAGTTACAGCGGCGTAGCTTAAATGGGCCAGCGTAAGCCCAGGTAATTCAACTGTGAATGAGGTGGGTGCGTTTTATGGTAATGTGTTGTGACTAGGGCGGTTACTGATCAAAATTTTTGTGTTTGATTAATTGTTGTTTTTTTTAAATCGATTAATCAACGAATTTCGATTAATTATAAACGCACATACAGATCCAACTACTTTTAGCTGACCTCCTTGCAGGCCGATTCCCAGTGCAGTTACCAACCACTGGAATAATGGATAGCAGGATACAAAACACACACAAAGGCAGCACTCGATGGGAATAGCATTAAAACTTTTATAGAAGTAGGTAACCAAATAAATATTGCACTGGAGATAAAATCGATGTAGCTACATAAACTGTAAAAATGGTGCGAGTAATACCAAACGGTACTAAAAGCAGTCATAAAAACATGTAGCCAAGTATGATACTGATATAAAAATGTGTACAACGATACCACTGCTGAATCCAGATGATGGGAGGTTAACATCAGTCTGTCGGCATGTAGATGTCCCATTAAGGGAACTATCACAACTCCCAGTGGATGGTTGTAGAATCCCAGGTTGATGGAGGGAAGTGATAGAGAGAAGTGTAACAGCCCTTGTGTGTGGCAGATAGTAAGGTCCCACCGGCATGCAGATATGAAAGCACAGCAAAGGAGCCCTTCAGATGGACACGGCAAGCCCTGCCGGTTTCCGTGTCGTTATCGGATCTCCGACGGAACTCCCTAAATGGCCAAAGCTGGCGGAGAGGTGAATATCAATCAAAAGAATATTAATTGATCAAAAAGATTTTGATCGATCAAAAAAATTAAAGATTAATTAAAAGTTAATTTGCACAGCCCTAGTTGTGACCTCACGTTTTTTTTTTTAACTGCGCATGCGCCAACCGTGGACGTATTCCAGTGCGCATGCTCCAAATTATGACGCTACGACGCATTTTTTTCGACGTGAACGTAATTGACGTAAATCCCCATTCACAGACGAGTTACGCAAACGACGTAAAATCTGAAAAATTTGACGCGGTCCCGACGTCCATACTTAACATAGGATGCGCCATCTTTTTGGTGGTTTATCTTTACGCCGGAAAACGCCTTACGTAAACGGCGTAAATTCACTGCGTCGGCCGGGCGTACATTCGTGAATAGGCGTATCTCGCCGATTTACATATTCTAGGCGTAAATCAGCGGGAACGTCCCTAGCGGCCATCTTAAAAATGCAGTTAAGATACGACGGCGTAATAAAATTACGCCGCTCGTATCTTAGCTCAATCCCGGCGCATCTTATTTTCTGAAGACAGAAAAAAAGAAGGATACGCCGGCGCATATAAGAAGTTACGCGGCTTAGCTACATATAAGCCATGCAACTTTACTGAATCTGGCCCTGTAACTTTGTAGCAAGGTGAGAGGCAGCAGCAGGGGCTTATCTGTGTCAGACATTGGTGAGGTCTCTATGGCTTTTTTCTAGGGTTGTCCTGATACCGATACTAGTATCGGTACCGATACCAAGTATTTGCGGGAGTACTTGTACTCCCGCAAATACCCCCGGTACCTAAATAGGATACTTAACCCCCCCCCGCGCCGCCGCCACCGCAGAGCCACATACCGCCGCATTAATCCCCGAGCAATACAGCGCGCATTACAAGCTTTCGTTTGTATACTTGTAATGCAGGCCTCGCCATGTATAGACACGCCCCTTCTCCGGATTGGATGGATCTGTCCAATCCCGAGCAAGGGGGAGTGTCTATTAACGGATCCGTGTATAGACACTCCCCCTTGCTCGGGATTGGACAGCAGCTACTACAGGTATGGGGGACAGGACATGGCTGCAATATGTGGGGGACAGGACATGGCTGCAATATGTGGGGGGGACACATTTAAAAAAAGTATCGGTACTTGTACTCGGTCCTAAAAAAGTGGTATCGGGACAACCCTACTTTTTTCCCCAACCTATATCCTATAATAAATGAAACTCCACCTATTTATGGAATGTCTGAAACTAAAATCAATAACTCCGTTCCCCCCCCACCCACGTCCCTCCCTTCAGCCCCTGCATGAGTGATAATCCCGCCACCATCCCGGGTCATCGGGTGTCAGCCTGGAGGGGAGTATTAATTGCTGTCTATAGATGACACCGCTGGATGGATTTACACACCGCTCTTCGAGGTGAGGATCTCCGGAGACCCGACCTTTCCCGACACTGGAGGAGTCCATTGAAAATCAGCAAAGACTGATCATTCAGTATAAGACGGGAGGAGGTTCACTAGAAAATGACCGTCACAGCAGGAAGGATGAAGAGGATTCACACCCCATTCACACACGTGTGCAACTTGTCATGCCACTTCGGACCTCAAAGTCCCACTGATAACCAATCACATGTATGCGACTCACAGCGACTTCAGAGTAGTTCCTGCACTACTTTGGTGCGACTTTCATGCAACTTGAGGGCCACAGACTTCAATGTTCCCCCTCAAGAGAGGCAAGACAGTGGGGGTCCGACTTTACAGGAAGACAAGTCACACCCACACACAAAGTCATGTGATTTTGGGGTCAAACAGGTGACAATGGAGCCCAAGACCCCAGGCACACTATTAGATTTTCTGGCGATTTTTGTCCTCAGATTTACCAAAACCACGTAGTGCGAGAGCTGGCCTGATTGCATACAAATTGAAACTTTTGCCGAGTACACACACTCAAAATTTCCGACAACAAATGTTCGATGGGAGCTTTTGGATGGAAATTCCGACTGTGTGTAGGCCCCCTATCGGAGATTTTCTGTCGGACTTGATGTGCCGCAATCGTGTCACCAAGCTGCGTGTGTGCGTGTGTGTGTGCGTGCGTGCGTGCGTGTGCGTGTGTCATAATCTATTGCCCAGGGGCCCCATAATCTCCTATTGCCCCGGGGCCCCTCATGAGTTGTCAGTCCACCCCGGCAGGACACTGATCTACTTCTCCCTGTGATCGGGAGCAGTGGTCAGTGTTATGTCACTTGTAGCCCCGCGCCCCAATCAGTTAGAATCACTACCTAGGACACAATTAATCCCTTCCTCACTCCCCCTAGTGGTTAATCCCTTCCCTGCCAGTGTCATTTACACAGTGATCAGTGCAATTTTATAGCACCGATCGCTGTATAAATGACAATGGTCCCAAAATAGCGTCAAAAGTGTCGATGTGTCCGCCATAATGTCACAATAGTGGTGAGAGATAGGCATGACATTTTTACTTAAAACGGAGGTTCCATCAAATAATTTTTTTTCTAAAGCCAGCAGCTACAAATATGGCAGCTGCAACTTTAAAAAAAAAAAAAGTGGACACTTACCTGTCCAGCGCACCCTTGATGTCGTCAGTCGAGGACGAGCAGGAGCCAACAGCGGGTCCGAGCAGGAGCCAACAGCGGGTCCGAGCAGGAGCCAACAGCGGGTCCGAGCAGGAGCCAACAGCGGGTCCGAGCAGGAGCCAACAGCGGGTCCGAGCAGGAGCCAACAGCGGGTCCGAGCAGGAGCCAACAGCGGGACAGTTGCTCTTTAAAAGTGATTTAAATCAAATCTACCTTGGTCACATCCAAGTCACACCCACCCAAAGCGGCATCAAACTTGCACTACAAAGTAATGCGACTTTGGAGTCATACAGGTGTTAATGGGGCCTAAGAGAGCCAGAGGCAAAGTGTTGTCACCTGTCAACAAGAAGTGCTCAAACAACAACTTTCATGGCAGGACCAACAAAAATGTTATTAAGCAAATTTAAAAAGAAATTACATTTTTAAACATTACCCGATGGTGTAAAATCTCAAAGTCTAAATAATTGTGTCCCTGGTGACCACCATAAGGCCCTGCTCACTGATTAGCTGGGTACGGCATTTTATTTACACCAGTATGCACAGGGGTTGCATCCATCTCAAAGCCGGCGTCCCATTGTTGTCTACAGGGACACGCGGCTGCCCCAATAGACAACAATGAGATGCACACAAAACCTGCTGGTAAAAGACGGCCCTGTACCAACCCCCCCATGTAGACGAAGCCTAAGAAATAATAATCAGCGGGGATGGAGCGCAGAGAGATGAATGTATTACTCATTGAACAGCAAAATGTTACAGTGAAGGTTCGGCCATCAAATATATAATAAGATTCGCTACATTATAAAGAAAGAAACCAGCAAGGACACAATTAGATACAAAGTAATGATTGGATAACAAGGATATACAAAGTAACAATGTCAGGGGGAGTAATCGTCGATCACGAAGCAGATCGGTGGAGTGCCTCTGTAATGTAAATATCATTAGATTATGCGGGGGGGGGTGGAATGATGGGGGGGTGGAAAGACGGGGAGCGGGCGGAATGATGGGGGGGGGGTGTAATGACAGGGGGATACACACAGTTCAGGGAGATGGAGGCCGCCATAAAACTAATATCACAAATCTGTGAGGCTGGTCCGACAATGCCCGGCACTGTACTCGGCTTATGAAGGTCTCCAGCATTACGACAGGTCCTCTTTGCTTCATGTGTTAACAAGAAGTGCTGCTTTCCATTAGAAGGAAATATTTATGTTGCGAATTCTCTCGAGCCCCTTCACTACAGCCGGAGCCGCAAATTATCAAACCAAAAAAATCAGTAGATGGAGATGTTTTACACGTGAGCATTCAATGACTGCGAGGGATACCGAGCAAAACCCACCGCCGCATGTACTGTACACCGAGCGACTATGACTGCAGGACATCCGTATATATATATATATATATATAGATACATAGGGGATACCGAGCAAAACCCACCACCGCATCTACACAAAGCGACAGCGACTACAGGACATCTGGATACATAGGGAATACCGAGCAAGACCCACCGCCCCATGTACTGTACACCGAGCGACTACAGGACATCCGTGTATATAGATACATAGGGGATACCGCGCAAAACCCACCGCCGCATGTACTGTACACCGAGCGACTATGACTGCAGGACATCCGTATATATATATAGATACATAGGGGATACCGAGCAAAACCCACCACCGCATCTACACAAAGCGACAGCGACTACAGGACATCTGGATACATAGGGAATCCCGAGCAAGACCCACCGCCCCATGTACTGTACACCGAGCGACTACGTGTATATAGATACATAGGGGATACCGCGCAAAACCCACCGCCGCATGTACTGTACACCGAGCGACTGCAGGACATCCGTATATATAGATACATAGGGGATACCGAGCAAAACCCACCGCCACGCGACTGCGACTGCAGGACATCCGTATATATAGATACATAGGGGATACCGAGCAAAACCCACTGCTGCATGTACTGTACACAGCGCGACTGCAGGACATCCGTATATAGATACATAGGGGATACCGAGCAAAACCCACCGCTGCATGTACTGTACACCGAGCAACTGCGACTACAGGACATGCGTATAATAGAATATGATACACATATGATACAACCAATGAGACACAAATGACAAACCAAACACCTGGCAGGTGTTATAGCCATTTCCTACTCTACCCAAAGAATATGTTTAGATACTTCAACCACTTAAGGACCCGCTCATGTACATCTACGTCGGTACTTTAAACATGGATATCTCGGTAACGGCAGCAGCTGCTGCCACAACCGAGGTATCCATCTTTAGCATGAACGGTCCGGTTTACGATAACGGTGGTCTGTGTGGTGGACTCGCCGCAAGATCACCGTTATCGGCGGCGGGAGAGGGGCCCCTCCCCCTCCCGCCGCTCTCCCGCACCCTCCGCCGCTTACCGGAGCCGTCGGTAGCGGTGGAGGCGATCGGATCCTGCTGCCTGCTGTGTGGGGATGCGAGTGAGGGCAAGATGCTCCCCCGTCCCCATAGCATAGCAGGGCGGAAGTGACGTCAAAACGTCAATCCCGCCCATGCGTCTTAGAAAGAAATCTCATATTTAAGGAGGACCTGTCATGCTTTTTTCTATTACAAGGGATGTTTACATTCATTGTAATGGGAATAAAAGTGATCAATTTTTTTTTTTTGTGTGTATTTTTTTTTTTAAATAAATAAAAAAAAATGTAAAGCGCCCCGTCCCGACGAGCTCGCGGCAGAAGCGAACGCATATGAAAACGGTATTCAAACCACAAAAGTGAGGTATCACTTGTTTAAGGGTAAAAGTTTGACGCCATGCCACGAGCGGGTGCAATTTTTAAGCGTGACATGGTATCATTTTACTCGGTGTAACATTATCTTTCACAATATATAAAAAATTGTGGGCCAAATTTATTGTTGTCTTATTTTTTAATTAAAAAAAGTGAATTTTTTCCAAAAAAAGTGCGCTTGTAAGACCGCTGCACAAACACAGTGTGACAAAAAGTATTGCAATGACCGCCATTTTATTCTCTAGGGTGTTAGAAAAAAAATTGTTTGGGAGTTTTAAGTAATTTTCTAGCAAAAAAAAAAAAACTGTTTTAGTCTTGTAAACACCAAATCTGAAAAACACCCAAGGTCCTTAAGTGGTTAAACACACACCATAAAACAAAGCACAGAAAAAGTTACTTTCGGAAAAATATTGCATAGATAACTCAAAGGATTCATAGGCCAAAAATACACAATAGTTTCACTTCAATATTGGCTCTGAAAAAAAATATAATCACCAGAAAAATATAATCACACAGGAATTCTAATCTGGCCAGAGAAAATGGTCCCTGACTGTTGCTTACAAGCTAATTTTTCAGTAAGAATTGTTTGTACTGAATAGATATTTATGGAATCTCGAGCACAAGGTTGTCTGTTGCTGACCAGGTGACGGCTACAAAACATGACTACTTCATACTTCTGAAATATCCGAGCCAGAAAAGTAAAATGTGACTCAGCAGAACAGACTGGCTGCATACTGAGAAGCAGTATATATACCCACTACTGTTACTTTTAATACAGGAAAATAACTATACAGTACTTTGGGATTAAAAAGACCAGCGAGTCCACACATCAGCTTCAAAGTGGTTGTAAACCCACTTTTGCAAGTTACACCTACAGGTAAGCCTAGATTTATGCTGCATACACACAAGCCTTTTTTCGGGATGTAAAAAAAAATCAATTTTTTTTATGTCATTAAAAACGATCGTGTGTGGGCTCCAAAGCATTTTTCACTACGTAAAAATGGCCATTAACAATTTAGAACATGCTCTAAATTTTCACATAGTTTTAACGTCGTAAAAAATGGTCGTGTGTGGGCTTTAACAACGTAAAAATGCTTAGAAGCAAGTTATGAGATGGGAGCGCTCGTTCTGGTAAAACTAGCGTTCGTAATGGAGTAAGCAGATTCATCACGCTGCAAGACAGAAAAACGCAAATCATCTTTTACTAACACAAAATCAGCAAAAGCAGCCCCAAGGGTGGCACCATCCGCATTGAAGTTCCCCTTTATAGTGCCGTCGTACGTGTTGTACGTCACCACGCTTTGCTAGAGCATTTTTTTTTTCACAAACGTGTGTAGGCAAGGCCGGTTTAACAATAATCGGTTGAAAAAAAAAAATAGGATTTTTGTACTCACCATAAAATCCATTTCTCTGAGTTCATGGACGGACACAGCAGCATTGACCTTAGGGTTATATCACCTTCCTTCCAGGAGAGACTAGGCAGAAAAACAGCACTTCAAGTGTTAAAAACACATTTGCAGTACAGCTCCTCCCAGGGGGCATTGTTCCCCGGGTATATAACCCCCACTCTGACTGAACAGCTCCAGTTCATAACAAGCAGTACAAACCAAAAGGAGGGGTGGGTGCCGTGTCCTCCATGAATTTGGAGAAATAGATTTTACAGCGAGTACAAAAATCCTATTTTCTCTTCCGTTCATGGACGGACACAGCAGCATTGACCTTAGGGACGTCCCCAAGCAGTGTCAAAATTTCGAGGGGTGGGGAAAACACACAGCAAACCAGGGTTCACCACCAAACAAAAAAACAACCAGAGTTTCTCAACGGAGGAACTCCAACCTTAAACTGCCGCCTGTAAAACCTTGCAGCCAAAGGAGGCATCCGAAGATGCACTCACATCCACCTTGTAAAACTTAGAGAAAGTGTGGATGGACGACCAGGTTGCCGCCTTACACACCTGTAAAACAGAGGCTTGATGACGGAAAGCCCAAGAGGCACCAATCGCCCTGGTCGAATGCGCCGTAACCTGAAAGGGAGGCGCCCACCCCTTTAGGGCATAGGCCTAAAGGACGACCTGTCTGATCCACCTAGAAATGGTGGCCGACAAGACCGCCAGACCCTTTTTTAGGACCAGTCACCGACACAAACAGTGAGTCCGATCTCCTGAACAGAGCCGTAGCAGACAAAGTACACCCGTAGGGCCCGAACCACATCCAAGGAATGCAAAGCGGCCTCCTCCTGGTTCTTTGGCAGAGGACATGAGGATGGTAACAGAGGTCTGATGAAGCTACGTGATGTGGCGTAACTGGTAAGGACCTGATACACCAGGAACAGGAAGAGTTTGTATCCACCGCATCGCTGTCATTGTTGCTGCTTTGTTTTTATCCGATGTAAGTTTTCTACTTTTACCTATTAAAATCCCTTTGATGTACTTCACCATGTAGTGTCTCTTGATTTTCACTGGAACCCGACTGCTGACATCACCTGTGAGGCCATTGGACACCAGTGGTGACAGACAGGAGTTGGGAATCAACACAGAGGAGCCATCCCTGGATTTATTCACACTCATACAAGTCTACTTACACCTGGTTTAAGGTAAGCACTCTGCGAGCACAGTACCTAGAAGAATCTGTATAAGAAGACTGAGGAGAGAAGATTTATTTATTCACCTTTTGGTTACACCAGGACTTTTGTCATTTTTTTGTCATTATTTGTTTGCTTTCTAGTTTATGCATTGTGTTAGCATTGGCTTGCCAATTCTGTACCCCCAGAATGTACACGGCCGACAGAGCCGGAACGGATCGTTCGGCCCACTGAAGGATGTGAGCGACCTCCTTCGCTGCAGCCGAGCTCCGTGTGCCTCCCTGATGATTGATGTATGCCACGGCCGTGGCGTTGTCGGACTGGATTCTGACCGGACGGTCCTGCAGACCCCGGGACCACTTGGTGAGGCACAACTTGATTGCACGGAGCTGCAGTACATTGATTGGAAGGCACGACGACTCCTAAGTCCAGCACGCCTGACTGGGCAACCAGGGGATTTAACCTGCCTACAGTCACAATATAAATATATAGAAATAAAAATTATATAAAAAAATTACACACACACACCAGGTAAAACGGGTATTGAACACATCACCATTTATCTAGGTAAATATATTTCCAAAGGTGCCATTGACAGAGCTGGGCGATTTTCTCCCCAAAAAAATCTGCTATTTAAAAAAAAAAAAAAAAAAAAAAAAAAAAAAACCCACACTCGATTCACGAATTTGAATCAGGTTTTTTTTTTTGATGGACGCCACGACAGTCCTGAGTAGCTGCGGGCAGGAGTTTTTAGGCAAGATGGCGGCTTCGGCCAAAGCCTCGCCTAACTCCTCCTGCCCGCAGGAGCGGCGTGGTCTCAGCGCCAGTCATATTGGGGGAAAAAAAAAAATCGATTTGCTGAAAATCTGAACTGAAATGCCTGTACTGCGGAGCTGCGGGAAGGAGTGTTTAGGCGAGGCAGCGGCCTCGTCCACGACGTCCGGCCTCGTGGACTAGGTCGAAGCCACGGCCTTGCCTAAAAACTCCTGCCCGCAGCTCCTCAGGACCGGTGTGGTGTCAGCGCCGATCCTGGTGGAAAAAAAAAAAACGATTTGCTGAAAATCTGAATCGTTTTGACCTCGATTCAAAACCATTTTTTTCCCAGCCCTACATTGACATGAAATGTTCATCACATGTCGGTAACAACCTATGCAATCCATACATACGAAGAAACAAATAAGTTCAAACATTAAGTTAGGTGTAATAAGATGGAATGACACATGGAAAGGGAGGTGCAAAAAAAAAGGTACAGAAACACAAGACACATTTTAACTGAAATCCATCAGCAATTAGAAAGCAATCCTGCCCCTAGTCTGTGCAAATTAATATCAGCCGGTTTAGTCTCAACCGATGGCCTATAAAAAGGTGTCTCATTACCAAGGTGTCAGACAAGAAACATCCCTTGATTGGTAAAAGCAAAGAGCTCTCTCAAGGCCTTTGCAATCTTAATTGATGTAAAACATACTGGTTACAGAAAAATTTCTAAACTTCTGAAATGTTCCATGAGAGCACTGTTGGGGCCATAATCCGAAAGTGGAAAGAACAAAAAAATGGCCTGGTCATAAAAGGGGTAAATCTTCCAGAGGTCAAGGGGTTAAGGGTTCATTCACATGGGTTCTCTGGCCCATACAGTGTGAATGAGCAATTTGTTTGTGCGGCTGCAACCTGTTACTCGTTGATGTACACCCATAAGTATGACCCACAGCCACAGGTTCCAATTTGACATGGTGCAGGTGTGGCAGAGTGGCCCCAAATGCACACTGTGTTTGGGCCACACACACACACACACACGTGTCAAATTAGGACCTGCAACTGTTATGTTGCGTTTGTATCCTTTAATAATGATTTCATTGGATTTTCAGCAGAAATATATTTGATATTTTTGATGGGGGAGGGGGGCTGTCAGATAGCCGACACCTCCCCCCCCCCCCCCCAAACATTTTACAGTTGAACATAAGCAACAGAAAATCCCAAATATCTAAGGAATGAAAATCAAAACTCTTCAGTTATTTTAAAATAAGGTAAACCCAAATAAAATGTGCAAACATGTGGAAAACATCTAATTTTTATTTTTTTGCAGTGAAAAGATAAGACTTCACTTGTGGAAAGAGACTGATAAAAAAAAAAAAACATCAAACCATGAACTTAATAGAGAGAACGTTCACACGTTAAAAACCTGAGGCGCCAAGTGCCATATCAGTTAATCATAATTCTGTCATCTGGACTCCCACAGGAATAGAGCAGACTTCTGCTTGCTGCTTCTGTGCAGGATTTATGAAGTACCGTTCACACCTTGTCACCATTAGCAGCCTGTGGAGGCACTACATGTTCACACTCTGCTTTCCAACAGACAAACCTAGACTCTGGTATTCTATCGAGGATTTCATGCTCCATCTTAAAAAGAACCTGACATGGTCCAAAATACTTCTAAGATAAAAAGCAGGCACTATATATGCCTTGTTAGTTCTACATAGAGCCACACTCTAAATCAGTTTTCTTTTAAGTAGATTGTTCCTCTGATTGGCGAAGGTGGCGAGGCGGGTGGATGACACCACCTGAGCTAATCAGAGGAAGCCCAGTATTCACCGATACAAAGTCAAGTAATCCGTACTGCTGCCATAACACAGATAACCTCGCGGTGTAAGTAGATAATGCTACAACAGTATTTTACAGCGCACTCAAATGCCACATCACCATGTAATGGAAATGGTTCAATTGGGTCAAACTGGCCCAAATTATTAAAAATGATTTGACTCTAACTTAAATTCAACATTGAGGCCCTTTCAAGTGATTCTAAAAATGCAAAACAGGTTTATACTTACCTGCTCTGTGCAATCGAGTCGCACAGAGTGCCTCCAAACCACCTATTCTTGGATTCCCCACCAGCACTTCTGGCTCCTCCTCTCCAGCAAGTTTCCCATAGAAAGCTACTGTATTTGCTGGCGTATAAGACTACCTTTTACACTTAAAAAACTGGCCAAAAAGCAGCGGACGTCATGCGTGCTGGATGTGCGGTAATACTGTATATGTAGTGGCACACACGGTCGGAATATCCAATTCTGTCTGACTTTTTTCATCAGAAATTCTGATCGCGTGTAGACGGCATTAGTCTGGACTAAAATGGCATTTTAGTTTTAGTCTCATTTTAATAATTTGATTAAAATGGCATTTTAGTTTTAGTCGTATTTTAGTCGACTAAAAAAATGGTATTAAGGTGTCCGTTTATGAAGCAGTGAAATCTATTCACTGCTTCGTTCTCCGGCATTCACAGAGGAGATTTTTCTCCTCTGTGTGCCAGTTTATGAAGCGGAGAAGATCGCTTCACCCTTGGAGGAGTGCCGTGATCTGCCAACGCTTCCAACAGTGGAGAACGGCCCCTGGTACTGGAATCTCGTGAGACTTTACGAGATCACAGTACCAGAAATTCACAGAAATAGAGATGTCAGTTTATTGAGCAGTGATAAATTATCATCGCTCAGTACACTGACAGGCGGCGAGGTTAATGTAATTAAAATAACGAGTCCCCACATACATACACTAATATATATATATATATATATATATATATATATATATATATATATATATATATATATATATATATCACACATATACATTTATACAAACACATTATATATACATACACACATAATTACTACAGGGGGACATGGTTACAGTGTTGGGGGATCTGAACGAGGTACAAGGAAGTTAAAAATCTTCCTCCTCAGAACCCCCAGGATTCCCTCTTCACTCCCCGCTTCACCAGCTCTGAAATGGTGAATTGGGGAGTGTGAAGTCTGGCACAGATCGCCAGTGAAGCTCTCAGATCACAGCTTCATAAACTGGCCGTTAAAGTGTCAGTCTATGAGACTTCTCTGTGTGTGGAGATAATCGGTGGGAGAACAAAATTCAAACACTTTTTATCTCCGTTTCATAAACTGTTTATGGCCTGTGATCAGTGGTGATCCCTGGGATCACCGCTTTATAAACAGACACCTAAGTTAGTTGTAGTCAATGAAATTAGCACTGCTATCAGCATGTCCCAGGTCAGTACATTTACATGCAGCATGCCTAACTGACTTCTGGTACCCCCCCCCCCCCCCAATCGGAGTACCGCTGTGTAGGGGATTACAAGATACAAGTCAAATTAAGGTACTCACAAAACGTACATGTAAAATACTAAATATGTTCTCAAGCTTACCAGAGCAAAGATCTTTGTAAGATTGTTGGTTGGTGAGAACCTGCGTAAGAACTGATCTCATCGCACCACCCATTTTGGTTAAATCCTCCAGGAAGGAGATCTGAGGTTCCAAAGCCTGAAGGATCTTCTGGAGGTCCTTATCAGATGATGACTCTAGAATACAAATTAAGATTTACCACAAAGCTTATGAACTACATATAATAAAAAAAATATAAAAGAGAAGGATACATGACAAAAATAACAAAACAGCTGAAAAGGAACACACTTTTAGTCATTCTGAGGTTGTTATTCAATGCACATAAATTAATTGCCTCCAATAGGGTTTCCTCCAACCCTCCTATAGTAAACGAATCGAATGGATTTCTGATATGAATGATCTGTTTGAAAAACATACCCATACCCTACAAAATGCCCCCTCTGTACATTTCAAAAAAATCTTGGCTAAGTCGATAGAAGTAATGAACCCCCTTCTTGGATCTTAGAAAAGCTCTACTCATTTTACTGTCCCTGTCATGTAGCGGTCTGCGCATGGCATTGGCGCACACCATGTCCAATGAATGTGACCTGTACTTGTTAGAGTTTCTGTATATGCTTGATGCTGTGGTATCCTGCGAGGCAACTCATTTTTTATTTGTCCCCCCATTTTTGTTTTGTGGTTTGTTTTTACTTTTTTGACCCTATTCAGATTAAACTTTATTTATTTAATTTATACCAAAAGGAATCACTGTTGTATCATGCAGAGATGTATGGGTCAGTATAAGGCTGCATTCACACCTGGAGCGTAGCGTTTTCACGCATTTTGTTGTGCGTTTGCATACAGCGTTGTCCGATGTTTTTGAACTTCAAAGTTTTTTTATTTTAGCCAATAGGAAAAAATGATCATCTCTTTCATCACTTGTTGCTATGTTTGCAGATGTTTTTATCTTCTGCCTGGGTGAAATGTTCTATTGACTAAAGCGACAAAACGCCCGTAGAAACGCTCGTTGTCACGCTAGACGCTTGAAATCAAGCGTTTTCCATTACTTTCTATGGGAAATACAAACGCTCAAGAACGCCCAAACCGCCCAACTCACGCGACAAAAAAAGGGTCCGGGACTTGTTTGAGCTTCAGGCGTACGGCGTCACGCGTTTTGTAGTGGAGATGTGAACGATCTCCATAGAGAATAATGTATTTTTTTCCCCTCTAGCGTATTGTAGCGTCACGCTTCAGGCTACAAAACGCTCGGGTGTGAATGGAGCCTTAGACCTACTTAGACTGGCATCAGACTTCCAAAAGTGTGTCAAAGAGGATTCTCCAGGTAAGATCGGCAGTGTGGGCAGCAGGACAGGAATGTATATGATCTCATCTTTACATGGCAACCTTTTAGCATTAATTTTGCAACAGAAACCGTTGAAGAGTCAGAAACTGAACTAAATCGTACAAATGCACCAGCCAGCTTACATTTTAATTAACCCCTTCTCGTCAAACAAATGCATTAATGCAGCTTCGCTGAAAGGGGGATCCGTTTCTGTAGAGCTGCATATGTGCATAGCATGCTCCCAGCACAGAGACCGAGCTGTCACCAGCAGCTCTGGGTCTCATACCGACTATCGGATGCTGAGAGGACCTGCTATTGATCACATGGTCAATGCGATAGCCTGTGACTGGCTATCACAGTGATCAGGTACTGTACAGACTGCCCCTGTATTTTCTCCTCTTGAATAGAGTTGAATAATAGACCAGGATTTGATCGAAGTCAGTGCTAGGGTCAGGGTTTTAGATAGGATAAAAAAAAAAAACACATGGTTTATTTAGTATAAGTGCCCGATTACCAAGTTTACTAAACCAGGAGTACAAAATCTGGTGCAGCTCTGCAAAGAAACCAATCAGCTTCCAGGTTTTATTGCCAAAACTTAATTGAACAAGCTAAAGTTAAAATTTGATTGGCCACCATGGACAGCTGCACCAGATTGAGTGTTCCAGTTTTAGAAAATCTCTCCCTAAACCCAGGTTCACACTGGGCTGCGGGAATGAAGCCTTGCGAGTTCAGCTGAACTTGCACGATTTCACTCCCGCCTGTCAGTCCCGATTTCAGGCGCGATTACAGAAACATCTGTGCAGCTTCTGCACACATGTCAATGCATGTCAATGCAAATCGTGGGCTGAAATCGCAAAAAAATAAAAATAAAAAAATAGTACAGAAACGACTTTTTTTAAATCAGTGCAGCTCCAAATGTAAGTTTAGTTCCACTTTAACCAGTTAAGGACCCCTTCACTCTGATATACGTCGGCAGAAGGGCACATACCTGTACGTCGCCTTTAAGAGCCCAGCTGTGGGTCGCAAGCACGCCGCCGGTGGTGTACTCGCGACCTGGTCCTGTTCTCCGTGACCACAGGACCCAAGCGCCGCCAGTGTCCCGCGATCGGGTCACAGAGAGGAAGAACAGGGAGAGGCAAGTGTACACAAACCTTCCCCGTACTTCCTAGTGTGGAAGTCACTGATCGTCTGTTCCCTGTGTTAGGGAACGACGATCAGCGACGTCACACGAACAGCCACACCCCCCTACAGTAAGAACACTCCCTTAGGGCACACTTAACCCCTACAGCGCCCCCTCCTAGTTAACCCCTAACACTTTTCGCTGTGAAAATGACAATGGTCCCAAAAATGTGTCAAAAGTCCGCCATAAAGGCACAGTCACGAGATCGCCGCCATTACTAGTAAAAAAAAAAAAAAGCCATAAAACTATCCCCTATTTTGTAAACGCTATAACTTTTGCGCAAACTAATCATTAAATGCTTATTGCAATTTTTTTTACCAAAAACATGTAGAAGAATATGTATCGGCCTAAACTGAGGGGAAAAAAAAAACATATAATATATATATATATATATATAATTTTTTTTTTTTGGGGGGGGGGGGAGATTATAGCAAAAAGTTAAAAAATATGGTTTTTCTTTCAAAATTTTCGCTCTATTGTTTATAGCGCCAAAAATAAAAAACTGCAGGGGTGATCAAATACCACCACGCTCTATTTGTGGGGGGGGTGGGGGGACGCAAATTTTGTTTGGGAGCCGCATCGAAAGACTGTGCAATTGTCAGTTAAAGCGAAGCAGTGCCGAATCACAAAAAGGGGCCTGGTCCTTTTACCTGCATAACAGTCCGGGTCTTAAGTGGTTAAGAATTATAAACTACCCGACTGATATAAATCTTGCAAGCGATAGTTTAATAATGAATCCTCCTTATCAACCAATGACATCATTGGTTGTTACAACATCAGTGGCTAGAAGGTTAGTGGCTAGAAGGAATGAAAACCTGAGGCTTGGTGTAAAAACCTGGGGGATGGCTATGATGTTACTTTGTATCTCTATCACATCTGTGTTTTGCAACTTAATATTCACAGTGTTTATTTTCATCTGTAAGTCTTGGAAGAAAAACAGATATTCAGATGATCAGGACAGATCATCAAGCCAAAGCAAAAAAAAAAAAAAAAACACTTACAATCTGTATATCTTCCCACAAGAAACATGTCGCGCACACACACAGATGTCAGATTTGGAAGAAAGCAAAGCTTTTATCACTACTATTATGAAAAATGTGTAATGCAGAAGCAACTGGCATTTCTGCAATAGATCTCGAAATGTATAGACTTGTAAAGGCTTATAGTATACACATGAACAGATTAAGCAAAATGTTGCTGCGCTTTCAAAGCTTTTGGAAGCACTGGCCATTCACTGCAATGGGCAAGGTGTTTTAGGATCGCTAAATACAGAGCTCCCAACCCGCCCCAAAGATGCTGCTTTCAGGACTTTTGGTAATGTCCCACAAACACACCGCCCGTGTGTGAAAAGTGAATGAATTGGAGGCAATTATCAGGTGCTTCACCACTGACATCACATCCGCCCCGCTAAATCCAGACAGATGGAAACCCTATTTACCATCCGTTTGGCGGATTGGATGAAAACGGACTCTAATGTGTAGAGACAGACTTGTCATCCACCGGCTCAGCGGGGATCAACAGAGCGATCCCCGCTGAGCAAGTGGATGTCTAAAAACGGATCTGCCGTGTGAAAGGGCCCTAAGGGTAACCCAACAAAGTTTTACAGTATGCAACAGCTTAGAAATCCTAAAAGCTGCATTTACTTTGACTGATTACATTATCTCATGACCTTACAACCAACCAGCATACCCACAAAGAGAATAAAAAGTACAAGGGGCTATTCTAGCTGGCTGAACAAAAAAAACATCATTTAATGCGCTTTGTAAATGGATTATATAATGTCAGTGTGTGTCTTTAAACAACATTGCAGAAAATACTTTATTTGCAGCACCCCTGGGTGCTCACATGACCCGCACTTCTTCCCCGCTTCCAGCAATGTTGAGAGAGATGCAGAGATCTCTGCTGGTGTAAGCCCTGCTCGGAGCCTTGCAGAGGAAGGGGTCACCGACGTCAGCCGGGAGGAGAGCTCTGACAGGTCACATGAGCGGCCAGCAGCATTTTAAGTTGATCAATTGATCAACATGGGTACAATCAGCCTGCTGGATTTTACATGCGATTATTGCAAGTGGCTGTTACACCTGCTAGCAATAGTTAACTGTGTTTTCCCAGCTTCCCCCTGCCAGGAGAACACAATGTCTCAGCGGGAGGGACTCCCCCGCCAACACTGGCTGGTTGCAGGAAAGAAATTTGCTCTATATCCAGCCTTAGCGCTTTCTAGAGTAGTCAAAAAAAAAAAAAAAAAAAAAAGCACACATTCAGGAGGGGTTTACTATTCTATTACTTTGCTATGATGGCTACCTGCTGAACACATTCATAGAATGTATCAGGAAAAAAACGCAGAATTTAATAGGTCCAGTTGATTTTTTAGGAACTAAAGTTAAATATCACAGCAGTAGTCAATTTAAGGGCTTTCCAATCTCCCTTCATCGAAAGCGTGCAAAATTATGGATGTACTATTTATATGGTACATTGTTAATTCTGATGAAGCTGGACTAGTGAGCCCATGAAATGTGACTCTTACTTTTCCAAATAAAAATCAAAGGGATGTATCAAAAATCATTGGTGCTCGCACTTAACTTTTTGTATTACTACTATGGTGACCTATGCTGCGTATACTAGTTAACAGAAGGTTACCCTCACGCCATGCCTGCAAATTATCCTTTATAGTGTGTCCAGCACGCCAGCAAAACTTTAATCTCAGAACAGAACAGTAGAAACAGTCATTGTTGATGCAATCCAAAGTCACCTGTAGTCTGAGAGTTTGTTTTGTCAACTGTATGCCACTAACGTCCGAAACGCGTAGGAGTTTTACAGCTTTGTACATGTATTAAACCACTTCAGCCCCGGAAGGATTTGCCCCCTTAATGACCAGGCAATGTTTTGCGATAAGGCACTGCGCCGCTTTAACTGACAATTGCTGAAACTAAACAAAATTTACGTATTTTTTTCCCCCCCACAAATAAAGTTTTTTTTTGGTGGTATTTGATCACCTCTGCAGTTTTTCTTTTTTTTGCGTTATAAACAAAAAATTTATACTTTTGCTATAATAAATACCCACACACATTTCTAAATAAAAACAATTTCTTCATCAGTTTGGGCCAATAGCTATTCTTTTTTTTATTTCTTTATTTTTGCATTTTATTTTTTCTAGTAATGGCGGTGATCAGCGATTTTTAGCAGGACTGCGACTGCGGTTGACAGATCCGACACTTGATGCATTTTTGGGACCATTGACACTTATACAGCGTCAGTGCTATAGATAGCCCCCCGACTACTGTATACATGTCACTGGCATGGGGGTTAACACTAGGGGTGATAAAGGGGTTAAATGTGTTCCCTTAGGTGTGTTCTAACTGTAGCCCTGTGGGCTGCCAGGGACATGACAGAGATCACCGTTACCAATCACTGGGAACAGTAGATCCCCGTCATGTCCCCTGTCAGAATGGGGAATCGCCTTGTTTACAAAGGCAGTTCCCCATTCTGCCTCTAATAGGCGATCGCGTGCTGCCAGCGTACATCGAGTCTGCCAAAACCGTGGGCACGCTCCCGCAGCGAGTGCACACCACCTGTCTGCAATCTGCCGTACAGCTACGGCAATTTGCGCAGGAAAGCCGACCTTCCACCGTCTAACTACAGCGGCTGGTCAGAAAACAGTTAATAAAGAAATACTATTTTAGATGTCATCTGAGTAGCAACCATCCCTTTCCGTCCTTCTTGTCAACTGTATGATGTCATACATCATACACCACCGTTGACTGGCAGTTTGTGAGGTCAAGCAGAAGTTCTAACTTTTCCCTACCTCATCCAAAACTAGAAAGTGGCTAGATTTTAAAATTGTTTAAATATAATGAAGACACAGGAATCAAAGCATTATGCTCATACATAATTACCTGGCTCACTGTAGCCATCTCTTAAGTACTGAATTAGATAGAAGATGAAGCGAGGGATCACTAGCTCAGTCATCACCAGTAAATCTTGTGGCACGGCAGGAACACATGAGCTAGATTGAACACTGTGACGCTTGCAAAATCTGAAAAAAAAAAAGGATTGAAAAAAAAAGAATGTAAACATTTATGTCATTAAGGTGGACTGTTAAAGTGGTCATAGATGGATCAAAACTTGGCTGGTTCATACAGGGGTGGGCAAATTTCAATCAGCGTCTGGCCACCCCTGTTTGACAAAATCGAATGAACAAGTTGGAAAACTTTTGTCAAGAAGTGTCTTCAGCTGCTGATCAGTGTATTCTGACAGTGCCAAGTCCTGCTGTCAGAACGCAAAAAATATTATCATATATGGCCAGCTTAAAAAGGGATATTAAAGTCTTATTTTTTTGGTTTCAAATTATTTATTATTATTACTCAGGATTTATATAGTGCCGACAGTACAATTCGTTACAAGAGTAATTCTGAGGGTCCTGCTCGTTAGAGTTTACAATCCAAATGGGAGGGTCAAGGGATACAAACGGTAATAACTGTAGGGGGCGACCTGATGGAGAAAATAATGGTACCGATAGGTGTGGGCAGGATTATCTATTTAAAAAAAAAAAAAAGGATTTTCAATATATTTTTAAATCGGGCAACGTGAGTCACAGGAGTACTCAATACATTTCAGAAGCTCAGTCCAGCTTCATCAGAACTAAATGCACCATATAGATCGTATATCCATAAATTTTGACACTTTGAATGAAGGAAAAATTGGAAAAAGTATTGGACTACTGCTGTGATTTTTACCTTAATACAAATAAATAAAATAAAAATCAACTGGACCCATTAAATACAGCTTGTGACAGGTAGCCATCATAGTAAAGCAATAGCATAGTAATCCCTTCCTGAATATAAACATGTTCTACTTCAATGCTCTGTGCAGTGGTTTTGAACAGAGAAGCCCAGATCCTCCTCTTCTCAGGTCCCTCGTTCCCGCCTGCCAAGTGCCCCCCACAGCAAGCACCTTGCCAAGCTAAGCCTCTGCTCTGCGTGTCCATGCAGACACAGAGCCAAGGCTCTGCTTCCCCCTCTCTCCCAATTGGCTCACTGACTTTGACAGCAGCGGGAGGCAATGGTGCCCGCTGTTTGTCTTACCCAATCAGGAGAGAGATCCCAGACAGCCAAAGACGCTCGTGCAACATCGCTGGATCAAGATGGGTCTCAGTTAAGCATAAGAGGGGCTAAGGGGGTCTCCTGCACACTAAAGGTTTTTTTTTTATCTTAATGAATCAAGATAAAAAAAAAGTTGAAGTCCAGCCTGAGCTTGTTGGGCTGGGCTTCCCCTGTGGGTCACAGGAGTGCAATTAGTTTTGCACTCCTGTGACCCGTTTTCAGCAGAGAGCAGGCTGAAGTCCGCTCTCTGCTAATGTCACTGGAATCAGTCCAGGCACAGTGTCATCAAGACATTAAAATCTGGATCTGCACTCCAATGAGCATGGAAGAGCGATAGACAGTAGCTCTCCGCTCTGGGAGCGGAGAGGACCGAGCCATCGGCGATGTTCGCTAGCTCGGTTCGCAGTGTAGAGACACCAGGGGGACAAATTCAGCATCGGCCCGATGCTGCATCCACCTAGGTAAGTATAATGGGTTAAAAAAAAAAAAAACACACTTCTCTTAAGTACCAATGTCACTTAAAGCAGGGGTTCATCTGACATTTTTATTTTTAAAAGCCAGCAGCTTACTTGTCCAAGTCACCCACGATGTCGGCAGCCAAAGCCAAGCGGAGGCTTGGCTCTCGGCTTCCCCTGCCGTCATCCTCGGTAAGGGAATCAGGAAGTGAAGCGCTGCGGCTTCACTGCCCGGTTCCCTACTGCGCATGCGCGAGTCGCGCTGTGCAGTTCCCACTGGTCCCTGCTGTGTTCTGGGAGCCGAGTGTTTCCCAGAACACAAGGGGGGGCGTGACGGAGGGTCCAGACTCCCCCTCCCCTGAAAAGTGTCAAATGTGACACCGGAGGGGGGGGGGGGGGTTCCGAAAAGCTCACTTTTTTTTTTAATAAAAAGGTGCATCAAAACTTACAAATACACTAAACAGATTAAATGTAGAAAAATGTACAAAGTACAGTTTGAAGTTGACCACACACAACCTCCAATGGTTTGACAATTGCTAGTAACAGCACATGGGTAAATAGTAATACTTGTAAACCCATATCTTTGACCATTGATAGCACCAATACATGAATGAATGAATGAATAAATAAATAAATGAATGAATAAATGGCAACATTTTCTGAAGACACCAAAGGCAGGCAAGTGACCAAAGGCATTTGGTCACATGAATTCAGCAGGATCATAGGGGATTTAGAATAGATAACAAAATATAATGTCCAGGTTTTCAGTCCTGAAGAAGAATATCTGACCTACATTGCATCGCCATTGTTCAGTGAGGCTGCCCTCCATGAACCAATAATGGGGCCTGGGAGGGTACAGACCCAAGTTCTGAATTCAGCATCTGCAGCTGGTATTTGCATGGTAGAGCTGTCAGGCATGCTGGAGATGAGATTTGCTTTAAAGTGGATGTAAACCCAAGAGTATAAGATTTCCTATCTTGCCACACAGAGTTAATCCAGCGCTGATCAATCCTCTTATTGTTCAGTGAAAATTAATAGACTTCCAGATAAAAAACCTGTCTAAATAAAAAGTCAGTTTCCCTCTTCTTGCTTTGAGTGACAGATTATTTACATATCTAGCTTGGACATGTTTATCATATGTTATGTTAATCATAACATGAGGTGATCCATAGTTCATTGTATATTACCAGGATGTGTTATGTGGGGGAGGGGTGGATTTCTCACTTTTTATACTTTGGATCACCTCATATTATGATAAACATAACATATGATATGATAAACATGTCCAAGCTAGATATGTAAATAACCTGTCACTCAAGGAGAGAGAAACTGACTTTTTATTTAGACAGGTTTTTATCTGAGTCTAATTTTCACTGAATAAAAGAGGATTGATCAGAGCTGGATTACCTCTGCGTGGCAAGACTGGGCACAGATGATCGGAAATCTTATACATCTTACATCCACTTTAAAGGCCACTATATAATTTTTAGGACAGTCATCTTCAAAATATTTTAAATTAAATGGTTTAACAGAACACACAATATTTAATGCAAAACTCCTGCCAAAAAAATAAAAAAAGGATAAAATGAACAGCTCATTAAAACATTAAAGTCCAAAATCAGATTGTCGTGCAATATTCAACTCCAATACATAGATTAAACCCCTGCAGTCCTTGGCCTGATAGCCAGTATCATACAAGCTACTGGTGGTTGCAGACCAGCCCCAGCCAGTGACTGGACAGTGAAAAAAGAAGCAGAACAGTGATCAGCTTCATCTCTGTCATTCGGTTCTCTCCTATCAATACGCTTTTGTCAGCACATGAACTGATAGGCTTTGTACTACCGCTTCCTCCTACCCCATCAAGCAATTTCCAGAGGCCGATGCCAGTTTAATATTAAAAGACAGGATGCGGGAAAAAAAAAAAAATTTAAGGATGTAGTCACGATTATATGCAGTATTTCTGTCCTTTATGTACATCTAAAGTTCAGCCTAAAGTACACCTAAAAGAAAACACTTTTTTGCATAAGTATATGTGCAGGAGGCGGTCCCTAAGTGGTTAATGATAGCTTTGTGATGCGATTTAAGCCAAAACAAAATGAATGGGCTCAAATCTCACTGCCGAGTATTGCATAAGATTTGAACAGGTATGCTATGCAATTCCTGTCCAAATGGTATGCTCCTGTGTGAACAGGGGCTGAAGTCGCTGTGATAAGCCTGGGTTCACAAAAGGCGCGGTGCGGAAAAACGAATGCAATTCGGACAGGAATCGCACCACATTCCACATTAGGTGTACTTTAGGCTGAACTTTATATTGGTTTTAGGTATCGGAGCATTTGCATGAGTAAAAGCACACATGCAAATGCTTGGTATTAGCACTGATACAGGTATCGGTGCAACCCTAACAAACAAAGAGTTATTTATACCATCAATGCATAGTAAAACCAACACCATTTATGACAGCATTTAACAAGCTCCTACATAAGCATATTGCTTCCTTACATATACTTATTTTTCCAAGCACGTGTTATTTTAACTCCCTTTTTTCTTTCACTCCATTGTTGAAGAAAAGTACAAAGAATTCATTATACAAAGATCACAGAGGGTAAAACCATAATCCAAATACAATACCATAGTCATCACAAACGTCATGTAATAAACAGTAGACATGTGCAGACTGGAATATTTTGTTTCGTTTTTTCGTTTGGAAAATAAATGTATTTAGTAGGGTTGTCCCGATACCGAGTATTTGCGGGAGTACTTGTACTCCCGCAAATACCCCCGATACCCGAGTAGAACATTCCCCCCGCCGCCACCGCATACCACAAAGCCGCCGCGTTAATCCCGTGCATTACAGCGCCGCACTACAGGCATCTTTCGTTTGAATACTCCTAATCCCCGCCGCGCCATGCATAGACACTCCCCTTCTCGGGATTGGACGGATCTGTCTAATCCCGAGCAAGGGGGAGTGTCTATGCACGGAGCCGTGTATAGACACTCCCCCTTGCTCGGGATAATGTCGAATCTATTTTCTCATAAATCTAAATCTAATCTCTGTAATGTCGAGTCCATTATTTCTATAGTGTCGAATCTTTTCCCTATAATGTCGAATCTCTCTATATCGAATTTTTATCACAACGAAAACGAAAACAAAGCAAACCATTCAGATAGTGAAATTACAACTTTACTCTAGGTTTCCAGTCACTTTCAATGTTTGGGCCAAGCTGGCCACTAAGTGATTTATACTGTAATAGCATCAGTTGCATACAATATGGCAGTTGCGTTCCGCAGCAGTACGAGAGACTTCCTGTCTGCCGCCAAAACAAAATCAAGTTGGCTTAAATGCTCCTTAGTCATTCAGGAGAAGCCTTGTATCTGTAGCGCTAAATACAGTACATGGCTTCCTCTGATTGGCCGATGTGGCTAGACGGACGACATCACACTCTCCACCTTAGTCAATCAAGGGAAGCTTTGCATTAATTGATAAAAAATACAACAAGGCTTCCCCTGAATGGATGAGAAACATTTAGGCCGACTTGATTTTGCTCCTGCAGAAGACGGGAACTCACCCGTACCGATGTGAAGCTCTGTGTCCCCACATTGTATGTAGCGGATGCTACTAAAGTACAATGCAGTGCACACAGCAGCCGAATCGCTTAGCAGTGAAAATTTGTCATTTTGGCCAGCTAAAAGTAAAATAGATTTAATACATAACTGGATTTTTGCGTTCCATTTTGCAGTCCAGTTAAGACCTTTATTTGAACAAGTATGTAATATTATGCAGACTAAATGAAGAAGTAGGAAGGCAAATCTGCCTAGTAACATTACACTGTAGGAAAGCCAATATGCTCGAGATGCTGGTCAACTTAATGCAAGCCAACTGTGTTCCTCTGTTTTCTACATACTGGTATGTGGCGTCATTGGCGCTCAGAAGTGTGTTGGCGGCAATTTTTCCCTAAAATGTGCCATTAGTGATAACTGAAAGGTACTCTAGCATTGCTTTTTTCCTGTTCCTCACCATTGCTATGACAACACAAGCTCTTTTCTGAAGTGCACTATAGAAATCAGTTGAATTATACCTCACATAAGAAACATTCAGTTATATACTAGATAATTACATTTTGCATGAACAGTCAAACATTGTTGGGGGAATTTACTAAAACTGGAGCGGACAGAATCTGGAGCAGCTGTGCATTGTTAGCAGTCAGACTCTCAGCTTGTTCAGTTAAAGTGGTTCTAAAGGCAGAAGGCTTTAAAAAGGTAAAAAACATAAAAAAAAAAAAAAAACACACACACACACACACACACACACACACACACACACTTCTGGGTACAAGCCCCCCCATCACGATTAAATGGATGTACACAAGAGCATCGGCTCTCCCAGGTGTATCTCTCCTCATTGGCTCACACAGCAGAGGGAGCCATTGGGGCCTGCTGCTGTCAATCGCAGCCAGTGAGGAGAGAATGGTGGTGGGGGCAAGCCACATAATGTGTGTGAATGGACAATGTCCATTCACAGGAGTGCAGCTCGAGAGCAAGCCTGCTGTAATGCCCCTATAGCAAGAGGCTTAATATTGAGGGCACTGGGCAGGGGGAAGGAGCCACAAAAAAAAAAAGGATCGGGACGGCTCTGTGCAAAACCATTACACAGAGCAAGTAAAGTGTAACATGTTAGCTATTTAAAAAAAAAAAAATACAACCTTTACAAATCACTTAAAGTGGTTGTAATGGCAGTTTGTTTTTATTCCAATGCATTCTATGCATCAAAGCAGATGCAAACCTGAAAAAAAGAAAAGCTGCATAATGTGCATCGCATACTAGCACATTATGAAATACTCCTCTTAGAACAAAGCCCTTTCAGCAGCGCCCGGTCACCGAGAGGGCCGACATCTTCTCCTGTACTTTCTTCTGGGATTCCTGGCTTCGGCAATGTGAGTGGCCAGAGCCGCAATGATATCACTCCTTTGCATAGATGCAGGAGCCCTCAGTTCTGGCAAGAAGCTCTGAATTTCCATCACGGTAAGCCAAACTTTCAGAGCGCATGCACCGCTGGCATCGACAGCTGCATGCAGGGTGAATATTTCCTAAACCATACAGGTTTAAGGAGACAATCATTTTACCTACAGGCAAGCCATAATACTTGCCTGAGCCCCCTCTAGATCCAGGGATATTGTAGGAATGTCTCGACTGCCCAGGGACTCCCCTCCTCATAGGCTGGACAGTGAGTCAATGAGAAGAGAAGGGGGGCAGCTCCAGGTCTGAATGGACACATGGAGCTGCAGCTCGGCTGCCCCCATAGCAAGCTGCTTGCTGTAGGGGCACTCAACAGGATGAAGGGACCCGAGAAAAAGGAGGGTCGGGGCTGCTCTGTGTAAATCTACTGCACAGGGCAGGGAAGTATGACAAGTTTGTTATATTTACCTAAAAACTAAATAAGGAGAGACTTCACAATAACTTTAAGCTTCAAACTTTAAACTTCATTAGTTTTACTAAATATTTTTTTAAATCAAAAGTCAGCCTGTATTTTTCATTCATATATTTAAAAAAGAGGTAGTTCATAATCATTGTAAGGTCTCATCTTTTGGAGTACTGAGGCGAGATCTAAGGGCTAGGTGACTAAAGCTGGCCATACTTACACTGATCAAACTTTGGATGGGTCAGCAGGGACTGGACGAATTTCGATCATGTGTAGCAGTCCCCCCTCACCAGAAGCTGAATGAACGTGTGCCTGGTCAGCATTAATAGTAGATGTTCAGAAAGCATTGCTTTGTATCAACTGTGCTTTTATTTGGAAGCTGCTAGAAATGTTTCTCACCGTATTGACGTATGTGTGTCCTTTCTGGCACCTGCAACAAAAGTCAAAGGGAACACTTCCAACACTTCACACCTGCCATACAGCCGATTGGAAAGTGTTAAAGAAGTGTTTTGGCGTTTCAGAAGCATGTGGTGGCAATTTTATATAGGTCATAGCATATGTATAGCAATAAATAAAAAAAAGCCTGTTAAGTGCTTGCTGTACATGTCAATGATTGAAAAGATATGGGGCATTAGGCAAGTTCTAATAGGGCTGAGACCAAAATGCCTGAGTGAACTAGGTCTCATATCAGTCCAAATAAATTACCTAAAGTCCTGCAGCTTGAATTCAAAAATTACCGGATATGGATAGAAATATGGGTGGACAGGCTTCCATCATAACTCCCACAGGTGTCAAAACTGGCGGCCCTCCTACTGTTGCAGAACTACAAGCCCCATAAGGCATTGAAAGGCTGACAGTTACCAGCATGACTCCCACAGGCAGAGGCATGATGGGACTTGTAGTTCCACAACAGCTAGAAGGCAGCCAGTTTGACACCCCAGATATCCCTTTCATACGCATTTTTACTCCCGATTTTGTTTACCTTTTTTTCCTATGGTCCTGTAATTTAGGTGGCAATAGTCTTGTTTGTCAATGCCTACACCAGGGGTGCCCAACCAGTAGCCCGGGGGGCACATATGGCCTGCAGAGTGCTCCGTTGTGGCCCGCAACCTCCTGATCTGGGATGGCTGGTAGGCAAGCGGGTTGGGTTGGGTTACCGACCCCGCCATTCTAGAGCCTCAGGGTTGTGAATGAGGTTGGCGGTCTATGGCGAAGTGCAGCTAACCCGCAGGAAAGTCACAGATGCACTGCGCGGCACCCGCAATGTGGGTAAACTGCAGCGCATTAGTGTGAATGTAGCCTTAGGCCCCTTTCACACAATCGGTCCAAACCAATCAGACCCTCCATTTACCTCTGCTAAAAATAAAACACAGAAGGGGATACGTCCCCTTCCATCTGGGCAGATCGGAGGGCCCATCAAGTAGAGAGGGCTGTGTCTGTGTCCGCTCTGCATATGGACCAGTCATCTGCCCGCTCTGTTCATTGTGGCCCGCGACCAGTTATCAAGTCGCTTAAGTGGCCTTCGCTCTTCAAAAGGTTGAACCCCCTTGGCCTACACATACAATATATATGTGTAATAAAGAATCCCAGCACAGCCATTAGGTTTAGTGCACTGGGACTATGAAGTCGGCAATAGACTGTTTAAATCATGTTTGTGCAAGGCTGAATGTATTCCAAGTTGATCGATCGATCCCTAGAAAGAATACCTGTGCCTCCCCCCTGCAAGGAGAACAGAATGGCTCCACGGGAGGGATTCCCCCATCAACAATTGTCTTTCCTGCAACCTGTGGCATCTATGTCTAGTTCAGAATACCAGCGGTGCAACTCATCCTCAGGGAAGAACAGGAAAGGCACAGCCTCCTACAATCCCATTATTGTAAAAGCCTTCAACAGGTGCATTTCGCTGGCTTATCTGAATTTTGACAAAGGAACAGCGAGAAAGGATTCTTAAGAAAAGTTTAATAAAAATACATGCAATTTATTCAGTTAACCTGGAACAGATTTTTTTTTTTTTTTTTATGGTAAGCACTGTAGGGTTATCCACTTTTTTTAAAACGAGTACAAGTACCGATACTATTTTTCAAGTACTCGCCGATACCGATACTTTTTTTATTTCACGCGACAGCGGCACATTTGTTTTTAATTTTTTATCAGCCATGTTGGGGGGGCTTTGGTGAGATATCAGGGGTCTTAACAGACCTCTGACATCTCCCCTTTGAGACAGGGAAAGGGACACATGTTCCCCAGTCCCTTTCTCAGCAGCATCAGCTGCGCTGAAAATGAATGGAGAGAAAATGAATGGAGAGAAGACAGCGGCTTCTCTTCATTAATAAACTGAAACATTGTAATCACAGTTTACGATGTTTCAGTTATGTGAATGGACAGAGTCAGTGATCACTGACTCTGTCCATTCGGAGCCGGATTTACCGGCTCCTACCCCGCTCTCCATCCTGACATTTCGAGAGAGAGATCGAGAGAGAGAGAGAGAGAGAGAGAGAGAGAGCGGAGGGGGACACGAGACAGTCAGTGGTGATCGTGTGTGGAGGAGTTACAAGCACCGATCACCGCTGATTTTAAAGCAGCTGAAAGCCGCACGGGGGGGGGGGTGAAGAGAGAAGCGGAGAAGTTACTTTTAAATCTATACAGCGGTGATCGGCGCTTGTAACTTCCCCATGCACTGATCACCGCTGACAGTACAAGTATCGGGTGAATCATCGGGAGCATTTGCTCGAGTACAAGTACTCGGGCAAATGCTTTGTATCGGTCCCGATACTAGTATCGGGACAACCCTAGTGAGCAGTAAACAAATGACATCTGTTGAGCATGTTCATCTCAATAGAGGGGGCTCTCTCTCCACATCTCTTCTATACACTCTCTCCACATCTCTTCTATACACTGGTGCAGATAAACTGCTGGCTTTCATGCATGGAGTCTACTAAAAGTGTCACATGCATTTCACATTCTGAATGTTAACAACAAGAAAATGTGATAGGTTTAACGGCTTAATGCCCATATGCAAATTGCTTAAACATGGAATAAACTGAACAAGAGACCAGAGTAAACCATCTCTGGCTGATCCGCACATGACCCCATGCATGGTTGCTGTCAGCTCCATGAATCAACAAGTGTTAGATCACCGTGCTGATCTCTGTGGACTATTTGTAGGACTGCGTTATTAATAGATTCCTATCCTCCTACTGTTGCTGGCGAGAAGGTGCGGCACAGGCTGCTGTTATATATACCAGTCAGACCTGACTTGTGCAAAGCTTGGCCGAGACTTCAAATTGTCACCATTTACAAGAACAGGTGTACAATAAGAGGGCAGATTTTGTATATTAAATGCTCAGCAAATCATAAGCAGGGCTGTTAAATGGGTAGAGTTACTGCAACAGATCAACACTTGCATATTGCTGGGTCATGCCAGCAAAGAAAAAGGAAACATACAAGTCTATCAATAATACTTTTCCCAACAGGAATCTCTGGATAAAATCTGGAAAACAGCTCTGTCACATAATGTTGGACATACGTTATTGACAGTTTCCAAAATGAGCAGACAAGTATGCTGTAAGATTAATACATCGGAAAATACACCCAGACATTCATTATCGAGGTATAACAAATCACGTAGCCTCGTGCATTTTGTATGTTACAGTCGGCACCAAACTTGAGACTAAGCCCTGGTTCACACTGAGCTGCGGGAATTAAGCCGTACGAGTTCACTCCTGTACGTTAGTCCAGATTTCAGCCGCGATTTCAGAGACATCTGTGCAGATGTCAATGTAAATCACAGCCCAAAAATCGCAAAAAGTAGTACAGAAACTACCTTTTGAAATTCAGCGCAGCAAATGCGGTGTCGCACCGATTAGGACGGTGCCATTGCCGCCGATTTGACATGTCAAAACATTCTGGGGCTCAGACTTGCCATTTAAAAAAAAAAAAGAAAGGGGGCACACACACACACACACACACACACACCGATCTATCTTGTTCTATAGCCTTAATTAAAGTGCAACTAAGAAGACAACATTTTTATTCATTTTGGATAAAGAGACGGTTATAAACGCCTGTTAGTTTTGTTTTTTATTTTTTATTGACATTTGTCGACTATATTTCTCTTCACTTCCTGTCCCATAGTCCCCTTCAAAATGAGGAAATCCTGAGGCGTCACCAAAAATGGTGTCCCCATGGGAAGATTTCCTCCCTATTACAGTTCTGGTGTCAACCCAGAGTTTGGGTTTTTCTTTCACTTTTGAAGAGAACTGTCAACAGGCCAAATAACGAGGGTGAATCTTCTTGGGCTCCAACAGCAATTAAAACTGACAGGTGTTCTAATCCATCTGCACTCTATTCAAAACTAAAAAACAAAAGTCTTGCATTTAATTACACTTCAAAAGAGGCGTATGACTAAAGCTTTTTTGCCCATACTCCTCTTCTGAGTCACAGGAGTGCACTTACTTTTACACTCCTGTGATCTAGAATCAGCAGACAGCGCTGCTCCAAGCCCAGGAGGGATCCTGACAATGTCCAGATCCACCCAGATGCCTAACTGACTGCTGGCTTATGCTCTCAACATGTGGCCGAGAGCTGAAGCCACCTGCAGCTTCCCTTCAACCACTATTTTATACATACTGCGATTCTGTAGGTGCCAAATATGCTGCAGAAATCTCCCGCCACCAAGTCTGGCTGCATCCATTTTAACTGTGGGCAGCTGAAGCTGCTGCCTGTTCACTTCCTGGATTTACACAGAGGCACACCTCCAGCTCTCATTGGCCCTCTTATGAATCATCCCCCTCCCTTCCTAGCCAACCAAGCGTGAGAGAAAGCCGGTCATGATTTTATAAGCCTATGCCTTTTTTACCAGACAAATTGGAAGTGGGCTGTAGAAGGTACTGGTAAAATAAAAAAAAATTTTACTATCCAAAGTTAGAACAACAAGGACAGAAGACTTGATAGATAGAAAGATGAAAAAAAATGACTGGAGTTCCACTTTAAGCAGTAGATCGCCTTATTTTGTGTCACATTTGTTTTTCAAGAGAGATGTTAAAAGATTACCAGCCCTGCAACTGATCGCCCACAATTATGCAATGCCGCAACTGAATCACTCAGATGAAAGCATGATCCTTTTAAATATACCTGTGAGATTAATATCTTGTTCACCAGGTAATCTAAAGCTCCATACACACAGACCGCAGGCTCACACAGCGTGACACCCCTTTCATATAATATTACTTTATATGTATACATTTGGATTTCTGGGCCCACCAAGGTAACCCAAGCCCACCCTTTTACTTCCATAGGCTAAGAGGTGAGCAAGTGACGTTACTGCACCCCAGGCAGTCATTTGCACACAATGGGATCAGACAAGTGAAGCCCCATATTCTGTTAATGGGCACAGAGAGCTAGCTTTCCGTAAATTTTTCTGCCACTATGTCCTCATTCTGGCGTCCAGCATCTTTAACCACTTGCTTACTGGGCACTTAAACCCCCCTCCTGCCCAGACCAATTTTCAGCGCAGATTCACTTTGAATGACAATTGCGCGGTCATACAACACTGTACCCAAATGCAATTTTTATCATTTTTCCCACAAATAGAGCTTTCTTTTGGTGGTATTTGATCCCCTCTGCGTTTTTTTTTTTTATTAAAAAGACTGAATACATTTTTTTTTTAATTCTATGTATATACATTTTGCTAACAGGTAATTTTTCTCCTTCATTGATTTACGCTCATGAGGCAGCACCCATAAGGCAGCAGTGATGGGTGGCCCTGGCAGGGGGTACAGATTGGCACACAAGGCAGCTTTGCCTCCTTCCTCTTTGGGACCGATGCCCCTTGCACCTAAGCCAGGCAAAAACTATTACAAGCATTGTTTACATCACGTGATCAGCTGTCATTGGCTGAAAGCTGTTCATGTGGTAAGGGTCCGGAACCGGCCCCTTACTCGGATCTGTGATCAGTGACACTGGTGATCACAGCCATCCTCCTGGCAATTGGGTCCGCGCTCTGCCATCATTCGGCTAAAGCACTGGCCCCTAGTGATTAAACACACTTCCTCTGAGCCCAGGTTGTCATAGGCTCACTTCAGCCAGTGAAAGGAGAAGCAGCACAGTGATGAGCTCATCTGTCTGCTTTCTCTTCCAATCAGTGTGCTTAGTATCAGCACATGAATTGACCAGGTTTCTTATACCAATTCTTCTGATCACACCCCAGCCATTCAATTCTGCCTAGGGTTCAATATAAAGTAAAACTCCAGCTACCCTTAAAGTTCACCTTGCAGGGGGGGCACTTCTCACACTGCATTTAAAAATGAAATGCTTATTTTGTATGGGAAGGGGAGTGTGACATAGAATGTGGGATCAATTCACCACATAAAATGTTGACTTAGCCTCCATTCACACCTAGGCGTATATATGCCTGAAGCGCGACGCTCGTGCCGCTGGAGGGGCGAATTTGCATTGATGTCTAAGAGATGGTTCACATCTTACGCTGAACGCCAAAACGCCGTACGCTTGAAAACAAGTCTTGGACCCTTTTTTTCAGGCGGCGTTCGGCATAGACATCAATGTAAATGTTTTGTGAAAAAAAAGTTTACAAATCGTGGCAAAATACGCCGCGTTATAGTGTGAATGCAGGCTAAATGTAACTCATGCAGTATTTATCTCAAAAAGTAGTCCATTCAATGAAAAAAAAAAAAAAAAGCCTCAACAAAAGGTGTTAAATACTTATGCGTTGCGATATTTAGCACCTAAATCTAGTGTTATATCACAAGAACGATAGATTTAAGTCCAAAAACACGCCACGTTTGCAGATGCTTGGGGGTGCCATTAAGAATTAATCGACAACTTTGCATCTGCTAAAGAGCGGCACGTTTGCCTGCGGGAACACGCAAGATTTTATGCATGTTCCCAACATGCAATAATATGAACCTAGCCCAAAGCCTAGTGCACACTAATAGTATTTTTTTTTTTTCCAGAAAAAAATAAAAAACGACAGCTCCGGTCAGAGCGGCTGTACTAACAATAATATGTTGGTACAGCGAATTCCCCTGCTTAGCTATTGTGTTCTGACAGGGGGGACGGCCCCCGGCCAGAACACGTGGGCCAGCTGCTGGTTTTCCAGCATGCACTTCCGACAGAAGTTGGCTGACATACACATGGGCCGAATGTCGGCTGTTTTTTATTGAACCAGCCAATGTCTCCCGAGATTCAGCCCATGTGTACCAGGCTGGCATAAGGCTAGATTTTCTATGACATTTTCTCTGTGGCCATGCTTGCACGGGGACAGTAGTCTATTCATTTTAATGGGCTGCTGTAACTTTGGGAAAACACAGGAAAGGTTCCTTGCAACTTTTCTAAAATCGCAGCAGCAGGGAAACTGCATAGTGATATGCGTTTCTCAAGATGGGCAAATACTCTGCATGTTTCGAAAGCATGGTGGTGCCATTAGGCTAGGGTCGATCTTGTGCAAGTGGATGCTAATGTGGGACTGGGCATAAATTGTGCCTGTTCCCACACCCACAACCAAGTCATGCTGCTCCTTCCCTCTTAACCCCTTGGTGCCGTCTCCCACCATGAGGCAGGGCATGTGACCACTGATTGGCTGTCACAGCAGTCATAGGATCAAAAAACTCCCAATTGTAAGAAGTGACCGGGAGCTGACGCGTTTCGAGGTGCGCCTTTCTTTTTCTTTTTTGTTCTCTGTTAGGATGCTCCCTGTCCATGAAGGGCAGCAAGGCCACTGTTACCATTTTTGATATTTGTGGAAATTTCCATGTGGAACACTGACTAACTATTGGACAATCCACCCGTGCGCATGAGTTTGTTTTTTCTGTTGCTGAGGGAATCATCCTGGCGATTATATTCTGACATTTGGGAGGTTTTCCCACCATCAGAACACACTGGTCAGCGCTGCCAGCTATAGCCTGCAGTGCTGATCGAGCAGAGAAAACCTGACAGGGTGGCTGTACAGACACTGATCGGTATATCGATTTCTGTACAACTATAGTGCCTGTACATTAGAGCTGCAAAATTAATTGTTATAAAAAAAATCGTGATGTCGATTCGACCCCCCTGACGATCTCAAATGCAAAGTTAGGGGATCCTTTCATATAACAAGTGAGGGGAGACTTATCTGCTTACTCAGCTGTCAAAAGTAAATATCAGGGCAGTCTGCCAAGTTTTTAACAACATGAAACATTGTAACCAATGCTTCCTTCTTAGGTCAAACTTCTGTGTGTAAATCCTTTCTAAACTACTGCTATAGTTCTGATCTATAAGGATATAGATGCCTCCTGCATGTATCCTTCCCTGTCAAATGTCTCCCCTGTCTGTTATAAGAAATGAAATACTGCAGATTCTGTGGGTGGGTCTGTTGTCTGGAGCTCTGTGGGTGGAGTCGTGATGTCAGTAGACACCTCGCCCACCTCTGCACTCCCCTTGTCAACATGCATTGTCTCCTGTGTACTGCTTACACAAAATTCTGCCTTGGCTCACTAACATCCAGTCAAAATCCAGAAAAGTAACCACGACTTTAGAAAAGGAGTGGGGGTGGGAAATAAAAAAAATAATGCCCGCCTCCAGGCTAGTGCATGAGATATGTAAATAACCTGTCACTCACAGAAGGGGGGGGGGGGGACTAAGGTTTCTCTCTGTAATTATTTCACTAAACAATAAAAGAGGATTGTTCAGAGCTGGATTAACTGTGTGGCACAGATGATAGGAAATTTTATACTGGGACATAAAAAATAAAAATAAATTGGGTTTACATACACCAAGTTAAAAATCAATGGGAGGGGCCACTGAAAGGTAAATATTTCAAGCAGAGTTCTACCCAAAAGTGGAACTTCCACTTTAAGTACTTCTTACCCATTGACTTGGCATGTCATTCTTAAACAGAAGTCAATGCAAGCCAGTCGTATTGAAGTTGCACCAAAAGTAGTGCAGGAACCTTTTTCTAAGTCGGAGCGACTTGAGTCACACTGATTACAACAGTTCCATTGCCATACATGGGGTGTGACTTGTCATGCGACTTTGAACTCTCAAGTCGCATGACAAGTCACTAAAGTGTGGACCGAGGCTCAGTGTTTACATCTACTCTCAGTACAAAAATCAATCTGTGCTTTTCTTTATCAGAAATGGAATTTGAGGTTATGTTTTGTAGTGTTTATGTGCGAATCATGTTTTCATAACAAAGGTCACTTTGTTCCTTTAGTTTACAAAACTTCAATACCATTTATTGACAAATAATTCTTGAACCCGACTGCAAAACCCATGTGAGCCCACAGGCAACACAAGATAAGATTACATTGGTATACAAACACACTGTGCTGTCCTGTTGTCACACCCACCCTTCTATTCCTGTACTAGAGCGGTCACATGTGCACCAGACACTGGCAAGCCCAGATCCTGCTTCACACGTCTGCATGAAGGAACAACATTCTGGTCGGTCTTCAAAACATTGGATCAGATTTGTAGGACTGGGCGTATATACAAGGCCTCATACACACTGGGTGTTACTCTCCGATGTATGAGAGCCCAGCGTTCAGGCACACCGTCCGGCCCCACACCCAGCAAACCTGTACAACTCCAAAAGAGGCTGAAGACTGCTGGGGATGGACAGGGCAGGACAGAGTGGTACCAACAACTATGGCATGGTGTGCCCAGAGATGAATGCCCAGCATGCAGAATTCTTACATTCCCAGCATTTGACTGAGCACATAACGCTCTAAACCCTACACCCCACTCGGCTCATCCGTCCTAAACCCTTCACGCCACTCGGCCCATCCGCCCTAAACCCTACACGCCACTCGGCCCATCCGCCCTAAACCCTACACGCCACTCGGCCCATCCGCCCTAAACCCTACACGCCACTCGGCCCATCCGCCCTAAACCCTACACGCCACTCGGCCCATCCGCCCTAAACCCTACACGCCACTCGGCCCATCCGCCCTAAACCCTACACGCCACTCGGCCCATCCGCCCTAAACCCTACACGCCACTCGGCCCATCCGCCCTAAACCCTACACGCCACTCGGCCCATCCGCCCTAAACCCTACACGCCACTCGGCCCATCCGCCCTAAACCCTACACGCCACTCGGCCCATCCGCCCTAAACCCTACACGCCACTCGGCCCATCCGCCCTAAACCCTACACGCCACTTGGCCCATCCGCCCTAAACCCTACACGCCACCCGGCCCATCCGCCCTAAACCCTACACGCCACCCGGCCCATCCGCCCTAAACCCTACACGCCACCAGGCCCAACCGCCCTAAACCCTACACGCCACTTGTCCCATCTGCCCTACACGCCACTCGGCCCACCCGCCCTAAACCCTACACGCCACTCGGCCCATCCGCCCTAAACCCTACACGCCACTCGGCCCATCCGCCCTAAACGCCACTCGGCCCATCTGCCCTACACGCCACTCGGCCCATCGGCCCTAAACCCTACACGCCACTCGGCCCATCCGCCCTAAACCCTACACGCCACTCGGCCCATCCGCCCTAAACCCTACACGCCACCCGGCCCATCCGCCCTAAACCCTACACGCCACCCGGCCCATCCGCCCTAAACCCTACACGCCACCAGGCCCAACCGCCCTAAACCCTACACGCCACCCGCCCATCCGCCCTAAACCCTACACGCCACCAGGCCCAACCGCCCTAAACCCTACACGCCACTTGTCCCATCTGCCCTACACGCCACTCGGCCCATCCGCCCTAAACCCTACACGCCACTCGGCCCATCCGCCCTAAACGCCACTCGGCCCATCTGCCCTACACGCCACTCGGCCCATCCGCCCTAAACCCTACACGCCACTCGGCCCATCCGCCCTAAACCCTACACGCCACTCGGCCCATCCGCCCTAAACCCTACACGCCACCCGGCCCATCCGCCCTAAACCCTACACGCCACCCGGCCCATCCGCCCTAAACCCTACACGCCACCCGGCCCATCCGCCCTAAACCCTACACGCCACCCGGCCCATCCGCCCTAAACCCTACACGCCACCCGGCCCATCCGCCCTAAACCCTACACGCCACCCGGCCCATCCGCCCTAAACCCTACACGCCACCCGGCCCATCCGCCCTAAACCCTACACGCCCCACCCGGCCCATCCGCCCTAAACCCTACACGCCACCCGGCCCATCCGCCCTAAACCCTACACGCCACTCGGCCCATCCGCCCTACACGCCACTCGGCCCATCCGCCCTACACGCCACTCGGCCCATCCGCCCTACACGCCACTCGGCCCATCCGCCCTACACGCCACTCGGCCCATCCGCCCTACACGCCACTCGGCCCATCCGCCCTACACGCCACTCGGCCCATCCGCCCTAAACCCTACACGCCACTCGGCCCATCCGCCCTAAACCCTACACGCCACTCGGCCCATCCGCCCTAAACCCTACACGCCACTCGGCCCATCCGCCCTAAACCCTACACGCCACTCGGCCCATCCGCCCTAAACCCTACACGCCACCAGGCCCAACCGCCCTAAACCCTACACGCCACCAGGCCCAACCGCCCTAAACCCTACACGCCACCCGGCCCATCCGCCCTAAACCCTACACGCCACCAGGCCCAACCGCCCTAAACCCTACACGCCACTCGGCCCACCCGCCCTAAACCCTACACGCCACTCGGCCCACCCGCCCTAAACCCTACACGCCACTTGGCCCATCCGCCCTACACGCCACTCGGCCCATCTGCCCTACACGCCACTCGGCCCATCCGCCCTAAACCCTACACGCCACTCGGCCCATCCGCCCTAAACCCTACACGCCACTCGGCCCATCCGCCCTAAACCCTACACGCCACTCGGCCCATCCGCCCTAAACCCTACACGCCACTCGGCCCATCCGCCCTAAACTCTACACGCCACTCGGCCCATCCGCCCTAAACCCTACACGCCACTCGGCCCATCCGCCCTAAACCCTACACGCCACTCGGCCCATCTGCCCTAAACCCTACACGCCACTCGGCCCATCTGCCCTAAACCCTACACGCCACTCGGCCCATCCGCCCTAAACCCTACACGCCACTCGGCCCATCCGCCCTAAACCCTACAGGCCACTCGGCCCATCCGCCCTAAACCCTACACGCCACTCGGCCCATCCGCCCTAAACCCTACACGCCACTCGGCCCATCCGCCCTAAACCCTACACGCCACTCGGCCCATCCGCCCTAAACCCTACACGCCACTCGGCCCATCCGCCCTAAACCCCACACGGCCCATCCGCCCTAAACCCTACACGCCACACGGCCCATCCGCCCTAAACCCTACACGGCCCATCCGCCCTAAACCCTACATGCCACTCGACCCATCCGCCCTAAACCCTACACGCCACCTAAACGCCACTCGGCCCATCCGCCCTAAACGCCACTCGGCCCATCCGCCCTAAACCCTACACGCCACTCGGCCCATCCGCCCTAAACCCTACACGCCACTTGGCCCATCCGCCCTAAACCCTACACGCCACCTAAACGCAACTCGGCCCATCCGCCCTAAACGCCACTCAGCCCATCCGCCCTAAACCCTACACGCCACTCGGCTCATCTGCCCTAAGCCTACACGCCACATCCTCCCTAAACCCTACACGCCACTTGGCTCATTCGCCCTAAACCCTACACGCCACTCGGCTGATCCGCCCTAAACCCTACATGCCACATCCTCCCTAAACCCACTTAGCACATCTGCCCTAAACCTACACACTGATCAGTGCACTGTTCAGCCTCAGTAGCTGCCAGACTCTCAGAAACTCTGGAGTTTCATGCACCGGAGCCAAGCACGAAGACACGTGCAAATTCCCACGCTTTCCCATACACACAAAAAAAATTAAAATAAATAGTATAAAACATGCGTGGTTGCCATTAATTTTTACCCCAGCATCTTGCAAAGACATGCACATTCGTTCCCACCAAATCACATGGTTTTGGTGCGCTGCGATTTAAAATAAATAGAGCTTGCACCTATCTGCGTGTTTCTTGTGCATAGAGCAGCCCATCGAAACTAATAGGCTGCCCTAACATACAAGGTGTGGGAACGCACAAAAAAGTGTGCGCGCGTGGCTTGCGCCTTCTGGTGTAGAGCGGGGAACTACAAGAACTTCTTCCCAACAGGGACACAGACAGCACTGAGAACAGGAAAGATTGACCCTCATTTCCTGCGAGGACAGGAAGTCATGTGATGTGAAATCTTTCCAATGGGGGCAAAAACAATGATTTGAGCTTTTATTATTTTGTTTTACGGATCTAAAAACACAGCCCATTGTTTTCAGGGTGTCTGTATACACAGGGAACTAAACAGGCGCTACAAGTGTACTGATCAGTAAAAAGAAGAAAAATCTGTATTGCCAGGCTGTATTCTGGAGCCCATACACTCCAATACATCTGAAATGCTGATGTTCAAACAGGCACACCGGGTGTCGCTCCCCTCCTCCTACTCACACGCAGCACGCCGGGTGTCAGGTAGTACACAGTTCCGGGGGGGAATTCTGGGTGTTGCGAAGGGTGTATACAGTGGGGTCAATGAGGATGGAGTGCACACTGCCGGGTGTGTTGTATGGGATGTAAACAGATGTGTGTTGGGTGTATAGAGTCGGGCATTGCATGGGGTGTATTCTGGGTGTGTGCAAGTTGTACAAAGTTGGCTGTGGTGTGTACGCACTCAGGTGTTGTGTGGGGTGTACGCAGTGGGGAGTGTATTGGGATGGTGTAGGGTGTAAACACTAGGGTCAATTGGGGTGTAGGGTGTATTCCAGGTGCTGTAAAAGGTATACACAGTGGGGTGCACACAATGTGGTGCGAGGTTTATACAGTGGGCTGTATATTCCAGGTTTGGTGTGGGGAGCATTGTGGTGCAGTGAATACAGTCAGCTGTGGTGTATTGTATTGGGGTGCACACAGTATGGTGTATAGTAGTGGGGTGTATTGTATTGCGGTGCATAGAATGGGGTGTGTAGTAGTGATGCACACACAGTGAGGTGTAAAGTAGTGTATTGCGGTGCATAAAATGGGGTGTGTAGTAGTGTTGCACACACAGTGAGGTGTAAAGTAGTGTATTGCGGTGCATAAAATGGGGTGTAAAGGAGTGGGGCACACAGTGAGGTGTATAGTAGTGGGGGGGTGTATAGTAGTGGGGTGCACACAGTCATGTGGGGTGTGGTTTGGGATTCTGTTGGGTGTACACTGTTGTGTGTATTCTGGGTGTAGTGTAGGGTGTACACACTGGGGTCAATTGGGGTGTATTCCAGGTGCTGTGAAAGGTATACACAGTGGGGTGTATTGTAGTGGGGTGCACAGTGACATTTATACAGTGGGCTGTATATTCCAGGTTTGGTGTGGGGAGTATTGGGGTATGGAGTGTATACAGTTAGCTGTGGTGTATTGGGGTGCACACAGTATGGTGTATTGTATTGCGGTGCATAGAATGGGGTGTATAGTAGTGGGGTGCACACAGTGAGGTGGATAGTAGTGGAGTGTACTGTAGTGGGGCGCACACAGTATGGTGTATTGTATTCGGGCAAACACACAATGAGGTAGACAGTGGGGTGTATATTGGGGTGCACAGTGAGGTGTATAGTAGTGGGGTGCACATTCCAAAAGCGGTGTATAGTATTGAGATTATAGAATTGGGGTGTACACAGTGGGGTGCATATTCCAAGTGTGGTGTATAGTATTGGGTTATACTGTATTGGGTTGCATAGTATTTGGGTCCAGTGTATAGTATTGGGGTGTATGGTATTGGAGTGTACTGTATTGTGTTGCATAGTATTGGGGTGCAGTGTATTGTATTGGGTTGGGTTGTATGGTATTGGAGTGCACTGTATTGGGTTGCATAGTATTTGGGTCCAGTGTATAGTATTGGAGTGCATAGTATTGGGGTGCATGGTATTGGAGTGCACTGTATTGGGTTGCAGTGTATTGTATTAGGGTGTATGGTATTGGAGTGCACTGTATTGGGTTGCATAGTATTTGGGTCCAGTGTATAGTATTGGAGTGCATAGTATTGGGGTGCAGTGTATAGTATTGGGGTGTATGGTATTGGAGTGCACTGTATTGGGTTGCAGTGTATTGTATTAGGGTGTATGGTATTGGAGTGCACTGTATTGGGTTGCATAGTATTTGGGTGCAGTGTATAGTATTGGAGTGCATAGTATTGGGGTGCGGTGTCCCAGACTCACCCGCTCTCCCTCATGACGTTGCTGTCCCCGCAGTCACACGCCCCCCCGGCCTGGCTCCGGAACATGTTGAAGTCGTGTCCGGCATGCTCGCCCTGGTTGAAGCACTCGGCACACAGGGACATACACGGGGAGATGCCGCACGTCCGGCAGCGGTAGGCCACGAAGTTGGCGGTCCACACCAGGCCGCACAGGGTGGCGTTGTCATAGGAACGGACGGCCTGACAGAAGTCCTCGAACTTGTCCCCTCCAGCCAGCAGCGAGCGGCACCATTCCAGGGCCTCCCCGGCCGGCCGCTCCGCGCTCAGCACCCAATCCAGCAACTCGTTCAGCTGATCCCGGCTCCGCTCCCCACGGCTCAGCTCTCCCTTCAGTCGGGCCGCCGTGACCTCCCTATCCCGGCAGAGAGGCGGCGGAGACTCAGCCGCCATGATGACTCCTCCGAGCTCCTCACCGCTCCGCTTTACTTTTGTTATCTTCCATACACGGCGCTCCGCCGGATCTCGCGAGAACTGCGCCGCCTCCTGTCACTTCGACAGGACACCGGTATTGACAGCGGAGGGGTGTCACGTGATACACTGACAGCTACACACTGACAGCACATGGGACACTGATAGATAAAGCCACACGGATAAAACACAGGGACACTGATAGATAAAGCCGCACTGATATAACATGGGGACACTGATAGATCCACACTGATATAACATGGGACACTGATATAACATGGGACACTGATATAACATGGGGACACTGATAGATCCACACTGATATAACATGGGACACTGATATAACATGGGACACTGATAGAGCCACACTGATATAACATGGGACACTGATAGAGCCACACTGATATAACATGGGACACTGATAGAGCCACACTGATATAACATGGCGGGGACACTGATATAACATGGGGACACTGATATAGCCACACTGATATAACATGGGGACACTGATAGAGCCACACTGATAAAACATGGGGACACTGATAGAGCCACACTGATATAACATGGGGGACACTGATAGAGCCACACTGATAAAACATGGGGGACACTGATAGAGCCACACTGATATAACACAGGGACATTGATATAACATGGGGGGACACTGATATAACATGGGGACACTGATAGAGCCATACTGATATAACACAGGGACATTGATATAACATGGGGACACTGATATAACATGGGGACACTGATAAAGCCATACTGATATAACACAGGGACATTGATATAACACGGGGACACTGATATAACATGGGATACTGATAGAGCCACACTGATATAACATGAGGACACTGATAGATCCACACTGATATAACATGGGGACACTGATATAACATGGGACACTGATAGAGCCACACTGATATAACATGGCGGGGACACTGATATAACATGGGACACTGATATAACCACACTGATATAACATGGGGACACTGATAGAGCCACACTGATAAAACATGGGGACACTGATAGAGCCACACTGATATAACATGGGGGACACTGATAGAGCCACACTGATAAAACATGGGGGACACTGATAGAGCCACACTGATATAACACAGGGACATTGATATAACATGGGGACACTGATAGAGCCATACTGATATAACACAGGGACATTGATATAACATGGGGACACTGATATAACATGGGGACACTGATAAAGCCATACTGATATAACACAGGGACATTGATATAACACGGGGACACTGATATAACATGGGATACTGATAGAGCCACACTGATATAACATGAGGACACTGATAGATCCACACTGATATAACATGGGGACACTGATATAACATGGGACACTGATAGAGCCACACTGATATAACATGGGACACTGATAGAGCCACACTGATAAAACATGGGGACACTGATAGAGCCACACTGATATAACACGGGGGACACTGATAGAGCCATACTGATATAACATGGGGACACTGATAGAGCCACACTGATATAACATGGGGGACACTGATAGAGCCACACTGATATAACATGGGGGACACTGATAGAGCCACACTGATATAACACAGGGACATTGATATAACATGGGGGGGGGACACTAATATAACATGGGGACACTGATAGAGCCAAACTGATATAACACAGGGACACTGATAGAGCCACACTGATATAACATGAGACACTGATAGAGCCACACTGATATAAGATGGGGACACTGATAGAGCCACACTGATATAACACAGGGACATTGATATAACATAGGGACATTGATAGAACACAGGGACATTGATAGAGCCACACTGATATAACACGAGACACTGATAGAGCCACACTGATATAACATGGGGACACTGATAGAGCCACACTGATATAACACAGGGACATTGATATAACATGGGGACACTGATAGAGCCACACTGATATAACATGAAACACTGATAGAGCCACACTGATATAACAAAGGGACACTGATAGAGCCACACTGATATAACATGAAACACTGATAGAGCCACACTGATATAAGATGGGGGGACACTGATATAACATGAGGACACTGACAGAGCCACACTGATATAACATGGGACACTGATAGAGGGACACTGATATAACATGAGACACCGATAGAGCCACACTGATATAACATGGGGGACACTGATAGAGCCACACTGATATAACATGGGACACTGATAGAGGGACACTGATATAACATGAGACACCGATAGAGCCACACTGATATAACATGAGACACTGATAGGGAATCACCCAACACATTGCACATGCACTGGAAATTACTAAGCACACATCATATTGATTGGGAATTATTCACCACAACGCACATACACTACACTGTGTGTATCAGTGCTATGTCATCAGAGGGGTGGCAGAAAGAAACAGCCGGCTCTAATGAAATAGAAATAAAAGATGGTGGTGCGGTACCCAGCGTGTGTTGGTGGAGTGACAGATTACAGCAGACAATGTTGAATGGGTGGGTATGTTTTTTCAAGGCAAGATATGGGATAAAAAAAATGTATAAGGGAGTGAAGAATATATTGCATTTAAAATGAACAATGATTCCTAAACTGCGTTCCATTGTACCTTCTATATCTGCCTGGAATTCATCTTTAATTTAAAGTGGAACTAAACCCATCGATTTAACAGTTTAAAAAAAAACAGTTAAATTCCTGACACTTGCCTGGAATGTAACGGTCACATTGATTGTGTTCTTAAACAAACTGTCAAACCAAAGGCCCGTACACACAATCCAATTTTATGGTCATAATTGTCTGATGGATGTGTTGTGTCGGATAATCCGACCATGTGTACGCTCCATCAGACAATTGGCTGAATTAACGACAACAAATGTTGGCTGTTCATGCTCACCAACTGGCAATAAATCTGTTACGTCGGATTATCCGATCGTGTGTACACAAATCAGTCCATCTAAACTCCAAAGTGCAAACACGCATGCTCAGAACCAACATTAAACATTAGGACAACAATAGCAGAAAGGGTGGCGGTAAAGAGCTGAAAAACCACATGGTTTGGTGAATGTTGGCTGAAAATATTGTGCTGTCTGTATGCAGAACAAGTTCACGGGAAGTCCGATCGTGTGTACGAGGCTTTAGATGGCACCTTCCTTGGCTGAAAATGATAGGAGGGTTGGTTTAGTTCTGTTTTAAAACTTCAATAGAATTTGTGATTAGAGTCTCAGGTATTTTAAAGTGTATGTAAAAGTAACGATTTCTTACTCAGCTTTGGATAGAGTGGAGAAGGACTAGACCCTCTGCCATGGTTTTATTGTTGTCTGTGTCCCTTCACCCCTGTATTTGTCTCGGTGACCATTATTACAGACACGGAAATTAGGTGGAAATCCGAAATATAAGGCCACGTACACACGATGAGACATGTCCGCTCAAACATGTCCGACGGACCGTTTCCAGCGGACATGTCTCATCAGATTTCGGTCCTATGGCGTGTACACACCATCGGACGAAAATCCCCTCGGGCTGAGGACGCGGTGACGTGGCGGTGACGTTGACGCCGCCACGTCACCACTCCAGGAAGTAAAATACTTCCACGAATGCGTCGAATCCATTCGACGCATGCGCGGAGATTTATGTCCACTGGTTAGTGTACTAACCAGCGGACATATCCGACAAACATGTCTCCGGCGGACAAATTTCAAAGCATGCTTTGAAATTTGTACGCTGGGAAAACATGTCCACTAGCCCGTACACATGATCGGAGATGTCTGCTGAAATGGTCCGTCGGACCAGTATCAGCAGATAAATTTGATCGTGTGTATGCGGCCTTAGAGCTGACATGAGAGCAAATGGTATGGGGAAATCTTCCAATGGAGCAAATAATAAAGGAAATCTTTGAATTCAAATGTTCTAACACAGCCGTGTTAGGAAAGAATTCCTCTCGCTTTGGGGAGATTTCATCTCACTTCCTGTTGCATATCCAGGACAGGAAATGAAGGGGAGGGAAATCTCCTAAGATAAGGTGACCAGATTTTTAAAATGAAATCCGGGGACATATTTTTTCTTTACTAGTAATGGCAACAATCAGCGACTCTCTGCCCGTCGCCGCCCGCCTCACAGCCTCATAAGTCTTATTCTTCAGCCCTGGCTACTACTGGATGGGGAGTGGATGAAGATCACTCTGCCAGGGAAGGCAAGGAGATAGGCAGATTGCTGGCCAGGATTTGAGCCAAGGCAGAAGAACATGTGAGTGGAGTTGAATGGGCATGCACCCGAAACTGAAGAAATATTCCCTCCGCTCCGACCAGCACATGATCATCAGAAAGGGGGACGGATAATGGGAAAAATATAACCCCCCTTATGGTAGTAGGCACGGCGAAGCGAGTGGGTGTAATTCTATTATTTTTATTTTAATTCTGCACTGATTGTCTTTGAAATTGCCCCTGCCCCCTATTAGATCCAATCTGGGGACAAAACCAGGGAGAGACTTCGTCAGGGGACAGTGTCTTCAATCAGGGGACTGTCCCCTGAAACTGGGGATGTCTGGTCACCCTATCCTAAGAAGGACACAACAAAACATACGATTGGGACTCTAACCCCACTCTATCCTAAACTGAAATGAGTTGTGGCTCTAGGTGCACTTTGTTTTATGGCACTGAACACATCCATAGCTTCTGTCTGAATCACATGTTAGCTCGTCAGGAACAGAGAGTCCAATATATCGGGAAACATTCATAGGAACATAGTTTGTTCATAAACAACGTGGGATGTCATCCACCAGGCAGCAGATGGCAGTGTAACACTCCCATCTGTCTCTGGTCGGATGTATTCTTCTCCGGAACTAGAAGCTGGCTTGTATTTGTGGGAGGACGATTTATAGTGATGGACAGGACTCGTGTGGATGTGAGCCACTTCCGGTGTAGGATTGTATCCCTGCATAGAGAGATCAGCTGGAGGCTGCAGTGGTAGGTTGTGTGTGATTGATGGAAAATAGTAATAATGTTATTCGTATAAGCAGTAGATGTTTTATAAAGATGATCCCATCCCGTCACCTGAGATGACATGTGACATTATACTATCCACATGTAGCGTGTGTGTGTGACACATGTGACCACTTACGCTCTGGGAGATTTACCCCCTTCCTGACCAGGCCAATTTTTTGTGATATGGCACAACGTTGCTTTAACTGACAAATGAGCGGTCATGCAATGCTGTACCCAAACAAAAATGTAAGTGTCCCCCCCCCCACAAATAGAGATTTATTTTGTTTTTGTTTTTTTTGCACTATAAACAAAAAAGACTGACAATTTTGAAAAAAAAATTAACCACTTGCTTACTGGGCACATATACCCTTTTCCTGCCCAGAAGAAATGTTAGCTTTCAGCACTGTCGCGCTTTGAATGACAGTTGCGCGGTCGTGCAAAGTGGCTTCCAAACCAAATTGACGTCCTTTTTTCCCCCACAAATAGAGCTTTATTTTGGTGGTATTTCATCACCTCTGAGGTTTTTATTTTTTGCTTAAAAGTAGAGCGACAATTTTGAAAAAAACACAATATTTATTTAGTTTTTGCTATAATAAATATCCCAATTGTTTTCCTGAGTTTAGGCCGACATGTATTCTTCTACATATTAAGCATATAGTGATTGGTTTGCGCAAAAGTTATAGTGCCTACAAAATAGGGGATAGAATTATAACTTTATTTTTTACTAGTAATGGCAGCGATCTGTGATTTATTTTTATTTATTTTTTTGTCAGGGCTGCGATATTACGGCGGACACTCTTGACACATTTTTGGGGCCATTCACATTTATACAGCTATAAAATATACACTGATTACTGTATAAATGTGACTGGCAGGGAAGGGGTTAACACTAGGGAGCGAGAAAGGGGTTAAATGTGTTCCCTGGGAGTGATTCTTACTGCGGGGGAGGGGACTTACTGGGGGAGGTGACCGATCTGTGTACAGACATCCAAGTCCCCGACACGGGTACCTGGTGGACATCGCGGCCGCCAGGCACGTGCATCGGCACTTCAGTGATGTGGCGGGCACGCGCGCCTCTCGGTGGCCGGGAGGCCCGATGACATCAATAGACATCCTCCCGTACCTGTAGAGCCACCTTGTGGCCATCATTTGACAATGGACGGGCTCCAAGAAGTTAATTTCTTCATCAATTTAGGCCAATATGTATTCTGCTACATATTTTTGGTAAAAAAAAAAAAATCCCATAAAGTGTATATTGGTTTGACCAAAATTCATTGTGTCTACAAACTATAGGATATACTTATGGATTTTTTTTTTTAACTAGTAATGGTGGCAATCAGTGATTTATAGAGGGACTGCGGCAGACAAATCGGACACATTTGGCACTTTTTTGGGGGGACCAGTGACACTAATACATTGATCAGTGCTAAAAAAAAATGCACCGTCACTGAACTAACGAAACTGGCTGGAAAGGGGATAACATTACAGGCAATCAAAGGGTTAATTGTGTGCCTAACCAATGCTTGTGTAGCAGTACCCCCGGAGGAGCTGCTGTTTTGTTTTGGGTGGCACATTTACCTTGTGGCTCTCCGGATTCGTAAGGGTGTATGGTGCATATAGCAGAAGTAAAGGAATGTCCGCAACAGGTGCTCTTTTCTGCGCTCTTTATAACCCAGCCGGGTAAAAACAATAAAACTTGTGGGGAAGAAGGTAGAGTTTAAGGAAGGAGGAGAATAGCAAATTCAGGCGTAGCAATAGGAAAACAGTCCTGCTTGTAACACTTCTTGCGCCACTCCTGCTTGAGTGGGAATAGCGTACCTGGACAGGCCTCTCTCACTGACCTGGCAGCCAGAGTATCACTGGAACTTGTAAGGAAAAGTCTCTGCCACAGACCCTCCTGGATATGAATTCAGTGAGAAACAGGCCCTCCTGATTGTGATTGCAGAGATGAACCTCCTTGGTATATTTATGCCTGGATCTCCTTCAAATTGCCTTCAGGTACTGACTCAGTGTACGGATACCTCGATCCCCGGTAGATTGTCGAGACCCTATTGGATCGCCAGCCTCTCATTGGCTCTCCTCAGATGGACTCCCCACCGAACAGCTATACCACTTGGGATCTTTAGGAGTGGTTACCCAGTCGACCACTGGGCTCCCGGCCACGACTTAAAGCGGGGGTTCACCCTTAAAACTACTCTGTGTGATCCCATCCAGCATACTCGGAGGGCGTGAAGCACCATAGCCATTGGACTCGGATATATACGGCGCCTGCGCAGTCAGCTCCTAGGTCTGTGCGCAGGCGCCGGGAATACCCGAGTGCTAGTCGGCTATTTTTGCAAGCCGTGACGCTGAATAGACGCGCCATTCACCTGCGGTAGGCACAATATAAAATGATCAATTAGTAAGTACGAAGATTAAAAAAAAACAGCATACTGGCGCTGACGCCAGTATGCTGGATGGGATCACAGTAGTTTTAAGGGTGAACCCCCTCTTTAAATGTTCCGGACCAGCCTGGTCCCAGAACCAGGAACTCCGTAGGCCATAACGCCGGGGCGCCGTGGTGCAGACACCCTAAAGGTGGATGCCGCACTTGAAGAAGGACCCAGAACTAATGGCGTCTGCCCCATAAATACCCTCCCCCAGCATGCACAACAAGGCTCAACTCTCCTGATTGGCTGCTGGGAAAGAGCACCCAAACCTTGACTCCACTGCTACCATCTACTGCACTGGGGTGGGAGGAACACCCCATCACAACAGAATGAGCCCACAGCACAGGCAAGCTGAGACAGAGACCCATTTTGAACAGTTTAACCAAATCAGTGTTTAACTACACTCTGATCCCCCTCTAAATTTAACTGCTTGCCGACTGGCGGCAGGTCGGCTCTCCTGGGCGAGAGCCCGTAGCTCTACGTCGGCACTTCTGCGGCCGCTAGGGGGCGCGCGCGTGCCCCCCGAGTCCTGTGCGCGTGCCCAGTGGGCACGATCGCCGCCGGGCACACGCGATCGCTCGTTACAGAGCGGGGAACGGGAGGTATGTGTGTAAACACAAAGCTCTCGTTCCTGTCAGCGGGGGAAACGCTGATCTTCTGTTCATACAATCTAGTGAGGTCACCCCCCCATACAGTTAGAACACACCCAGGAACACACTTAACCCCTTCCCCGCCCCCTAGTGTTAACCCCTTCACTGCCAATTGCATTTTTATAGTAATCCAATGCAGTTTTATAGCATTGATCGCTAAAAAAATGCCAATGGTCCCAAAAATGTGCCAAAAGTGTCCGAAGTGTCCGCCATAATGTCGCAGTACTGAAAAAAAATGCTGATCCCCGCCATTACTAGTAAAAAATAAATAAATAATAAAAATGCCATTAAACTACCCCCTATTTTGTAAACGCTATAACTTTTGCGCAAACCAATCAAATTTTTTTTTTACGAAAAATATGTAGAAGAATACGTATCGGCCTAAACTGAGGGAAAAAAAACGTTTTTTTTAATATATTTTTGGGGGATATTTATTACAGAAACAAGTAAAAAATATTGCATTTTTTTCAAAATTATCGCTCTATTTTTGTTTATAGCGCAAAAAATAAAAACCGCAGAGATGATCAAATACCACCAAAAGAAAGCTCTATTTGTGGGAAAAAAAATGACGCCATTTTTGTTTGGGAGCCACGTCACACCACCGCGCAATTGTCAGTTAAAGCGACGCAGTGCCGAATCGCAAAAAGTGGCCTGGTCATTGGACAGCAATATGGTCCGGGGGTTAAGTGGTTAAATAGCACCGGTACTTTGAAGTAAACAGGCGCTACACTTGTGTACTGTGTAGGAGGTGATTTTACTGGGCAAAGGCAGGAACACAGGATCCATGCCTTCCCTACTGACAGAACGGCAATCTGCCTTGTTTACATAGGCAGACTGCCATTCTGCCTCTCTACAGAATGATTGGGATGTGCCGGTGGACATTGAGTCTATGGTACCCACTGTATAATCACAGTGGGAGCGAGCTGCCTGTGGCATGTGTTCCTGCCCACTACCCAGAAGAGTCGGATCGCTTATGTATACACGTGATCCGATGCACAGCTGCCGCCCTATGACAGTAAAACTGCTATAGGGCAGTCAGCAAGTGATAGAGTACGGGAGGTTTATAAGTCCCATCAGGTGTTTGTTTTTTGATTTGCGTCCCATTGGGGAGATTTCCCTTTACTTCCTGTCTCATAGCCAAAACAGGAAGTAAAGGAATCATTGGTGATCACCATAACTAGTGTCCCTATTGGAAGATTTCCCCCTTGTTCCTGTTCTGGGGACAGCCTAAAGTTTTTTTTTTAATTTTCTTTTTAATTTTAAACATGAAACAAGACAGAGAGTGTAAATCTTCCTAAAGGGGGCATAGTCAACAATTAAAACCTGACAGGCGTTCTAATCCCTTTCCACGCTATCCAAAACTAAACACAGTTTTCTTTAAGTTTTATGTTTGAGCTGTCTCTGATTTAAGCATTGCCTAATTATTGCCTGAACCGTTAGTGCTTTGTGTATTTCTTCCAGATCTGTGCAGTAATCCATTGTAAGGAGCTTCCTGTGATAAAGACTGGTGTGTCTCCGGCCCCTCCTATCGTTGAGCCTGCTGAGTCCCTCCCACAGCTTTGCACCCTTTACAGGTAGGTACATTTTTCTAAAAGCCTTTGGCACACACAAAGTGGATTTATAGCATTTGGGGCTGCTGAAATATATATTTTAGGTGGAAGAAAAAAAAAATTCTCACAGTAAGATTATTTGCTAAATGATACGTCCCCTTTGCTCTGATCCTCTCTGCTTACATTTTGGATTAAAGTGACACTAAACTCTGTTTATAAAAAAATACATATATACAGTATACAAGTTAAAAGACCAGCTGTCCGTTTATGGCCAAACGTAAGGGAAGGGATCCTCTTCTGTATTTTTTATCTTTTTTTTGGCCAGATCGGATTGGACAAAGAGGTTGCCGGGTGTAAACTGACACAAGTTCGTTTACATCTAACTACCGAAAGAGGAGAATGGAGGGTCAGATTGGGTCTGGCTGAAAAGCAAAAAGCCGGATTCGACCGTACCTCTTGTGTGAAAGGTGCCTAAAGCTTCTCCTTTTTATAAGTGGCATTTTGTTTTAATATTTGAGTTGCAATAGGGTTGTTTTAAGAATAAAATGTCTTTAATGCAGGGTTCAACAAAACCCACGTCGCAATTGTGACTAGAATTAGAGACCTGGGGCGCCACAGCTGGGGTATCCTGTGTCTCCGCGCGCCCCCGCCGCACAGGCCGGTAATTGAGGCCGCGGCTTTGCAGCCTTCTGCAGGCCTATGGTTACTTTTGTGATATGGCGCCATCTTGTGGTGGCTGTTGGTATGACAAGACAACCAGCAATGCTAATGGTGTTTCACCCTGTCTGTATTCGCTGCCATCTCCTTCCCTCTAATTAGAACCCACAAACATTATATATATTAGGGTTGTCCAGATACCGATACTAGTATCGGTATCGGGACCGATACCGAGTATTTGCGGGAGTACTTGTACTTGTGGAAATGCTCCCGCTACCTAAATAGAATACTTTTTTTTGTATTTATCAACATGTTCTGTGAAAATTCTTTGAGTTTTTTACTACTGCGTGACAAGAAAATAAAACATTTTTATTCATTTTTACTAATTTTTATTCTTTTATAATGTCTTGAGTTAGAGTTCTTCATAATTCTAAAGAAAATATCCTTAGTCTGTATTGTGGTTTGAAAACTGTCACATGACATTTAAAAAAAGTATCGGCGAGTACATGAAAAAAAAGTATCGGTACTTGTACTCGGTCCTAAAAAAGTGGTATCGGGACAACCCTAATTTTTTATATATATATATATATATATATATATATATATATATATATATATATATATATTCTCTTTTATTCTAACACCCTAGAGAATAAAATGGCGGTCGTTGCAATACTTCTGTCACACCGTATTTGCACAGCGGTCTTACAAGCGCACTTTTTGGGGAAAAAATACACTTTTTTAATTAAAAAAAATAAGACACCAGTAAAGTTATCCCATTTTTTTTTTTATATTGTGAAAGATAATGTTACGCCGAGTAAATTGATACCCAACATGTCACGCTTCAAAATTGCGTCCGCTCGTGGAATGGCAACAAACTTTTACCCTTTAACTAGTTACCAACCGTCCTCCGTCGTTATACGTCGGCATTTTAAAGATGGATATCTCGGTAACGGCAGCAGCTGCTGCCACAACCGAGATATCCATCTCTTCAGTGGGCGGTCCTGTACACAATAACGGCGGTCTCCGCGGCGGATTCACCACAAGATCGCCGTTATCGGTGGCGGTAGAGGGGGGCCTCCCGCCACTCTCCCGCGCCCTCCGCAGCTTACCGTAGCGGCGTAGGCATTCGGGTCCGCTCGTCTGCTGTGTGGGAAAAACGTCAGTCCCGCCCAGCGTCTTAGAGAAACATTTTTTATTTTTTGTCATTTGAAAAAATTACAGTTTCAATTTTTTTTTTTCATTTAAGCCTAAATATGAGATCATTTCAGTGTTAAAAATTGTAAAATAAATAAAAATAAATACAAAAACAAAAACATTTTTTTTTTAAAGCGCCCCGTCTTGACGAGCTCGCGCGCAGAAGCGAAAGCATACGCGAGTAGCGCCCGCATATGAAAACGGTAGGCGATGTTTAAAAAATTCTACAGGTTGCATTTTTTGAGTTACAGAGGAGGTCTAGGGCTAGAAATATTGCTCTCGCTCTACCAATCACGGCGATACCGCACATGTGTGGTTTGAAAACCGCTTTTATATGTGGGCGCTACTCTCGTATGCGTTTGCTTCTGCACGCAAGTTCGGCACGTGTTCCTGGCTCCTAACTTTTTTAGCTGGCTCCTAGATTCCAAGCAAATTTGTCAAGCTCTCTTTTAATGAATATGTCTTTTTGTCTCCTTAGCACCTAGTGAGTTGATTGATGCACGCTTTAAAATATTCCCCTTTGGAGAGTGTAATGTGTTATTGTTTAATTTGCTATATTTATTTTACTCACTTTCCTTTTAGAGATGAAGCTTAAAGAGTTAGAGAGCTGCCTTCAACAGGTTGATACCTTTGAAAACCCCAAACTACTCCTGGAGCAGTATCCTACCAGACCACATATAGCAGGTTAGTGGATGGTGTCACTCACTTGTGACTTGTAATGTTCAGTCAGCTATGACTAAACACTAGATACAGTGTGAAACGCGTTAGGTGTCCAAGTTTTGTTTGTTTGCTGTGGCTTGTAGTGCTGTCCAAATTTTAATAAAGGCTACAACTGTTCAGAGTGCGGCTGTCCAGAAATACATTCTTGTTATTCCTGATAAGCTTGTATTACCTGGAATTTATTTGTACCATATGATGTGCAAGTACATGGTTGGCTCAAAGTTGTCCAGTGTAACCCCAAAAACAGTCCACACAGCATCAACCTACTAAACACTGTCACATTTAAAGCGTAAGCTCACCTTACAAGTTACAATATGCTTGTACAATCTCTTCAATGTAATGCAAGGTCTGTTTGGATACAGATTGATTGGATAGTTTAGGTCCCTGTCCTCATATTAAGTACTTTATGTAGGTTTAAAATAGATTTTACAAGTATTGTACGGCCAGATTGTAATGTGTATGGTGACCCCTAGGGCTGCACTACCGTATAAATGGCCTTAAAGTGGAGTTCCACCCAGGAAAACCACATTTGGCCAAAAGTTTTAAAAAAATAAATAAAAAAAAAACGTGAAAAAAAAAAAAAAAAATACTCACCCGAAATACCTGTTGCTATGCGGAAGTCCGTAATCTGCCTCTTCCACACCGCGGTGTGTTTTCTTCTTGTCCTTCTCCTTGTGAATGGGGCGCGCTGCTTTCTGGGAACTGTGTGTGTTCTCAGAGAGCAGCGCGCCCATTCACAAGCCAGCGTGAGACTCACGCAGGCGCAGTAGGAAATGGGCAGTGAAGCCGTAAGGCTTCTCTGCCTGTTTCCCATAGTGTGAATGGCAGCGCGGGACCCGGAGCGATCGTGGGACCGGCATCGGGGGGGGGGGGGGGGGGGCTAGGGGGGCTATCAGCGCGGGCGCCTAGGACAGGTAAGTGTCCTTATTCAAAGTCAGCAGCTACACTGTTAGTAGCTGCCGACTTTGAAAAAAAAAAAATGCGGATGGAGCTCCGCTTTAATTCTTATTTTCTTATAATTAGGGTTGTCCCGATACCGATACCAAGCATTTGCCCAAGTACTTGTACTCGGGCAAATGCTCTCGATACTTGTACTGTCGGCAGTGATCAGTGCATGGGAAAGTTCCAATCACTGATTACCATTGATTTTAAAGCAGCTGAAAGCCGCCGTGTATGCTGCCGTGCATCCCGCCGTGTATCCCGTGTAATGCCGCCGTGTATCCCGTGTATGCCAGGAGGTTTGTTAAGACCCCTTATATCTCACCAAAGCCCCCCCAACAGGGCTGAAAAAATAAATAAAGAAAGATAAAAAGAAAATAAAAAAATTAAAGAAAAAACACACTGACACAGTCCACCCCCCCCCCCCCCCCCTTTAAAAAAAAAAAAAGCATTATAAATAAAAAAAATTGTAAACATATTTTTTTTTACAAAATTAAGAACAAATTGTTAAAGATAAAAAAAAAAAAAAAAAAAACATACTGACACATGTGCCGCTGTCACATGAGATTAAAAAAAAGTAACGGTATTCGGTATCGGCGAGTACTTGTACTCGGTCTTAAAAAGGTGGTATCGGGACAACCCTATTTATAATATATTGTAAAAGGGGCTCTTGTAAAGACTAGGTTCACCTTCTAAAAAACGTGCAAGTTTTTTCAGGAAAAAAAAAAGTGCAAAGCATTCTACCCACAATCCAATCAATATTACCTGTTAGTCAATAAACAAAGGTGTAACGTGTTCCTAGGGTCCTTCCTCTTCGGGAAGAGACTATTTGACACTTTATAAGTGCACTTTTTTTGTCCACTTAAGAGGTTTTGTTTTTTGCACACCACAGGCACGTAAAAAGGATAAAAAAAGTAGGAAATTAATATACATTATATTACCAAAAGTATTGGTACGCCTGCCTTTACACGCACATAAACTTTAATGGCAGCCCAGTCTTAGTCCGTAAGGTTCAAGATTTAGTTGGCCCACCCTTTGCAGCTGTAACGGCTTCAACTATTAAGGGGAGGCTGTCTACAAGATTTAGGAATGTCCTAATCTCAACCCGATAGAACACCTTTGGGATGAATTAGAGTGGAGACTGTGAGCCAGGCCTTTTCGTCCAACATCACTGCCTGACCTCAGAAATGCGCTTTTAGAAGAATGGTCAAACATTCCCATGGACACACTTCTAAACCTTGTGGACAGCCTTCCCAGAAGAGTTGAAGCTGTTATAACTGCAAAGGGTGGGCCAACTCAATATTGAACCCTACGGGCTAAGACTGGGATGCCATTAAAGTTCATGTGCGTGCAAAGGCAAGTGTCCCAATACTTTAGGTAATAAAGTGTAGTTTGACTATAAAAGTAAATAGTCACATGTGTACAGGTTCACCAAGTCTTTCAAAGCGGAGTTCCATCCATTTCTGTGTTTATTAAAAGTCAGCAGCTACAGAAAGTGTAGAATGGGTGTGATTTGATCTTATGTGTTTCATTCATGTCATTTCAGCGTGTATGCTGTACACGATCCATAACACATTTGGTGATATCGAAGACAAAGTGGTTGCAGATCTTGGCTGTGGATGTGGGGTGTTGAGTATTGGAGCGGCTATGTTGGGTGCTGGGTGAGTACAACCTGTTTAGTGAGCTTCCTTCCTCTAAAGTGGCATATTAGGGTTTAGTGAACAACATGTTTAGTACCAATGTATGTTCTGTCCTGCAGTAAACAATCAACAGTTTTATTTTTTATTTTTTTATATATATATTCTCTTTCTGGTTTTGCTTCTGAAGTCCAGTTGTATGGCCTCCTCTTCTGTGCTAAAATTGCTTACTCCACTTGTGAACCTTTTTCAAATCGGAACCCCCTTCACCTCTGGGCTAGAGGACATCAAGCTATATCTAGTTCTTTCCTCCTCTGCCTGGCTGTCCTTTTTGTCATTGAATTTCCAGTTCTTTCCATCATGGAGGCTCAGCATTACATGTTAGCTAATGCAGCCCATACATGATTCATTATCTTTCGTTCAACCGGCACTTTGAATGAAAATGAATCCCTCCTGCAGAGCTAGTATATTCTGACAGTGAGAAGGTTTTACTAATCAGCACTGCCGGCTATTGCCTGCGGCATTGATCGAATGAACATTTTCCAACAGGCTGGTTATACAGAAGTTCATTGAGAGATCGAATTCTGTCTAACCTGCCTGCTCATAGATTAATCAAAATGTAACCCGTCCCTGCTGGCCAGCTTTAGAAGGCCTGCATGCAGATACAGCCTGCATAGAAATGCATAATAATGCAAGACCAGAAATAGTTTAAAGGTAGGGGGTGTGCAAGGAAGGCAAAATAAAAGCAGATGAAACTTTTAGGCAAATCCCCTTTTTGTTTTATTTTGGATAGAGTGAGTAAACCGTATGGGTTAGTTCAGTGGTTATCAACCTTGTCCTCAGGACCCACTAACAGGCCACGTTATGTATTACCTTGGGGAGACGCAGGCTAGAATACTGTGATTAAACAGTGAAAGGTATTCAGCGCTGGAAAATAACAAAAAATAAACCTAACGTATGCAAGCCAGCACTAAGGATAAATTCAAAAAATATTCCCAGAGTACATATACAGTGAAAGAGTGCAGCGCAATGTATTAAACTAAAAATATTAATCAGAGAATTATATAATAAGTGTCCAAGTGATAGCAAAAAAGTCCATGTGAAAAAGCAATCCAAACTTCAACGTAAATCCAGAAACAGTGAGGGTGACGATAACACCACAAAGACTTCCACCACCGCATGCAAGATGGACTCTCACCTTAATGATTTGACCTGAAACAGGTCACAAAGCATAGCAGCAGTTGTTAAAATACAGCCAAATCCTCAGATGGAACGATGGATCATGGATGGCACCCACACTCAGGGCGCATAGGAACCATAAAGGAAGGAAACACACAAACAAAATCTAGTGCTCTCCGTATGGAACCACTTTAATGCTTAAAAGATATATACAAATGGCCACTCACATTGAGGAACACTCATGAGCAGAGTGTATGCTGTGTCAGTATCGAGTATACGATGACGACGATCGGGGTAACGTCCTGCGTAGCTCCTCCCCTTGCATACGCGTTACGTCTCGTGGGCGGGACTTCTTCAGCGTCAAGTAGAGGGAGTACAACGGACGTACAGAGTACAAGGTGCTTGCTCCTCTGCTGCCACTTCCAGCAATGTCTTCTCTCTACTTCCTCCAGACTCACCTCTCACCCGGAACTTATTATATAATTCTCTGATTATTATTTTTAGTTTAATACATTGCGCTACACTCTTTCACTGTATAGAATACTGTAATCACTGAGCAGCAAATTATATCACCTGTAATGTATTTCAGTTATCTTGCAAACCTGGCTTGTTAGTGGGCCCTGAGGACAGGGTTGAAGACCACTGCTTTAGATGACCTGTCAAGTTTTGATTGCCGAGTCCCCATTGGGGAGACTTGCCACTTTTTGTACAAAGTAAGAAATGAAAAGGGAGCAGAGAAATCTAAAACAATAGCGTTGTCCCCAAAACAAGAGGTGGGGGGAAATGTCTAAGGCCGCGTACACACGATCAAACATATCTGCTGAAACTGGTTCGCAGACCAGTTCCAGTGGACATATCCGATTGTGTGTACAGGCTAGCAGACAGGTTTCCAGCAGACAAACGTTTTAAAGCATGCTTTAAAACTTGTCTGCTGGAAAGCAGTCTGTCGGATATGTCCGCTGGTTAGTACGCCTAACCAGCGGACCGAAATCTCCTGCATGCGTCGAATGGATTCGACGCATGTGTGGAAGTATTTTACTTCCTGGTTTGGTGACGTGGCGGCGTCAATGTCGCCGCACTGTCTGTCCGCGGTAGTTTTGGTTTGATCGTGTGTACACACATCAAACCAAAACATCCCAGGAGACATGTCCGATGAAAACGGTCTGTCGCACAGTTTTCATCGGATATGTCTCCTCGTGTGTACACGGCCTAAGAGGGGAATGCCCTTCACTTTGGGAACTTCCTGTTGGGTCTCTGTGGCAAAAAGTGAAGGGAAAGTTCCACATTGGTATGCAGGCTACAACAAAATAACCAGGCAGGGGTTATAACCCTTTGCTATTTTATCCAAAGAACGTTTTGACTATACCTATGTTTTTTTAAATAAAAAAGCACATTCTCTTTACTCTTACACCACCTTTAAACTATTTCTGGTTTTGTGTTCATTAAACAAAGTTATGACATCATCCTATGTCCTGCAGTTTATGTGTAGGATTTGACGTAGACGAAGATGCTTTGGAAATATTCAAAACCAATGCTGATGAGTTTGAACTTCCAAATATTGACCTAGTTCAGTGTGATATCTGCTCATTGCCGGCTCACTGTCTGGTGAAAGCTGTGGACACGGTGATAATGAATCCTCCTTTTGGAACTAAACATAATAAAGGTAAGGTTGTATGTTTGAAAAATGGTTATAAAAAAATAAAAAAAGAAGCATTGTTTTACATTTAAAAAAAGAATGTATAAGTAATATGGACTATTATCGGTCTCATAAAAGAAAAAGTACTGGGAGCCTGAATGATCAATAATTGATATGGGGAGCTGCCCAGGTTATAGGGGCAGGGTGTATTCACACAGCATATAATATAATCATCCAAAAAAAAGTGAACACCTACAAGCTACCTACCTCCTGTTTCTTTATTGAATAGGTGCCAACAACATCACAAGGTGTACATGATATTTACCACAGTGTCCATCTTCACTCCGGGTTTCCCCTACACACCAAAGTTACCCCCTAAGACCTTCCATAAAAGGACTCCCCAGCTAGTGAGCTCCCCCAGGTTCCCACTATTTCCCTAGGGCCCCTGATCAAATAAACCAGCTGACAGAGACCTCCCCTAGGAGCTGGGACAGCACTGCTGCAACTAACTGCCCCCCACAAACAAACAATACCCCATAATGACAACGTGAAAGAAGTATGTTTGAAATCTTTGCACATTTATTAAAAGTATAAAAAAAAAAAAACGAAACAAATCACATGTACGTAAGTATTCACAGCCTTTGCTTAATACTTTGTTGAAGGACTTTTGACCCCAATTACAGCCTTAAAGTGGATGTAAACCCAAAAAAAATATTTTTTTTGATGTCACAATGTAGAGTATAAGATTTCCTATCATCTGTGCCCAGTCTTGCCACACAGAGTTAATCCTTTTAATGTTCAGTGAGAATTAACAGAATTCCAGATAAAAACTTGCCAAATTATAAAGTCTGTTTCTGTCTTCTTGCTTTGAGTGACAGGTTATTTACATATCTAGATTGGACATGTTTATCATATGTTATGTTTATCATAACATGAGGTGATTCACAGTATAAAAAGTGAGAAATCCACCCCTCCCCCACATAACACATCCTGGTAATATACAATGAACTTTGGATCACCTCATGTTATGATAAACATAACATAACATATGATAAACATGTCCAAGCTAGATATGTAAATAACCTGTCACTCAAAGCAAGAAGAGAGAAAACTGATTTTATAATTTGGCAGGTTTTTATCTGGAATTCTGTTAATTCTCACTAAACATTAAAAGAGGATTACTCAGCGCTGGATTAACTCTGTGTGGCAAGACTGGGCACAGATGATAGGAAATCGTATACGCTACATTGTGACATTAAAAAAAAATGATATATATTTTTTTGGGTTTACATCCACTTTAAGTCTTTTGGAGTATGATGCTACAAGCTTGCCACACCTATTTTTTGGGCAGTTTCTCCCATCCTTTGCAGGACCTCTCAAGCTCCATCAGGTTGGATGGGGCGTGTCGGTGCACAGCCATTTTCAGATCTCTGCAGCGATGTTCAAGTCTGGGCCCATCAAGGATATTCATAGAGTTGTCCAGTTGCTACTCCTTTGTTATCTTGGCTGTCTACTTGGGGTCATTGTCCTGTTGGAAGATGAACCTTTGCCCCCCAGTCTGAGGTCCAGAGCAGGTTTTTATCAAGGATGTCTCTGTACGTTGCTGGGCCTCAATCCTGCCTAGTTCTTGCCAATAAAAAAACATTCCCACAGCACCATGCTTCACTGTAGGGATGGTATTGACCAGATGAGGAGCGGTGCCTGGTTTCCTCCAGACCTAACACTTCCATTCAGGCCAAGTGTTCAATCTTTGTTTCAACAATTTCAGGGAAAGAAATACCAACGTAATCCTGATCACTCCCTATTGGCCAAAAAGGCATTGGTTTGCAGCACTCCTAAACTTGGTCGCAAAACCTCCATGGAAACTACCATCCAGGAAGGACCTACTAACACAGGGCTCTGAGAACCAGAGCAGACCGGCTACACCTAACTGCTTGGCTTCTGAGGAAGACCCCCTAAAAGCTAGTGTTAATTTTGACATCAAATTTCAATTGTATGTTAGCTGACGAAATTAACACTGTTTAGGGCTAAATGCAACAGAGGTAGTGTGAATCCAGCCTTCACGTTCTTTGGATAGAAATAAAAACACCTGTGTAACCATATATGCTGATGACTGTTCCGATTTTAACATTGCTGTCTGTACAAAGGTCCACTGATGTGCTTTGACATTTTTCTTTATGTTTTTTTGTATTAGGTATGGACATGACATTTCTTAGGACAGCTTTGCAAATGGCAAGGACATCTGTATATTCCCTACATAAGACATCTACACGAGAGGTAGGGTCCTTATTGAAAGAGATCATCTTTCCGAGCACTGAAGCAAACGCTTTGCATTAGGCTATTGTTATTTTGGTGCGTCCAAGCATGCACAACTGTGATATGAGAAGTGTTAGAACACAACTGTGTACAATATTTGTTGCATTTTAACAAGGACATTGTTTGTCTAGCATATCCAGAAAAAGGCTGCTGACTGGAAAGTGAAGATGGAAGTAGTAGCAGGTAATTTCCTTTATAAGACAATTACATTTTGCAATCTGCCATTATATTAACCCCTTCCTGTCCAGCTTATTGTAATATGATGGCCTGGCAGGAGCTCTGTTTATGCTGGCCAATCACCTGACAATTGTACACAATGAATGGCTTTGTTTCATGCCATTTACTGTGCTATTGTGATGCACTCTGCAAATGGTCACATGGTACAGACAGGGCCAATCACAGCCCATCTGTTCATGCCATTTACTGTGCTATTGTGATGCACTCTGCAAATGGTCACATGGTACAGACAGGGCCAATCACAGCCCATCTGTTCATGCCATTTACTGTGCTATTGTGATGCACTCTGCAAATGGTCACATGGTACAGACAGGGCCAATCACAGCCCATCTGTTCATGCCATTTACTGTGCTATTGTGATGCACTCTGCAAATGGTCACATGGTACAGACAGGGCCAATCACAGCCCATCTGTTCATGCCATTTACTGTGCTATTGTGATGCACTCTGCAAATGGTCACATGGTACAGACAGGGCCAATCACAGCCCATCTGTACCATGTGCTTTAATCACAATAGTAAACACTGAATAAATAGTTGCATAAGACCCCTTTCACACTGGGTCATTTTGCAGGTGCTATTGCACTAAAAATGGCGCCTGCAAACTGACCTGAGCGGTGCGCTTGCAGGACAGTAAAAAAAAATTCTGCATCTTTGGAGCGGTGTGTATACCGTCTCCTTTTGTCGGACCAGTGTGAACCCAGCATTAGAGTCGGTTCACACTGGGGCGATCCGACTCCGGCTCTGCAAGTCGTCCTGCCAAACGACTTCTGTATAGAAGTCAATGGAGGTCGCCCCCAAAGTCGTACAGGGAGCATTTTCTAAGTCGGAGCGACTTGTGTCGCTCCTATTGCATTCAATGGGAGGTGACTCAGCCACCGGACGAGTCGCCCCAGTGTGAACCGGGTCTTGGGGCCTTAAAATGAGGCCATTAGTAAACCAGGTGTAATTAATTTTCAATGATTGGCACCATATCTTGTAGACCAGGGGTGCCCAACCTTTTGAAGAGCGAGGGCCACTTAAGCAACTTGGTAACCAGTCGCGGGCCACAATGAGTGGAGTGGGCGGATGACAGGTCATGGCTACTCTATAGGCCCTTTGATCCGTCCAGATAGAAGAAGATGAATTCCCTTCTGTTTTTCTGATTGGAGATAGGCGGGCTTAAACGGACATCAGTTGCTCTATAGAGGTGAATTGAGGGTCCCATTTGGTTGGGCTGATAATGTGAAAGGGGCCTAAGACTACTTTCACAGGGATGTGCTGTGGTTTACCAACACCACGGGTGCAGCATAGTGCACCTGTGTCTATCCTGTGGGTGATCTGAACTTTGCCATAGACATCACCTGTGGCAAAAGCCGGCGATGTAGAGGAAGCATCGGCTCTGCTCTGCAGCCGCTTTCTTCCTCTACCACCAGATTCATTCAAAACACTGATGCTGCGGTATGGCGGGTGAGCAACCTGCAATCAGGGCTTGCCAACCTGCCATTCCAGAGCAGGAGGCTGCGGGCCACATGTGGCCACCTCTGTTGTAGACTAACTTTTTTTTTTTTTTTAGTGGGTAACATTTACTAAAACTGATGCAGCTATGCATAGTAACTAGTCAGCTTGTTTAACCACTAGGGGCCCACGCTATAGTCAGACGGCTATAGCGCGGATCCCAATTTCTGGGAGAACGTCAATATACATCCCCACTGTGATCATGGATCCGAGTAAGGCTGGTACCGGCCCCTTATGTGATCTAAACAAAGCTTGGTAAACTTTTTTTTTTCTCTCCTCACGCTGACGGCACAAGGAGAAAAAAAAAAAAAGAGGAAAGCAGATTACTGGCTGGTGTGTAAGGGACATTGGTCCCCAGTGGAAAAGGCAATTCTGCCTCATTAGTGCACACAAGTACTGCCTGCCAGTGCCAATCGGTACCACCTACCAATGCCCATCCTCAGCGTACATCAATGAAGGAGAAAAATGACCCATTTGCAAAATTTTAGAACAAAAAATAAAAACCAGAGGTGATCAACTACCACAAAAAGAAAGGTGTGGGGGGAGGGAGGTACAGTGGTGTTGTATGACCGTGCAATTGTCAGAGTGCTGAAAGCTGGTCTGGGCAGGAGGGGGTTTAAGTCCCCAGTAAGAAAGTGGTTAAGTTTCAACAATAAAACCTGGAAAGCCGATTGGTTACCGTGCATAGTTGTACAAATTTTAGTAAATCGTCTCCATTGTGAGTAAAGAAAATGCCACAGTTGGTGCCAATCTGGTCTGAGGTCATTAATCTTATTTGTAGAGCAACAAATTTTCCATTCCACTTAAAAATGTGGGCAAAGCAGCAACTTTAAATTGTAGCTTTTGTTTTACTCCTTGGTGGCTGTAAAGATAGTGTGGATTCAGGGGTTGGGGTTTGACTTGCTCCCCTGCTTGTCACACAATAGTGCCGCTTTTTACATGGGAGACTCCTCAGCCCTGTAGAAGCCCAAACAGCATTTGCTCCTTTAATGCTTAGCAGCTCATGTCCAACAGCTGTAGCCTCCTGGAAACAGGACAAGAAGGCTGACATTCATTTTTTTGCCAGGCTTGGGGGGGGGGGTTAACTAACCTTTTACACCATATGTGAATGATTTACTGTACAGCCAGGCTGCGAAATCAATGACAAGTGGCACATATCTGCAAGCATATCTATGCACAGATCAGAACAGCCTGCTTTCTTGATCAGTTTGTCAGACCCACACAATTTTACATTTGGAGATCTGTACAGTCAACAGCATTAATGAATACACAGATGAATATCTTCCATGGGTACAGATTAGTATACTTGCATGAATAAAGGCCTTAAAAACAGGGGGGGGCTCAAACTGGTTACCCTTTCTGCTGTTGCAGAACTACAATTCCCATGAGGCATTGCAAGGCTGACAGTTACAAGCATAACTCAAAGGCATGATGGGACAACAGCTGGAGGGCCGCCAGTTTGGGACCCCTGCCTTAAAGTGATTGTAAACTGCAGCAGGTAAACAAAAGTGTGTGAACGGTTTTAACTTTTCACTTTGTTTATAGAGCTTCGGTATGATCTTCCAGCATCTTACAAGTTCCACAAGAAGAAATCTGTAAGTTCATATGCATTGTTCTTTGTCAAGTTGTATAGTAAACTATAATGTGGTTGTACATGCAGGTGTATGCGAAAGCAACCATTTTTAATCTACCAAGATAGCAAACACTTCTCTCCACTCCTGCATTATAGGATAAATTTGGCACCAGTAGACAAAGCTCACAGGAGCCAATGCATTGAAAACCGCCTTATCCCTTTAGTAAAAGAAAACAAAGCTCCCTGCAGCAAAGATTGGAGTTGCTGGTCACCAAAAAGGCTTTCAGTAAAAAAAAAAAAAAAAATATAGGGTTGCAGATAGTTGCTTTGGCCATAGATTATGAACGCAAAGCCCAGATCTGGTTGCTGTTAAAGTAAAACTTTAAAATTTGCTTTTTTTTTTAGTTTTTGGATAGGGTAGAGAGGGATTTTTATTGCTACACGACAACCCATTTAAGATTATATTATATATACACACACACACAGTACCTTGCAAAAAGTATTCGGGCCCCCTTGAACTTCGCGACCTTTTGCCACATTTCAGGCTTCAAACAAAGATATAAAACTAATTTTTTGTGAAGAAACCAAGTGGGGCACAATCATGAAGTGGAAGGAAATTTATTAGATATTTCAAACTTTAACAAATAAAAAAACTGGGCGCGTGCTAAATTATTCAGCCCCTTTACTTTCAGTGCAGCAAACTCTCCCCAGAAGTTCACTGAGGATCTCTGAATGATCCAATGTTGACCTAAATGACTAATGATGATAAATAGAATCCACCTGTGTGTAATCATGTCTCCGTATAAATGCACCTGCACTGTGATAGTCTCAGAGGTCCGTTTAAAGCGCAGAGAGCATCATGAAGAACAAGAAACACACCAGGCAGGTCCGAGATAGTGTTGAAGTTTAAAGCTGGATTTGGATACAAAAAGATTTCCCAAGCTTTAAACATCCCAAGGATCACGGTGCAAGCGATAAAGATTTGCAGACCACTGCAAATCTACGAAGACCTGGCCGTCCCTCTAAACTTTCAGCTCATACAAGGAGAAGACTGATCAGAGATGCAGCCAAGAGGCCCATGATCACTCTGGATAAACTGCAGAGATCTACAGCTGAGGTGGGAGACTCTGTCCATAGGACAACAATCAGTTGTATACTGCACAAATCTGGCCTTTATGGAAGAGTGGCAAGAAGAAAGCCATTACCTAAAGATATTCATAAAAAGTGTCGTTTAAAGTTTGCCACAAGCCACCTGGGAGACACACCAAACATGTGGAAGAAGGTGCTCTGGTCAGATGAAACCAAAAATCGAACTTTTTGGCAACAATGCAAAACGTTATGTTTGGTGTAAAAGCAACACAGCTCATCACCCTGAACACACCATCCCCACTGTGAAACATGGTGGTGGCAGCATCATGGTTTGGGCCTGCTTTTCTTCAGCAGGGACAGGGAAGATGGATGGAGCCAAATACAGGACCATTCTGGAAGAAAACCTGATGGAGTCTGCAAAAGACCCGAGACTGGGACGGAGATTGGTCTTCCAACAAGACAATGATCCAAAACATAAAGCAAAATCTACAATGGAATAGTTCAAACATATCCAGGTGTTAGAATGGCCAAGTCAAAGTCCAGACCTGAAACCAATCGAGAATCTTTGGAAAGAACCGAGAACTGCTGTTCACAAATGCTCTCCATCCAACCTCACTGAGCTCAAGCTGTTTTGCAAGGAGGAATGGGCAAAAATTTCATTCTCTCGATGTGCAAAACTGATGGAGACATACCCCAAGCGACTTACAGCTGTAATCACAGCAAAAGGTAGGCTCTACAAAGTATTAACTTAAAGCGGAGCTCCAGCCGCGGGAATTTTTTTTTTTAAAGTCAGCAGCTACTAACAGTGTAGCTGCTGACTTTAAATAAGGACACTTACCTGTCCTACTTGCCCGCGCTGACGGCCCCCCCCCCCCCCCCCCCCCAATGCCGGTCCCACGATCGCTCCGGGTCCCGCGCCGCCATTCACACTATGGGAAACAGGCAGTGAAGCCGTACGGCTTCACTGCCCATTTCCTAGTGCGCCTGCGTGAGTCTCACGCTGGCTTGTGAATGGGCGCGCTGCTCTCTGAGAACACACAGTTCCCAGGAAGCAGCGCACCCCAGTCACAAGGAGAAGAACAAGAAGAAAAGCCAGCGGTTCAGGAAGAGGCAGATTACGGACTTCCGCATAGCAACAGCTATTTCGGGTGAGGTTTTTTTTTTTTTTCAAACATTGTAAAATGTTGTTATCCTGGGTGGAGCTCCACTTTAAGGGGGGGCTGAATAATTTTGCACGCCCAATTCAGTTTATTTGTTAAAGTTTGAAATATTCAATACATTTCATTCCACTTCATGATTGTGCCCCACTTGTTGATTCTTCACAAAAAATTAGTTTTATATCTTTGTTTGAAGGTCGCAAAGTTCAAGGGGGCCGAATACTTCGCAAGGTACTGTATATATTCATCCCGTTTACCATATGCAGTGAAAGATTTATATATATATATATATATATATATATATATATATATATATATATATATATATATATATAAAAATATCTCTGTAAATATAAAAATTTATAAAATTGTGGGTAGTCCCAGAAAAGAGGGGAAATCTGACAATAGTTCTACTAGCTTGGAGGTGCCCCCAAGGGACTCCCTTCACTTTGTTTTGGCTATGGGAAGTGAATGGAATCTACCCAATTGGGCACAGATGGCAAAAATCAGACCAGGGGACCTTCCCTAATCTGTCCAGAATGGGATTTTTTTTTTTTTTGCCTTTAAAAAAACACCCCACAGGTACCCCTCTCAACACCTAAAAGTGCCAAATGCGGGGGATGCCAACAAGTGGAGCTTCCTTTAAAAATTTGATTTTTGCTCTAGTTTTCTGGGAATAACCCTCCAAACCACCCCAGGAAATCAATTTGCTGTAAAAAAAAAAAAAAATAGGTTTTCTGTTAGTCATTAAACTGAGAGAAGCCAAGTACAATCTACTTTTTATTGAATATATTACATGTAGGGTGTCGAAGTACATACTTCCCAGAAGAGTTACTAACCTGTATTAAACAAACAAAGTGTTTGTATTAACATAAATATAAAGTTTCAGTTAGCAAATTTTACAAGTGCCATTCATTCAATGACTCAAAAAGTAACCAAAATAAAAAAAAATCGTTGCAGGTTGACATAAATGTGGATTTCATCAGATTCTCACTCGACTGACATTCAGCATCTGTAGACTTAAAATACGCATTCGCTATTTTTTGGAATTTTATTTTTTGTTATAAAAACACATCTAAAACCCCAGGCAGAGTTACTGGTCTTCTGCAGTCTTTGGTTGCTTTGCTACTGGTCCTTCAGAGGATTTCTCCTCCAGCTGCCTCTTCTTGGGACTTCCATTGCTGGCATCACCTGTTCCTTCTGTAAAATGAAGAACTGAAAATAAACATCTGCAACAGATTCTCAAGCTATACTAAAACCAAATGCTTCAATGCAAAGGAGCCAACAATGAGGTTTTTCTGTAAGACTTATTGAGTGAAAGGGACAGCTGCTGCTTGATGGCTCCTCAGAGAACCAGCCATGAAGATCATACTCGTCTTACAGCTGAACTCCAGGAACAGTCTGGGGCAAACGATTTGTTTTTCTGCAGTTGTGTGAGCCAAACAGCCCTTCAACAGAATACCCAGGTTTTCAATTGGTACAGCACAGGGTGTGGAGACTCACTCCGCTCTACAGACCCCTACTTCGGTTACCTGCATTTAAGTTGGAGGCCTCCTGCAGTTGCCCTTTTAATCCGCATTCCTTGCTGATCTTCCGGTGACAGAAGAAAAGTGTAAAGACAGCCCATACCACCCATTTACCCCAAGTTTACATTAAACTGTGTAAAGCTGCTCCCGTGGGGCACTTGTTGAATAAAAGTTGTACTGAAATAAAAACCCACCTTCTGCGTCCTCTTCATCACTGCTTTCAAACTTCTTTTTCTTTCCTTGGTACTGAATTCTCTTCCTGGATGAACTGTCATTTCCTTTACCTCCCCTTCCTTTGCCTTTAAATTTCTTAACACCTAAGGAAAAAAAATTAAATGTTAAGCGAGTTTGTTTTGAAAGTCTTAATTTCACACAAAGCTCATTAAAAGTTTAACTATACACCAACATCTAATCCTACTCCTGTAAATTGAATGAGTGAGGCAGATTCTTTTAAAGTCAGTGTACAAGCAGCCTCATTATGCAACGTTTACTGTAAGGGACCTGTAAACACGCTTACCCACTTAAGACCCAGACCAAAATGCTGCTAAAGGACCTGGCCCTTTTTGCGATTCGGCACTGCGACGCTTTAACAGACAATTGCACGGTCATGCGACATGGCTCCCAAACAAAATTGGTGTCCTTTTTCCCCACAAATAGCTTTCTTTTGGTGGTATTTGATCACCACTGCGGTTTTTATTTTTTTGCGCTAACAAAAATAGTGTGACAATTTAAAAAAAAAAAAAATTGCAATATTTACTTTTTGCTATAATAAATATCCCCCAAAAAAATAAAAATGTCCTCAGTTCAGGTCGATACGTATTCTTCTACCCATTTTTTTTTTTTTCCCCAAAAATCACAATAAGCATTTATCGGTTTGCGCACAATTTCTTGCATTTACAAAATAGGGGGTAGTTTTATTGCATTTAAAAAAAAAATTTTTTACTACCAATTATTATTTTTACTACTAGTGATTTTTTCGTGACTGCAACATTATGGCGGAGACTTCGGACAATTTTGACCATTGTCATTTTCACAGCAAAAAAAGTCATTTCAAATGCATTATTTACTGTGGAAATGACAGTTGCAGTTTGGGAGTTAACCACAGGGGGCGCTGATGGGGGTTGTGTGACCTGAACTGTGTTTACAACTGTAGGGGGGTGTGGCTGTAGGTGCGACATCGATTGTGTCCCCCTATAAAAGTAAAAAAAAGGGATGACGCGGTCGATGCTGCTGCCACAGTGAAGCACGGGGAAGCCGTGTTTACACATGGCTCTCCCCGTTCTGTAGCTCTGGGGACCGATTGCGGGACTCCATCGGCGATCGGGTCCGCGGTTCTCGGAGCTTCGGACCAGGTCGCGTGAGCACGCCCACGACTGGGCTTAAAGGGCAACGTACAGGTACGTTGATGTGCCCAGCCGCGCCATTCTGCCGACGTATATCGGTGTGAAGGGGTCCTTAAGTGGTTTAAAAAAAAAAAAGCAGCAAGTCGACACAAGCTCCTGAATGATTGCTGGCTATTCTACATTTGAGGTCAGGAACCATCTATCCTGTCCATTTTAGCAGCATTGGTCACCAGATCTCTTGAGGCTGTCCACTGCACACCCAGCTAGTAGTTTCAGGTGGCTTGGTAGCACTGCAATTCCCAAAAGTCAACTTTTAATACTAGGGAATAAACTGGAACTTTACTCCGACAGCAAGTCAGTGAATCGCATCAAAGATATGGATTGTATTTATAAAAAGAATTAAAGCGATTTTAAAAAGGTTCAGTTTAAATAAAAAACACTAGTCTCCACTGTGCAGTTGTTCTGGGGCCCCACGGCAGGTCTTCCCCGCATTAGATAACCCCCTCTGGAAAGCTCTTGAGGTGGTTACCTTGCAGGTACCTCCTGTGTCATACACTCAGCAACTATAGACACAGTAAGACTCAGCCCTGGCAGCCAAGTCATTGGATTTGATTGACAGCAGTGGGAGCCAATGGCTGCACTGCTATCAATATATCCAAATGAAGAGCCAAGAAGCTGTGGAGAGAGCGACACGGGATCGCGCCCACAGAAATTTAGGGGAATCAAGTAAACAGAGGACCGGACGTTGCAAGGTGTTTTTTCACCTTATTGCATAGGATGCATTAAAGGTGAACACAAGGGTTTACAACCCCTTTAAAATGACTATAAAAACATCAGTATACAAGAAAAGTAGTGAAGTCCCTGGCCTTCTTTCACTATCTCGGCGCTCAACAGCTGATAGGTAATTAAAATAGCTTAATTTCACTAATCACCATAAATATTATCCTAAAAATGATGTATGTAGTGAAAAATAACAATGATATGGTAAACAATTAAATTAAATTAAAATAGGTTAAAAAATATAATATATAAAATCAACCTCAAAATTTCAGCAGCCGCTTAAAATTATAAACATATAAATCAAAGATAGTAAACATCAAGTCCATTCCAGTCTTGTAAATCACTAAAAGCAGCGCTAAATCATCACTCTCATCCGACTGATGGATCATTTCCTACGAACAGTTCATAAGAAGTAAGGAAGACAAGCAAAGCGAATCACCCTGTGATCAATGTAGGTACAGAAGTTTTTTCTTCACTCCAAAATAGCATCCACCATATATCACAAGCCCCCTTTCGGGTATGTACTCACCAGAAAGCTGAGTATAGTAGGCACTTCATGCAGGTGTCTTTAATCAGCTCCAGGATCACGCTCCGTTTGATCTCCACAAATGGTGCTGTAAATATCCACACTCCTCTGCTACCTCTTCCAGCAATGTCTTTTCTCTACTTCCTATGGTATGTCCTGTGTATCAGGTATGATACACAGGACATACCATAGGAAGTAGAGAAAAGACATTGCTGGAAGAGGTAGCAGAGGAGTGTGGATATTTACAGCACCATTTGTGGAGATCAAACGGAGCGTGATCCTGGAGCTGATTAAAGACACCTGCATGAAGTGCCTACTATACTCAGCTTTCTGGTGAGTACATACCCGAAAGGGGGCTTGTGATATATGGTGGATGCTATTTTGGAGTGAAGAAAAAACTTCTGTACCTACATTGATCACAGGGTGATTCGCTTTGCTTGTCTTCCTTACTTCTTATGAACTGTTCGTAGGAAATGATCCATCAGTCGGATGAGAGTGATGATTTAGCGCTGCTTTTAGTGATTTACAAGACTGGAATGGACTTGATGTTTACTATCTTTGATTTATAAAAACATCAGTGTTTGACATTAACCACTTCCTGCCAGGTTTACCGGCTCCTACCGCCGCTCTCCATCCTGACAAATCGAGGGGGACACGGAGGAGAGAAGGAAACCACTGGCGGAGGGGGGGGGACACAGAGGAGAGAAGGAAACCACTGGCGGTGGGGGGGGGACACGGAGGAGAGAAGGAAACCACTGGCGGAGGGGGGGGGACACGGAGGAGAGAAGGAAACCACTGGCGGGGGAGGGGGACACAGAGGAGAGAAGGAAACCACTGGCGGGGGAGGGGGACACAGAGGAGAGAAGGAAACCACTGGCGGGGGAGGGGGACACAGAGGAGAGAAGGAAACCACTGGCGGGGGAGGGGGACACAGAGGAGAGAAGGAAACCACTGGCGGGGGAGGGGGACACAGAGGAGAGAAGGAAACTACTGGCGGGGGAGGGGGACACGGAGGAGAGAAGGAAACCACTGGCGGGGGGGAGACACGGAGGAGAGACGGAAACCACTGGGGGGGGGAGACACGGAGGAGAGACGGAAACCACTGGGGGGGGGACACGGAGGAGAGAAGGAAACCACTGGCGGGAGGGGGGGGGACACGGAGGAGAGAGACTGCAGCAAAACAGAGGGGGGCTGGAGGAGGACACGGGACAAGTATCGGGCAAATGCTTGGCATTGGTCCCCATACTAGTATCGGTACAACCCTAGTTCTTGCACCAACATTCGTGACGGTCCCTCACATTGTGCGGGCTCTGTTTACAATAAAATATATATATCACGCACACACGCACGCACACGCAGTCTTATCTCCCGGCACTGCGATACATTCAGTGTCATCTGCAGCCATGAAGTGTAACCAAACGCCGCCGCCAAGATGGAACACTGACTGTTTCCAGCAGCGAATTAAGTGTTTAGCCTATTGAGGAGGCAGCGTTGCTTGGTTACACTGTATGGCCAAATGGGGGTTTCGGCTGCAGAGGACTAGAGTATAAGTCGAGGGGAATTTTCAGCACAAAAAAAAAAAAAGCTGAAAAACTCGGCTTATACTAGAGTATACGGAACGTGCATTTGTTTATTTTTTCCTCAGAAAAGTGAATAAGCTATTATTACAAGGAGCCAAGAAGTTCTGAAATCCCTGTTGAACTGACCAGCTGTGTACTCAAGTGCTGTTCGGTCCAAAAAACAACCCAATTAAACTAGTCATAGGCCCTGTCCACATTGCACTACTAATAGAATGTACCAACCTTTGCTTTTCCTCTTATTGTAGCTTTCTTGTTGGGCTTCCATGATTGTCTTCAGTGCAGCCATCTCTACATCACCCTCTAGAAGCTCCCAAGTTACATCCTTTTCTTTCAACTGCAAGTTGTCTTTATTTGCTGCCTTGGCTTTCTCCAAGGCTTCCTTTGCATTACTCTTAAACAGGATAATTCCCTAAAAAAAATAAAAAGGAAATAGGACAATTCAGCAAAAGAACTCTTATCGCTGGCCATTTAACTATTTCACACAGCAGTGAAGATGATCATTCAATCATTACAGGGTTCAATGTCTACCTGCCTAGAAGTTTTAAACCAAGTTAATGCAAAATGTTTCGCAGTAGCAGGTGTAAAATCTCTAAAGTAGCATTATAGGCTTTGGGCAGGCCATAGGCCGTGCAAATTTCTTTCCTGCAACCACAGGCTGTCCCCGCCAGGAGCAGACAGTGATTGCTAGCGGCTATAGCAGTCCCTAGTGATAGTTGCAAGTAAAATCAGGCAGGTTGTTTGTACCCATGTTGAGATGAACTTGATACATACAGTTTGAAGATCTGGTGAACCTGCCAAGATTCGAACTGTCTATGGCTAGCCTTGGTCAGTCTTTGCTACTGCTATGGCCAGAGTGTCACTTAAGATAGACTATAATTTTTAATAAAAGCAATAAGGAAAGCATTTACAAGGCCAATATTCCAGAAGTTCTACAAGGCATTATACGCACCTCCTTAGCACCCCTACTGAAGTCAATCCACTTTATTTCACCATGATCCTGAAATAAGTCATGAATATCTTCTCTGGAAGTCATATTGTCCAAGTCTCCTGAGAATTTTAGGAGGCAGCCAGTCTGTTCTTCCAAGGTTTTCTGTACATAAAAAGCCATTTAATATTTTTTACATTGTTTTTCACTACATTTTAAAAAGGCAAACAATTACACCCAAATTTTTTTTTAGCATCCAGGACAGAATTAAGGCCATTCACATGGTGCAATGTGAAGAGCAGTTTAGCTTTTCTACTAAAGTCAAGCTGCGTGCAACTCTGCCTACCTGGCAAAACTCAGCTGTGGCAAATCCACTCGCTTTACATGGGCTACTTGCGTACGATTCAGCATTAGAAAACCTAAAACCACTCTCCACACTGCACAAGGCTGAGTGCTGGTGTGAATGAGCCCCTAAGCAGACAATACCAGATACACAAAATCACTCTGAAACAGCACCCGTTTTATGCCAGCCTCAGCCATCAAAACAGACACGAACAAGACTGACAACTATAACTTGGTCCCCTTTCACACACAAGGGGGTCCCCCTTGTTAAAGTAGGCTTCCTGGTTTCAATAAACCCCCTGCCCACAGACCCCCAACTACCAGACAGGGTTCTCGGGAAGAGGCCATTGTCCCAACATTGGGGCACGTGCTCATTCCCCTCCCTATCCTGACCGGTTGCATGCTCGGATAAAGCAGGGCTCGACAAACCCTGGGTGACAGGTCGCCTTTGCGACTAGAATTAGTGACCTGGGGCCGCACAGCTGGGGCATCTTGTCTATATGCGCCGCTGCGGTTAAGGACGTGGCAGACGGCTTCCCAGCCCCCTCCTTACCAACCAGCTATATAGCTGAAGTTCAGTTACTTTACGGATGAAATGAACGGTCTCTGTATGCATAAAAAAGCCCTAAACTGTAATTATCAGAATTATTAACTTTAATCATCTTGTGTCCCACCTAGATTAGGCCAGCAACACACAAATCCCAGTGTATTTAAAAAAGACAAGAGACTAAAGATTGCTTAAAGCGGAACTAAACCTGTCATTAACATTTTCCAAAAACCATACCATTCCTTGGATTCCTGTCACAGTTGCACATTTAAGCAGCCATTTGATGGTTTGACAAGCAACACCATGGAAATTGAGTAGACCAAGATGGCAGCTTCCTTGACAGTAAAGGATTTAATTACACATTTAATTTAGGTAGTAATCTAGCCAATGGTCCACCTATGAAAAGTCATCCCAAGACAAACCTCTACAATCTAGAAAGGAAGGAGGGGTATTTAGACCCCAACAAGCCTTTACAGAGATATTCAGGTTTTAATGCGTAAATAAAAATTGCGCATGCACTACTTTTTGTATGGTGCAATTTCAGCCCATTCATTTTGAAATCACACTGCACAGAACTGCATGTGAATCGCATACTTGTGAAATTCACATGCTTTTCATAGTGTAAATGGGCACTTCTAGCGCGAGCACTAGGGGGAGGGGGGGGGGGGGCTCAAGTTTATGCCTACCATTTCAGCATCTTCGGCTTGTTTCTGAGCATCTGCCTTCTCCCTGGAGACAAAATAAATACATTTTAACCTGTGTTCTAGAAAGGAGAAATTATACACATTCCTTTGAGTGGACATAAGCTTTGCCAACTGTTGGCAGTAAAGCAGATCCCAGCTGAATATACAATATATTCCTGCGATCATTCCTGGCTGTTCCTGCCCACCCCAAAAAAAAAAAATCACCTTTCCTGTTAACATTGCATAAGCCAAGATGCTACATGTAAAAGCACACGCAGTATTAAATGGTTGTGTTAAAGAGTTCTTCATATCCAGATAAATATTTAGGCCATATTTACTGGCTGGCAGTTATGCCGATTCACTGACCCTGAATAAGCATGCACATCAGAGGTTCTGAGGCCACTGGCTGCATATTCTCTACACATCTTACCCTTCCCATATAAGAGGATGAAGATGACCAAAAACCCCTGTTTCTGATCTGGATTCTGCCATGATTCCCTTGAGTGCTGAATGCACTGACCAGTCCAGATCCGATCCTTTCTGACTAGCTGCTCTGTGTGGCAGGTCAAGATTCCTAACTAACCAGCTGCAAATGGCATATGACTCAATCCTTCCCCTCGCTGGGTATAATTAGATTTTAATATTCCCTTTCACTGCTAGAGGACTACCATCAGGAATGATGCAGCAGAATAGTGGTACACTGCCAAGAACCGGCCCATTCAGGGGTTTTTCCCCCCTTTAATGTTCACTTGGTAGTGCCCACAAAAATGTAAATCTTAGTGGGAACAAATGTTAACTGACCGTGTGAAAGGCAGTTCCCCCCACTTCCGGTTGTGAATCTGGGTGGAGAAGTGAAGCAAGCAAAAATACACAAGCTTTCATTAGCTCATTGCTTTAGATATACTTTTAAATTGGTAGCAAGCCACCGATCGTCACTTTTACCTATAGGCAAGTCTAGAATAAGGTTTATAAATAAAATAGGTAGTGGAAATATCTCCTAAACATACAGAGTTTAGGAGATATTTACCTTGTAGTGCGCCGACAATTTCATTGGTGCACATGCTGTGAAGACAGACTTCTGCGCATTCCAGGTATTTGCACCCACTTACGGCCACACAGTCTGATTGCCGCCCCCCCCCCTATTGTGTTCTGGGAAACACTTGGCTCCCAGAACACAGCAGGCCCCAGTCAGCACGACTCGCGCATGTCCTGTAGGGAGCCAGAGTGCTTCACTTCCTGGTTCCCTCATTGAGGATCCGCTTTAACCCTTTGATCACTCCTGATGTTGATCCCTTCCCTGCCATTTATACAGTGACAGTGCATTTAGCACTGATCACTGTATTGGCATCACTGGTCCCCAAAAAAAGTGTCACACGCTATAGCTTTTGCGCAAACCAATATACGCTTAAGATATTTTTTTACCAAAAATTAGTAGACCAGGGGTGCCCAACCTTTTGAAGAGCAACGGCCACTTAAGTGACTTGGTAACCGGTCGAGGCCCACAATGAGCAGAGTGAATGGATGGCAGTCCACTCAGGTAAACAAAATGGTCGGTCTTTGTTTATAGCGCAAAATATAAAAGCCTCAAAAAGGTGATCAGATTCCATTGCAAAATCTTTCGGAGCTAAAGTGGTTAAACACATTCTATTGGCCAGAATATAAATGGGCAAATAAGTGCATTAATGAGAGATTTATAGTGTGTTCCAAGTAAGGATGTCCCAGTATCTCCCAATGACAGTGGACTAGTTCCAACTCTTCCCACACCACATTCTGGCTTGAGTCAAATTTTTTGTACTCCCCATAAAATCTATTTCTGTCGTCCATGGATGGACACAGCTTCTTAAATCTTGGCAGTTGGGTTACGTGACTAGGCAGAACATGTTAGTCATTTTAAAACATGCAACTTTAACATACTTGAACAGCCCCACCCAGGGGGGCAGTCCCTCCGGTCATAACACCTCACCCCGCAGCATGCAGCTTGTAAAAAAGGAGTATCAACCTTAAAGGGGTGGGTGCTGTGTCCGTCCATGGACGACAGAGAAAGGGATTTTACAACGAGTACAAAAATTTTTTTTTTAAATCCTATTTTCTCTTCTCGTCCATGGATGGAAACAGCTCCTTAAATCTTGACATTTGGGACATCCCCAAGCAGTGTCAGAAAATGAGGGGTGGGAACAGCAATCAAAAACCAACTTCACCCCAAACAAGCAGAGCTCCTCAATGGAGGAGTTGCAAACTCAAACAGCCGCCTGCAAAACCTTGCGGCCGAAGGAAGCATCTGAAGATGGGCTCACATCAAACTTGTAAAATTGAAAAAAAAAAAAAAGTGAAGTGAATGGACGACCAAGTCGCTGCTTTACACCTGTGAAACAGACGCTTGATGTCAGAAAGCACCAATGGCCTTGGTCGAATGCGCCGTGACAGGGAAAGGAGGCGCCCGCCCCTTAAGGGTGTAGGTCTGGATCAAGGATCTCCAAACTACGGCCCTCCAGCTGTTTCGGAACTACATTTCCCATGAGGCATTGTAAAACTCTGACATTCACAGACACGACTAAGCATGATGGGAATTGTAGTTCCTGAACAACTGGAGGGCCATAGTTTGGAGACCCCTGGTCTGGATGACAGTCTGCCTGATCTGAGAAATTGTGGCCGGCGGGACCGCCAGGCCCTTCTGTGGACCAGATACCGCCACAGTGAGTCCAACCTCGGGAACGAAGCCGTGGCCGACAGGTACACCCGTAGAGCATGTACCACATCTGAGGTATGTAGCGCAGCCTCTTTGGGATGCGACATCGAGGACACAAGGACGGAAGTAGAATTACAATCGGAAGGAAGGCTGCGGGCGTAGCACCGCTTTATCCGTGGAGGAACAAGGAGACTTGCAAGACAAGGCCGCCAACTCAAACACGTCTGACAGATGTAATGGCTACTAGAAAAGCCACTTTCTGAGATGGCTTTGAGAGGAATTTCTCAGATGTTCTCAGTGTGGAGGGCACCAAATTCAAATCCCATGGTGGAAGCAGTGAGATATATAGATATAAAAAAAAAAAAAAAAAAAAAATCGGGGGAAGCACATGTCGAACCCCCTGCACAAAAGTACCTACCAGCGAGTGTGTCGCCAAGGGTCGTTGAAAGAAAACAGCCAAGTCTGAAATCTGCCCCTTAATAGTGCTTAAGGAAAGTTTCTGATCCACTCCACGCTGTAAAAACAGCAGGACCCCAGAAACCGAATACGTCCGTGGATGCCACTCTATCTCCTTGCACATGTAGGCCTTCCAATTGCGATGGTAGATCTTCCAAAGAAAACTTCCGTGCCATCAGCATGGTTGAAATGATCAAATCAGACAGACTCTCGGCCCCTTAGTACCTGGCTTTCAAGAGCCATGCCGTTAAAGCCAGCGACGGTAAAGCAGGATGAAGTATTGGACCTTGAGACAGAAGGTCCTCCCACATTGGCAGCTGCCAGGGTGCACGAGGTCGGCGTACCATTGACGCCGGGGCCAATCCGGAGCGATTAGAATTACCGGGATCCCCTTAGGCCTCTACTCTGCGGAGCAGACAAGGAAGCAACTTCAGTGGGGGAAAAGGCATAAAATTAGCCGGTACCGACGCCACCAACGCGTCTGCCCAGGGATCTCTGGACCAGACTACGAACTTTGACACCTTGCGATTAAGTCGAGAAGCCAGGAGATCCATGTCCGGTGTGCCCCACCTCTGACAAAAGAGTTGAAACACCTCCGGATCCAACGACCATTCACCCTGATCCAGCATCTGGCGACTTAGGTAGTCCGCTTGCCAGTTTTGTACGCCCAGAATGTAAATGGCTGACAGAGCAGGCACACTCCTTTTCGGCTCACCGCAGGATGTGAGCGATCTGATGCCGCAAGCGAGCTCCTTGTTCCCCCTGATGGTTGACATAGGCCACCGCCATGGCGTTGTCCGACAGGATCCTGATCGGACGACCCTGTAGCCTCTGCTACCACGAGCAAAGGGCATAGCCTGATCGCTCAAAGTTCCAGTACATTGATCGACAGGCGGGATTCGTCCAGCGGACCTGGGCCGACTAACCCCCCAGACTCCCCAACCTGTGAGGCTGGCGTCTGTCGTGATCAGTCCAAAGAAAGGAAAGACTTCTCGGAGAGAACAGCCGAGAATCTCAGCCACCACCTCAGGGAAGCCCTGACCAGGTGACTTACCTGATTCTGACGATCCAGAGACAATGGAGACTTGTTTCATATGGACAGGATCTCCTTCTGCAAGACTCGTGTGTAATTTGGCATAAGGTACTGCCTCAAAGGAGGCCACCATGAGGCCCAGAACTCGCACGCAAAAAAAGAGATGACCATTTGTGGGATGCTAACAATTTCACTGCCAACTGGAGTGTCATTACCAAAGGAAGGAAGACCTTCACCTCCGAGGAGTCCAGAATTAATCCTAGGTACTCCAGACCCTGTCGGTACCAAGACAGACTTCTGAATGTTCAGTACCCAACAAAATTCCCGGAGGGTCTGAATGGCTATAGACACGTCCTCCAGATCTGAGCCAGAAGCAGCTTTCAGAAGAAGATAGTCTAGGTAGCTTACAAAAGCAATGCCTTATGCCGCGTACACACGATCACTTTTTGTGATGAAAAACGACGTTTTTGAAACGTCACTTTTCAAAGACGATGTTGCCTACACACCATCGTTTTTTTCACAAAAAGCGAGGTTACGTTCACCACTCTTTTCCATTGAAGCTCGCTTCATAACTAGCTTCTGGGCATGCGCGGGTTGAAAAACGTTGTTTTAAACGACGTTTTTGCTACACACAGTGACTTTTTGTGAAACAAAAAACGTTTTGAAAACGACACAAAAAATTCAAGCATGTTGGAATTTTTATTTTGGTCGTTTTTTTAAAGACAAAAAACAACGTTTTGCCCACACACGATCAATTTAAATGACGTTTTAAAAAAACGACTTTTCTTCATTGCAAAAAACGACCATGTGTACGCGGCATAACTGTCTCAGCAACGGGGCGAGCACCTTGAACACTCTTGGTGCCGACACTAGACCAAAGGGAAGAGCCACAAATTGATATCAGTCTTCGCCGATCGCAAAGCGCAGAAACCTGATGGCTGGTGCAGATGGGGACATGCAAGTATGCGTCCTTGATCTCCAGGGATGCCAGAGCAAGTCTTGTACTCCTCCCATCAAAGCCGGAAGGAGAGGAAGATTTGAGGGAAAGAATCTGTTTGGCTGACAAGAAACTTGATCTCGTACCTCAAAGAGACCACCTCGCAGACCCACTGGTCGGAGAGCATGGAGGTCCACCGAGCTGCAAACTCACAAAGCAGTCCACCCACCCTTGAGTTAGGCCGGGGGGGGGAATTAATGCGGTATCAGGCATGTTACCCAGCTGGAGCCTTGTCAGCCTCAGAAGATGTGCCGGCTGACCACGACTGATGAAAAATACCGCTTCTGTGCAGAATAGTAAAGCCCCAGCTTACAGCGCGGCTCCTCCCCCTTAGAAGACAGAGAAGTGTGCTCTTACCTCCAGTGAGGTACCAAAAAGCCTCCCACCTTTGAAGGGCAATTCTGCCAGAGCTTTTTTGAATGCTTGGTCAGCGGACCAGCATTTCAGCCAAATCAGGCGGCATAATAACGCCGCAGAAACAGAGGCTCTGGAGGTCAAGGGGGCGCATCCAGAGCGGCATCACAGACATACACAAGGGCCCTGTACCAATTAGCCAGCATTACGCACTCTGGAGGAAGCCGATGCTACTCCGTCTGTTGTAAAATCTGTGCCCATTCAGTGAGTGTCAGACACCAAAGTCGCAGCTAAAATAGGTCGCAACGCTGAACCCAGCATGGCTAACATGGAACGGGTCACCGTTTCGGACCTCCTATCAGTATGGTCCTTAAGGCACCGGGAGAGTGGTTACCTTATTGAGCCGAGAGACCGGGGGGTCCACGACCGGAGGAGAGGCCCATTTTTCCAAAAGGATCTCCTCAAAAGGATAACTGACCGCTATGCGCTGAAAGACCACAATGGACATCTGCAGCCGTTTCAATTCCTTATCTATGAACTTATCAAAGAAAGTAACATAAGGAAAAACGTTCACAGAGCGGTTAGATGAGATAGAGACCTTCACAGCAGCATCAATTAGTGCACTCACAAGTGCCCTGTCTTGCACTGACCTGGACAGGTTCTGGTCTGCATCCTCTGACATACCAGAACCGGGGTCCTAAGCCGCAGCCAGGCCCAAATCTGAGTCAGCATTCCACAGAAGATGAGGGGGTGCTTTTTACCCCCCCTTAAGCCGCTTCTACTCTGGCAACAAATGATTTCAGGACTGCCGACAGCTAATCCATGAGAACCGCAGGGGCACAGTTTGCTGCCTCTGGCAATTTAGAGGGAAGAACTGACTCCACTATCACCCACTGACAGCCCTCAGGGACCAAGTAAAAAACAGACCAGGTGTTACCCAGGGGACTCGCCACCCAGATGGAGACCGCTCAGCACTGCTGCCCACCTTCCTTGTATACACAGCGTTTGTGAGGTAAAAATCTGAGAATGAGCTGTGCCGTTCAGAAAGCCAGTTGTAGAGGCCAAAACCCACTCCAAAACGGCTGTCCGACACCTCAGATAATAGGGTGCGGACCACAAGAAAATGTCCTCCCGCAATACCAACCTGCGCCACGACAAATTGGCCACCAATGGAAATTTTTAATAGAGAAAGCAGGCACACTAAAAATGGCGTCGGTGCTGCAAATAATGGTGCCTGACCCCCGGGATGTGGACGAGAAGGCCATGCAGAGACTTCCCAGGAGACAGATCCCCCCCCTCACAGAAAGCAGACCCTGGCACCCCCCCCACAGGTACACCCTGGTCGCAGCGGGACCTAGGGCAGGAGGGGAAAGGCTGACAGAGCAGGGAAAAGCCCCTTAATCCCGGGAATGCCCAGCTCTGCCATCCTGCAAGGACTTGCTGGCACGTCCCTGACAGACCCACAACCAATGGTACGGAGTAGCGGCACGATCCACTGTGAGTGGGACAACAGCAGCCCAGTCATATGTGGACCCCAGAGCATATGCTCACCAGCCACCCTTGGAGCCATGGGGGTATGCCGTGGCCAACCCAGAACGTAGCCAAGGACTGCTCACACTCTGAGGACTGCTCACTCGATGGCCAAACTGAGGAGACTACAAGGATCTATATATAATATCCAGCCTTGTCACCCACTCGGCAGTTGATAGAAAAAAAAATAAAAAAATTAAAAATTCCTCAGGATCTGAGCCCAAAGGGAGCAACGTTCTTTTCTGCTAGGCAGAAAAAAAACTGAGCTGCAGAGTGAGGGGTTATGACCGGAGGGACCGTCCCCTTAGCAGGGCTGTTCAACTCTGTTAAAGTTACATGTTTTAAGTTTTAAACCCACACATGTTCTGCCTAGTCCTCCTCTATGAACAGAAACATAACCCAACTGTCAAGATTTAAGGAGCCATGTCTATCCATGGGCAAAAAGAAATACATCTTTGCTGTGTCCATCCTTTTTCACCAACATTACCACTCATACTTACTGCTTGTGTTTTGCTTTCGACTCAGACTGCTTCTGTTTCCTTTCTTCATTCTTCTTTGCAAAATATTCTTCCCTAATAGAAAGTGGTGAGACAATACACAATGAGACAATTACAGCTGAAGTCATGATAGACACATCACCCAACACTTCCTTAAAAAAAAAAAAACAGATCAGAAAAGCATATGTAATCTTGGACTACAAGTTACCAATTACTAAAAAAAAAAAAAAACACACACTTACTTGGATAATATGATCATATCAGAGTCTTTATATTTAAGGTCTCTGTTCTCTAAGAATTTCTTGGCAGCATCTTCTGTCTCAAATACAATAAAGATTGAGCCCTATGTTGGAAAAGACGACCAAGATAAATACACAAATACATTTTTAGCTACAGCAGTCAAAAAAAAAAAAGTATATAAAAACCCAAACCTTGAAGGTCTTATCAAGTGCTCGTCTCATTTGGATGTTCTCAATGGGACCCTTGTTTTCCAACCATCCCTTGATTTCATCAAGGGATGTGTCCAGCTGAAAGCCTTTCTGTGAAAGTACATATTGCCTTATTAGAAAGGTTTGATCATTGGTGCACATCGTAGATCTTACAGAGCAGTGTAATGAGATTACAAGCTAAGAGTCCCACCAAGCTTTACCAGCCAAGAAGGCACGATGAGAATTCATTCAACTAAAGTTGGGAAGCCCTACAATTTTAAAACCGATAAGAAACATGACTGTCTGACCTGTGCAGTTGAGACATATGGTTAACCCATAGTTGAATGACTAAAGGTCACTGGAAGATATTAACCCTTGCCTTTCATCAAGCGTTGTTAGACCGCCTATAATAGGATGCCAAATTTTAAGGTGATAGTTTTGACTGTCACACGGTGGTGAAGAGCACACCATCGGTGGCACTGGAAAAGTTTAAGATTACTTGTGGACTTGTCACTCAATTTTTGATGGTCATGACTAATTACAGTTTTGTGCAAAAGAAAACTGTATTCAAAATGTAGTTGATACATTAATTTGGTTCACTTTTGCATATACATATTTAGCTGCACTTTAAGATGTTTAACCACTTCCCGACCGCCGCATGTACATATACGTCCACAGAAGGGCACATACAGGCAGATGGACGTATATTTACGTCCCTACCTTTGCACGGGTCGGGGGTCTGATCGGGACACCCCCCCCTACATGTAGCGGTCGTAAACCCGCGGGGAGTGACCTGGGACGAGGGCGCGGCTATTGGTTTCTAGCCGCCCGCTCGCGATCGCTCCCCGAAGCTGAAGAACGGGGAGAGCCGTATGTAAACACGGCTTCCCCGTGCTTCACTGTGGCGGCTGCATCGATCGAGTGATCCCTTTTATAGGGAGACTCGATCGATGACGTCAGACCTACAGCCACACCCCCCTACAGTTGTAAACACAAATCCTACAGCGCCCCCTGTGGTTAGCTCCCAAACTGCAACTGCAATTTTCACAACAAACAATGCAATTTAAATGCATTTTTTGCTGTGAAAAGGACAATGGTCCCAAAAATGTGTCAAAATTGTCCGAAGTGTCTGCCATAATGTCGCGGTCACGAAAAAAAAAAAAAATCGGCGCCATTAGTAATATATATATATTATATATATATATATATATATATATATATATATATATATATATATATATATATATATATATATATATATATATTAAAAATGCAATAAAACTCCTTTATTTTGTAAATGCTATAAATTTTGCGCAAACCAATCGATAAACGCTTATTGCGATTTTTTTTTACCAAAAATAGGTAGAAGAATACGTATCGGCCTAAACTGAGGAAAAAAAATAAATGTATATATGTTTTTGGGGGATATTTATTATAGCAAAAAGTAAATATTGCATTTTTTTCAAAATTGTCACTCTATTTTTGTTTATAGCGCCAAAAATAAAAACCGCAGAGGTGATCAAATACCACCAAATAAAAGCTCTATTTGTGGGGGAAAAAAGGACGCCAATTTTGTTTGGGAGCCACGTCGCACGACCGCGCAATTGTCTGTTAAAGCGACGCAGTGCTGAATTGTAAAAACGCCTTTGGGCATTTAGCAGCATATTGGTCCGGGGCTTAAGTGGTTAAGCAACAGCCTCAGATGATACACAGGGATGAAACAAATCTCCCTACATAAGTTTTACATGTATATCTGCTGTCTTTAGCTTTATACATTCTTTAGAACATGCAGATGTTAGGAGATTCTCCATCTGTTCAGCACTGCAGTGAAGACTGGGCATACAGCCAGGACAGCTGATTGGAGGAAGACACCACCTCTTCTCATTGGTATATAATTTTAGAGCTGACCGCTGAATAGTGCCCAACATCACCTGGCTGATGGCGGTGGTACCATGCAGTAGGCTCAAAATAAGTTCTTCTCTGCTGTGCTCCCTGCTGACCCCCTCTGGCCATCCTTGATTACTACTTCTTCCCTTGGATAGGGACTATACAATTTCTCTAGTCCGGCAGTTTTGGCCCAGGGTCTGCTTTCTTTTGGATGTGAGGTGCCTGTCCCACAATTCTTGTATACCATCTTACTTAGGAATATTTTTCACCATGGATGATTTGCCCTGCGTTTTTACCGAGCTGTTATCCCATGACTGACTCCGGCCCCCGAAGAAGGGAAAGACCCGAAACGCGTAGGGCCTTGTAGAGTTTTTTTATGTGGATCAGTCTCAGTTATATTGTATGATTTATTTTATACGATTAAATAATTATAAAAGATATTTTTGTACCATTACGTCTACGCTTACTACTGTTGCCTAAAAAGCCCCTCCCCTGGGGGAGTTTCCTATTTTTAACATATTTATAGTATCCTCCCCAACACAAAACTCAGGCTGCTTTCATCTCAGTAGACAGAGAACCTTTCAGAAGTTAGAGTGATAACAGAAGAACAAAGCAGGACAAGGCTTTGAAGAAAAAAAACACTGCAGATCTATGTGCCCAGCTCAAATTTTAATAATCGGGTTGACAGCCACATTGTTTTTTACAATTCATTTTTTTTTTTTTTAATTCATGAATGTTCCCCCGCCCCCAAAAACACACTTGAAAAATTGCTGCGTCAAAGTTACAACAGCCACCATTTTATTCCCTAGGGTCTCTGCTAAAAACAAATGTTTGGTGGTTTGAGTAATTTTTAACAAAAAAAAAAAAAAAGATTTTATATGTAGTAGGGCCAAAACAACTAATCGATTAATCGATGCATCGATTATGAAATTAGTTGATTAATCGGCCAGTAACATAATGGAGTTAAAAAAAGCAAATTGCTACTGTAAATATTACTTTCACCGTCCCACGGGAAAAAATGAACCCCTTAGAGTAGTGATTTATTTGCTCTTTTTGTACTCATTTTTGTTTTTTTAACCCCATTATGTTACTAAACATCTCAGGCCTGAGTCACACCTGTTTTTTGCAGAAACACACTACAGTTCATTTACATGGTTTCCTATGGGACACGTTCACATCCATGATTTTTTTTCAGCTGCTGCGTATTTGGAACGGGAAAGGACTTTTTAACACAAAACAGTGCTATTTTTTATTTTATTTTTTGGTTTAATATACTGCAATTGGAGAAGCTGCAGAAAAGTGTGTAATGTGTTTTTATGGCAATTTGTGTTTTGTAATCTGCCCAACAACAAATTGGCCCAAATTTTAAGGCTATTATCCGATTAATCGAAACAATAATCGGCCAACTAATCGATTATGAAAAGAATCGTTTGTTGCAGCCCTAATATGTAGGAGAAGAGGAAGAGTGCCAGAATAGGCCTGTATGGATATGATAAAAACAACAAACACCAAAGAAAAATCCTACCGTATTTCCCCAAAAATAAGCCCGGGTCTTATATTCATTTTGACAACAAATGACAAAGTAGGGCTCATTTTCAGGGTAGGTCTTACCATGTAATGTGCCGTCTTCTCTCCCTGCCTGTCAGGAATTCCCAGTGTGAACCGAGTTAAAATGCTTGTAAAATCCTATAATCCACTATTACATTAGTATATAATGTACAATGTGTGTTTCTGTAATATAAATGCAGGGAAGAGCTCTGGCGGTTCGCAGAAGAGTAGAGCAGTACTATAATGAAGGTATTTGGCACAATTATTTTACACAAACACATTGTACATTATATACTACTGTAATAGAGCGGATTATAGGATTTTACAAGCATTTTAAAACAGGGGTTATTTTCGGGGTATGGCTTATATTGCAGCCCTCAAGGAAAATAACACCAAGTCTTATTTTTGGGGTAGGTCTTTTTTTTCGGGGAAACGCTGCATTTTGGATACTTTCAAGCGGATATCCATGTTTTACCATTAGACAGTTCATTTGGACAAAGATGATCCTAACAAACCATTTACTTCACCTGCAGTTGCAGTAGCTGTATGTAGCCTCAGCTACACCCAGTATACAGTACTGTGTTCTGGCAGCAGAATGAAAACTTCCCATCTGGCTCCCAGAACAAGAGTCAAGCCAAGCACTGCTCAACCAGAGTTGGAATTTATAACGTCATCAGCCCACCTCAGCCAATCAGAGAAAACTTTGAAGACCAAGTAGTGCTGGCAACATTTTGATTGTCTACACAGCAGAGCTAAAGATGGCTTATCCTGGGCTGGCTTCAAGTTTTGTGGTTGCCAGTGTCCATTCTCTTGTAGATGGCATTGTGACATGCAGGTTATAGACTTCCTGTGTCCTTTAATTGAAGTTCTGAGACAATATCATTGGTCAACTGCTCTACATTCTACCATACTCAAGCTCCATACATCATATGAATGTTAGTGCCAATATGAAGGTTTAAACTTTCCTCCACTTTGTAGAATGCAAAGTGGAAAACATGTTGAATTTGGGGGACATTATGCGTTATGCGTGTGTTTTACAACAGCGATATGGCTCCTGTCTACTCACAATGTAAACTGATTTATTCTTAACAGCATTTCTGTACTCTTCTGTGGCTTCTGGCAAAGGTTTGCTGGGATTTCTTCTAATTTTGTTTTTTTCTTCATCAATTTCCAGCAGGCCCGTTTTGGATTTTTTAAGTGCCCCCAAAATGATTCCAAAATCCGTCGTCAATTTGTTTAACCTAGAAGGAAATTAAGAAAAATCAGACATTCCATACGACAAACTTTACACCAACCCAGACAGACGTCGCCAGATAATTACCTGTTAAACTTGATCATAATTTCCAGAGAAACCCAGCCATCATCAAGGGAAATCTGTTCCTTTAGGAATTTGTCTCGTGGAAGGTTGTGATCACCAAAGTAGTACTGAAAAAAAAAAAAAAAAAAGTTAGGTGCAATCAGTACTGTAAAGCAACAACACTGGTAACTTGAAACTTTTAATCCCAGGCAATGGATGTTGCATGGGGGGGAGGGGCAAGAGGCAAAAAGATAGATATGGATATATACCCCACCTAAACCTTTCACAAAAAAAAAAAAAAAACACCAACTTTAACTTAGCTGAAGCCCTGATCACTTGCAACTAGACATGTGCACAACAAAAATTTTCGTTTATTTCTGTTTCGTTTCTGTTCGTTTATCGTGATTCGTAACGAGTCGTAATTTCGTAAGACGTTAGTTATCGTATTCGTACTCTTTAGTATTTTCGTAACACTTTTTTTTCCGTTTCCGTTTTTTTATGTTAGTTTATTTTTCGTTGATTCGAGATTAGTATTTTCGTTAAATGTTGTATTCTGCCTCGTTCGTATTTTTACAATGAATTTATTCGTTCATTCGTTTTTACGTTGGTTTATTTTTCGTTGTTTTGATATTCGTATTTACATTATATTTTCCATCATGCCGCGTTTGTATTTTCGTAAGAAATAAATCTTCGTTGCTTTATGATCATTCGTATTTTCGTGTCTAATTTAATTTGATTATAACAACGTTCTTTTGTAGATTTTATTGCATTCGTAATTCTGTTAAAATACATTTTACGTTTATTCGACACACTACTCGTCGTAATTTTGTAAAACATCGTAATTTACTGCGATTGACTAACACAGATAAAGACACAAGGTCAAGGAGCCACATAAGAAAGAAGCTCATTGGGGGAAGGAACAAACCTCTTCAGGGGAAGGGACAGCGCTGAGTGGCTATTGGTCACAGTACTAATGAAATTGAATTTACATTATTTCATTTCCGTTTTCCGAAGATTCGTAATTTATTTTTCATTAGTTTTGCTTTTCGTTTTTTATTCTTTGTTCGGCATTTCGGTTGTTTTCTTTTCGTTCTTCAAATGTTAGTAAGTTTGCATTTTCGTTTATTTTTCGTAATTATGATTTTTTTTTTGTGTTCGGTGTTTTCGTTATTTCTATGTTTTCGTTTCTTTTTTCTTTCGTTGTGTTCTTTTACATTTAGTAGTTTCGTATCTTCGTAGTTTTCCATATTCGTTATTTTTGGAAATATCGTTATTCGTTATTTGCGCTAAACCATTCGTTCATTCGTAGGTTAACGAATCAACGAAAATAACGAATAATGACGGAAAACGTATTCGTAACGAAAAAAATTGCACATGTCTACTTGCAACTGCCGGCGTCAGTCCTCTTCTGTTTACTTCCTGGCAATCGCCACCATCCAAGCCCCCTCCCATGCCAGGGTACACAGCACCTGGCATTTCAAAATGTAGCCAGCCCTCCAGTTATACTGCATTTGTTCAGTACCCAGCCAATAGAAAAATAACTACCATCAGACAAACCTATATTCCTACAGGGACAGAAGAACACAGGTAACCCAGGTGCAGAGTGCAGAGCACAAAACAGCAAACTGTGCTCATCCGAAATCTGTAGAGCTGAAACGATTAATCGATATTATCGATCATATTCGATAATGAAAATCGTTGTCAACGATTTTCATTATCGAATAATCGGTCCGCCCTTCCGCCCATTCAAAGCCGCGGCCTCAATTACCATTTGCCGCGGGCCCGCCGCGATCGAGCAGCGGGGGAGGTGGGGGTGCACGGAGGCACAGGATCGTGTGTCTCCGTGCGCAACACACCACCTCCACCGCGCGATCGCCGCGGGTCCGCGGCAAACGCTAATTGAGGCCGCGGCTTTGCGGCCTTGTGAAGTCCCAAGCTCTTCCTTCTGTGAGCTGGCGCCATCTGGTGGTGGCCGTTTGACATTACAAGTTAAACAGCAACTGTAATGTAATTTTTCACTGCCATCTCCTTCCCTATAATTAGAACCCCCAAACATTATATATATTTTTTATTCTAACACCCTAGAGAATAAAATGGCGATCGTTGCAATACTGTGTCACGCCGTATTTGCGCAGCGGTCTTACAAGCGCACTTTTTTGGATTTTTTTTTTTTTTTTAAAGCGGAGCTCCACCCAGTATAACAACATTTTACAATGTTTGAAAAAAATAAAAAATAAAAACCTGAAAAAAAAAAAAAAAAAAAAAAAATACTCACCCGAAATAGCTGTTGCTATGCGGAAGTCCGTAATCTGCCTCTTCCTAATCCGCGGTGTGTTTTCTTCTTCTCCTTCTCCTTGTGAATGGGCGCGCTGCTTCCTGGGAACTGTGTGTGTTCTCAGAGAGCAGCGCGCCCATTCACAAGCCAGCGTGAGACTCGCGGAGGCGCAGTAGGAAACGGGCAGTGAAGCCGTACGGCTTCACTGCCTGTTTCCCATATTGTGAATGGCGGCGCGGGACCCGGAGCGATCGTGGGACCGGCATCGGGGGGCCCATCAGCGCGGGCGCCTAGGACAGGTAAGTGTCTTTATTTAAAGTCAGCAGCTACACTGTTAGTAGCTGCTGACTTTAAAAAAAAAATTTTACCGTGGCTGGAGCTCCACTTTAATTAAAAAATAAAACAGTAAAGTTATCCCAATTTTTTTTTAGATTGTGAAAGATAATGCTACGCCGAGTAAATTGATACCCAACATGTCACGCTTCAAAATTGCGCCCGTTCGTGGAATGGCGTCAAACTTTTACCCTTTAAAATCTCCATAGGCGAAGTTTAAAAAAAATACAAGTTGCATGTTTTGAGTTACAGAGGAGGTCTAGAGCTAGAATTATTGCTCTCGCTCCAACAATCGCGGTGATACCTCATGCGTATGTGTTCGCTCCTGCGCGCAAGCTCGTCGGGACGGGCGCATTTTCTGGCTCCTAACTTTTTTAGCTGGCTCCTAGATTCCAAGCAAAATTTGTCAAGCCCTGCCGTGAGGGATAGTGCCCCAGCATTGGTGTTCCCGGGAGGAATAGTGCCCCAGCATTGGTGTTCCCAGGGAATAGGCCCCAGCATTGGTGTTCCCGGGAGGAATGTGCCCCAGCATTGGTGTTCCCGGGAGGCATAGTGCCCCAGCATTGGTGTTCCCGGGAGGAATAGTGCCCCAGCATTGGTGTTCCCGGGAGGAATAGTGCCCCAGCATTGGTGTTCCCGGGAGGAATAGTGCCCCAGCATTGGTGTTCCCGGGAGGAATAGTGCCCCAGCATTGGTGTTCCCGGGAGGAATAGTGCCCCAGCATTGGTGTTCCCGGGAGGAATAGTGCCCCAGCATTGGTGTTCCCGGGAGGAATAGTGCCCCAGCATTGGTGTTCCCGGGAGGAATAGTGCCCCAGCATTGGTGTTCCCGGGAGGAATAGTGCCCCAGCATTGGTGTTCCCGGGTAGGAATAGTACTGCTGCAAAGTTGTGTAATGTTAATGTTAAACATTTTTTAATCTGCTGTTTGAGTGTAACATGTTTTTTTTTATTATTACTGTTAAATAAACGAAAAAATTCCACATTACGTTTTTTTAATGATTTTATCCGATTAATCGAAAAAATAATCGGCCGATTAATCGATTATGAAAATAATCGTTAGTTGCAGCTCTAGAAATCTGTATACCAAATCTCCTCTACAAAACACTAGGCTTACTAGCAAATTTTCTCAGAATACCGCTCTAAAGGCTTATTTAATAGACCATACACTTACCTCAACCTGCTGACAGATCTTTGTGTCCAGATCGGACAGTTGTTCTTTATCACCGTTTTCTGCCATTACAAATCCTAAAAAAATAAATAAATAAAAAGATTTAAAACCAAACCCATATAAATCACCCAGCATTACAACACTGTTCCATAAACAGCCATCAATGCACAAGCTTGATGTTTGAAATAAAATTTGTTATCTGCTCCCTGGCAGTTATAAGACTGAATTGTGATGACGGTGAAGTACAATGTTAGGTCATGCAGACTAATTTCAGCATAATAGACGGGTCACAAAAGTACTATGAAACCCAAAGCAATCATTTACACAAAGCACAACCCCCCCCCCCCCCCCCCCCGAACCACAGTCCCAGAAGGGCTGTACCAGAGATATATGAGCATACAGCCATGGCCAAAAATATTGGCACCCCTGCATCTGTCATATAATGCATCACTTCACCCAGAAAATGGCTGCAATTCCAAAGCTTAGCTTTAGGCATGTTTATTCCATTTGTATTCGTATGACAAAAAAAGTCAAATCTGACACATTCCATGCAAAACTCCAAAAATGCATTGGACAATATTGGTGCCCTCAACTTAATATCTGGCAACACACTTTGGGGGGGAGAAAAAGAAAATTGCTTCCTGTAACCATCAATGAGTTTTACACACCTACTGGTAGAGACCCAATCAGGTAAAGACACCTCTGATGGAGACCCAACTGACACTGGGCTCTAGTTTTCATAATGCCATGCACACAGTCAAAATATACAGTGCCTGAAGCAGCACAGCAACCCCAAATATCATTTAATTCCTTTATTAAAGAAGTTTACAGTCAGGTAAAGTGGAAAGAGTGTGTGTGACTATTTTTCTTAAAACCCCTTAAGGACTGCCGCACAACCATTTACAGAGAAAGGCATGGCTGGGCATATGGACATACAGGTACGCCCCCTTTAACCACTTGCTTACTGGGCACATATACCCCCCCTCCTGCCCAGTTGAAATTTCAGCTTCCGGCACCGCGCCACTTTAACTGACAATTGCGCGGTCGTGTGACGTGGCTTCCAAACAAAATTGACGTCCTTTTTTCCCCACAAGTAGAGCTTTCTTTTGGTGGTATTTGATCGCCTGTGCGGTTTTTATTTTTTGTGCTATAAACAAAAACGAGCGACAATTTTGAAAAAGAATACAATATTTTTTACTTGTTGCTACAATAAATATCCCAATTTAAAAAAAAAACATTTTTTTTTCTCAGTTTAGGCCGATACGTATTCTACATATCTTTGGTAAAAAAAAAAAAAAGAAAATCGCAATAAGCGACTGGTTTGCGCAAAAGTTATAGCGCCTACAAAATAGGGGACAGAATTATTTTTTACTATAAATGGCGGTGATCTGCGATTTTTTTTGGGACTGCGATGTTATGGCAGACACATTGGACACTTTTGACACATTTATACTGCGATCAGTGGGGGGGGTGAGGAAGGGGTTAAATGTGTATCCTAGGTTTGTTCGAACTGTGGGGGGAGGGGGGTGACCAATCTGTGTCCCTATGTACAAAGAACACAGATCGGTCTCCTCCTCTCCAGAGACAGGACGCTGTCTGTGTGAGCCGGCAATGAGAGATGATCTCATATGTTTACATATGAGATCATCTCTCATTGGCCGCGCAGATTGCATAGCAAACAGCCACTTTGATTGGCCATTCGCCGCAATCTGTGATTGGCTGTGTCTAAGGCACACGGCCAACACAGAGCTTCCCTGCTGCATGCTCTGGAGCGTGCGTGGGGAACGTCCAAAGGGGCGGCCGTGAAAAGACGGCGGCTTGGCTTTTCAGGTCCGCGCTGTAGCCGTCATTCGGCTATAGCGCGGGCCGCAAGTGGTTAAAAAGCCCAGCCGTGGGCCACGAGCTCACAACTCAGTCCTGTCCTCCGTGAACCGCGATCGGGTCACAGAGAGGAAGAACGGGGAGAGGCAAGTGTAGACAAACCTCTTCCCGTGCTTCCTAGTGTGGTTGTCACTGATAGTCTGTTCCCTTCTGGTTAACCCCTTCAATGCCAGTGTCATTTTTACAGTTATCAGTGCATTTTTATAGCACTTTTTGCTGTGAAAATGACAATGGTCCCAAAAATGTGTCAAAAGTTCCATCATAATATCACAGTTCCCATTTTTTTTTTATAATAATGCAATAAAACTATCCCCTTTTTTGTAAACACTATAACTTTTGCGCAAACAAATAAATCGCTTATTGCGATATATTTTTTACCAAAAATATAAATACGTATCGGCCTAAATTAAGGAAACATTTTTTTTTATATATATATTTTTGGGGATATTCTCCCAAAATGATTTTGGCTTCCTTGGGCAAGTTTTGGCAAACTCCAATCTGGCTTTTTTTAGGTACGTGTCTGGTAGGAGGCCCAGGAGGACCCCACTGCTTAGAGTCCTTTTGGTCAGATGAAGTATTGTGGGGGCTGACAATTGTACCCTGGGCTGGAAGGTCAGCTTTAAATTCTGGAAGTTGATCAAGGTTATTTATCCGCCATTGCAATGTTTGATCAGTTTCTCTTTCGCCCACATCCAGGGAGACCAGCTACAGTGCCATGGGCTATAAACTTCTTGGCAATGTTGTGCGCAGTGGACACGGGAACATTAAAATCTCTGGAGATGGACTTCCCATTGTCCATGTTTTTCCACAATTTGTTCTCAAATCCTCAGACAATTCTTTGCTGCCCTTTCCATACTCCATGCTCTGTGTGGCACAGACAACAGAACGGTTGAGTACATTTGTTTACCATTTTAACTAGTTGGCAGTGTGATTTCTATATTTCCAGCACCTGTTAATTTAATTACAAAATTACAGGAGATTTGAAAGACAAACTTTAAATGAAATTATTTCTTACAAATCTTGAGAAGGTGCCAATAATCTTCCAGTTCATTTTTCATGGAATGTTTCAGACTTGGCTTTGTTTCTCCACTCTATTTTGTTTGTATTTGTATAACATGAGAATGCCTCAACATTTGTAAGTGCGACAAATTTTGGGCAAAGTGGTACATTATCTGACAAATGCAGGGGTGCCATGACTGTATATATTTCAATTCAGTATTGAGGATCCCAGGTGTGGGGGGGGGGGGGGGGTCAAGAGGGCATGCGCAGCTGGGCGATTTGAAAAGGGGAGTGGACTTGTGCGAGAAGGGGCGGGGAGATCAGATTTGAAGTCTGAACCACCCCCAACACAAATCCTCCTCCTTTCCAAATCACCCACTAGCACATGTCCTACCCCCCCCCCAAATCAAAGCCATAGAGGGGGACGTTGTGGCAACTGGGACCCCCTGGGCACCGCGCAACAGATGCAAGGCAATTGTTGCCCATGCTAGCATGTCCCTGCCAGAAAACTGCCACATCCAGTGCCCTGGTGACACTGTCCACTGCCCCATTGACACAAACTTCTGCCCTAGAAAATGCAGAACATTTTGCAAGTTGGCATACAGTATGGCAATTGTCTCCCTGTAGTAGTTTCATTGTTCTTGGAGGGGGTGAAGAGACCTTTTCTGAATTGTTTTTTGGGCTTCGGTCTGAATGAACAAGAAGCTGCTCAGCAGTCATCATTTTGGCAGCAGATTTACATTTTGTTTTAGTCTTAGGGCCCTTTCACACTAGCGGACGAACGGTCCGCTCATTACAAGTCCGTTTACGGACTTGTAATGGGTCCCTATGGGAGCGGATCCGTTAGCGGATGATGCATCCGCCAACGTCCGCTCGACCCGCATCCGTTTTTGCGGACGGAAGAATGTCCTATTTTTCTTCCGTCCGGGCAAACGGATCGAATGCAAACGGACAGACGGTCCATTTCCATCCGACTCCCCATAGGGGAGAGCGGAGGAGAGACGGGGCGGTCCCTGCACAGTGTGCGGGGACCACCCCGTCCGCCCGACAGCTCAGCGGAGACCCCCCGCTGAGCTGACGGAAACACGGAGCGGACCGAAAAACGGACCGCTCCGTGTGTAAGGACCATTAGGACTAAAAAGGCATTTTAGTCTATTGCCATTGTTTAACCACTTCCATACCAGGCACTTCCCCCTCCTGCCGAGGACAATCTTTAGCCTTCAGCGCTGTCGCACTTTGAATGACAATCGCGGTCATGTAACACTGGAACCAAACTAAATTTTTATAATTTTCTTCCCACAAATAGAGCTTTCTTTTGGTGGCATTTGATCACCTCTGCTATTTTTAGTTCTTGCGCTATAAACGAAAAGAAAAAAAAAACTGATGGGCACCGATGGGCAGCACTGACGGGCATTACTGATAGGGCACCGATTGGCAGTTATTAGGGGACGTGCTGGCAGATGTTGGGCACTGATTTGCACCTTTTGATGGGGGCTGTGCTGATAATTAATGTGCCGATTATCAGCACAAACCCCCGGACAGGGAGAGCCGCCGATCAACTCTCCCTGTCAGCGTGAACCGGGGAAAACCGTTTACCGGCACTTCCTGGTTCACACAATGATCAGCTGATCACATGGTAAGCAGCCTCCGTCAGGGTTCATACCACGATCAGAGTTGCTGTGTGTCAGACTGACACACATGACCTCCGATCGTGCACCAGCTGTGATATCCTGATCGCATCATACAACACCTGGCCAGGATATCACAACCACTTTGCTGCCGTCACTCTGCTATATGGCAAGTGGTTATGTTTTAGTTGACTAAATCTACAAAATCTAGATTTAAAATTAAATTGTAAAGCATCAGTTAACATTACTCTACAATTTCCAAAGCATTTATATATTGCTGAAGCGAAAAAGCGAATACGCTAAAACCTTGGATTGAGAGCATAATGCGTTCCGGAAGCATGCTTGTAATCCAAAGCACTTGTATATCAAAGCGAATTTCCCCATAAGAAATAATGGAAACTCAAATGATTTGTTTCACAACCATTTATTCATAGATCCTTCAGTTTAGAGTCCATATAAAAAGATTATAGCAATGTGATAGGTTGTGTAACCATAAAATGTCCATCCACAAATGGAAGTCTCCACAAGGGGATAAGAAGCAAATCCAGAAGGAGCTACAGAGTATAAAAGAGAAAAAAGGAGCCTCTAAGTGTAGCAATATGTTGCTAAATGTTGTACCTTCATTAAATGTAACCATATTGGTACACTTAGAGGCTCCTCTCTTCTCTGATACTCAGTTGTGACATGATCCTATTCTTATATCAAGACATTGCTTGTATATCAAGGCAAAATTTATTTAAAAATGTTGTTTGAAATCCAAGCCTACTCCCCCAATCCAAGCCTACTCCCCCAATCCAAGCCTACTCCCCCAATCCAAGCCTACTCCCCCAATCCAAGCCTACTCCCCCAATCCAAGCCTACTCCCCCAATCCAAGGTATTGAGGTTTGAACATCCAGACCAGTGAAGTCATTTCAATTTAGTTTTAGTCTTGACTAAAATAGTATGCATTTAGTCGACTAAAATGTTTTAGCCAACGAAATGTACTCAGCACAGAGGACTTCCCATTTATTCCCTGTCCAGTGCAGAAAAAGGGACGGGGACTCTGTCCTCACTCCCCATCGGAGAACAGGGACCTGCTTTTCCAGGCCAGTAATGGTTTGCATCTGGCGAAACCGCATGTTACGAAAATCGCTTCCAAATAGACCATAGAGAAGGTAAAGGACGTTCCAATCAGCAGGAGGAAATGCTGGTGGTACAGGAGAGCCCAGTAAGGTGGTGGGCAGTTGTTCCCCTTCCCCCCACCTGTAAAAACAATCGAGCGCTAATTAGCCACTAGGATTGCTTTTACAAAAGGATGATGCAGTCATTCTGGTATAAACACCTAAACCCCCTGCCACAAACTTCTACTTCACGGAGGCCGATATGTTCGAAAAGAAGTCCAATTCAGGATAACTGGGAGAGAGTCACTGCTACCAATCTGACAGCAATGTGGGTGCGTAGCCCCGATCACATAAAGCCTACGATCGGGTGCAGCCACCCCATCACAATTCATGTGAATAGGACTTGCCACATGGAACACCTGTGCATTCTCCCACAGCCAATCATAGTCTTCACATGGATGTACATTACAGGAAGATCCCCCCCCCCCTGTACACACCCTCTCCTCCTCCTCTACACACGCTCCTCATTCCCTCTCCTCCTCCGTACACACGCTCCTCATTCCCTCTCCTCCTCCGTACACACGCTCCTCATTCCCTCTCCTCCTCCGTACACACGCTCCTCATTCCCTCTCCTCCTCCGTACACACACTCCTCATTCCCTCTCCTCCTCCGTACACACGCTCCTCATTCCCTCTCCTCCTCCGTACACACGCTCCTCATTCCCTCTCCTCCTCCGTACACACGCTCCTCATTCCCTCTCCTCCTCCTCTGTACACGCTCCTCATTCCCTCTCCTCCTCCTCTGTACACGCTCCTCATTCCCTCTCCTCCTCCTCTGTACACGCTCCTCATTCCCTCTCCTCTGTACACACGCTCCTCATTCCCTCTCCTTCTCCTCCGTACACACGCTCCTCATTCCCTCTCCTCCTCTGTACACACGCTCCTCATTCCCTCTCCTCCTCCGTACACGCGCTCCTCATTCCCTCTCCTCCTCCTCTGTACACGCTCCTCATTCCCTCTCCTCCTCCGTACACGCGCTCCTCATTCCCTCTCCTCCTCCTCTGTACACGCGCTCCTCATTCCCTCTCCTCCTCCTCTGTACACGCTCCTCATTCCCTCTCCTCCTCTGTACACACGCTCCTCATTCCCTCTCCTCCTCTGTACACACGCTCCTCATTCCCTCTCCTCCTCTGTACACACGCTCCTCATTCCCTCTCCTCCTCTGTACACACGCTCCTCAGTCCCTCTCCTCCTCTGTACACACGCTCCTCAGTCCCTCTCCTCCTCTGTACACACTCCTCAGTCCCTCTCCTCCTCTGTACACACTCCTCAGTCCCTCTCCTCCTCCTCTGTACACACGCTCCTCAGTCCCTCTCCTCCTCTGTACACACTCAGTCCCTCTCCTCCTCTGTACACACACTCCTCAGTCCCTCTCCTCCTCCTCTGTACACACGCTCCTCATTCCCTCTCCTCCTCTGTACACACGCTCCTCATTCCCTCTCCTCCTCTGTACACACACTCCTCAGTCCCTCTCCTCTGTACACACACTCCTCAGTCCCTCTCCTCTGTACACACACTCCTCAGTCCCTCTCCTCCTCTGTACACACACTCCTCATTCCCTCTCCTCCTCTGTACACACACTCCTCAGTCCCTCTCCTCCTCTGTACACACACTCCTCAGTCCCTCTCCTCCTCTGTACACACACTCCTCAGTCCCTCTCCTCCTCTGTACACACACTCCTCAGTCCCTCTCCTCCTCTGTACACACACTCCTCAGTCCCTCTCCTCCTCTGTACACACACTCCTCAGTCCCTCTCCTCCTCTGTACACACACTCCTCATTCCCTCTCTTCTGTACACACGCTCCTCATTCCCTCTCCTCCTCCTCTGTACACACACTCCTCAGTCCCTCTCCTCCTCTGTACACACACTCCTCATTCCCTCTCCTCCTCTGCACACACACTCCTCATTCCCTCTCCTCCTCTGTACACACACTCCTCAGTCCCTCTCCACCTCTGTACACTCATTCCCTCTCCTCCTCTGTACACGCTCCTCATTCCCTCTCCTCCTCTGTACACGCTCCTCATTCCCTCTCCTCCTCTGTACACACACTCCTCATTCCCTCTCCTCCTCTGTACACACACTCCTCAGTCCCTCTCCTCCTCTGTACACACACTCCTCAGTCCCTCTCCTCCTCCTCCTCTGTACACACGCTCCTCAGTCCCTCTCCTCCTCCGTACACACGCTCCTCATTCCCTCTCCTCCTCTGTACACACACTCCTCATTCCCTCTCCTCCTCTGTACACACACTCCTCATTCCCTCTCCTCCTCTGTACACGCTCCTCATTCCCTCTCCTCCTCTGTACACACACTCCTCAGTCCCTCTCCTCCTCTGTACACACACTCCTCAGTCCCTCTCCTCCTCTGTACACACACTCCTCATTCCCTCTCCTCCTCTGTACACTCAGTCCCTCTCCTCCTCTGTACACACACTCCTCATTCCCTCTCCTCCTCTGTACACTCAGTCCCTCTCCTCCTCTGTACACACACTCCTCATTCCCTCTCCTCCTCTGTACACACACTCCTCAGTCCCTCTCCACCTCTGTACACTCATTCCCTCTCCTCTCTCTACAGATATGAAGATGATGGCAGACCGCCCCTCCCCCGCACACATGGAGCCGGACACACCACGTGTATAGTGCGTGACGTATACAGGAGAGCCCGTAGTCCGGATATTGGTGTGTCGGTAGGATGCTCTCCGCACTATACACTCCTCCGGTACACATCCCAGCCTGCCCGCCTCCCCCGGTCCTCACCTGAACTCGCCGTCTTTCCTCCACACTATCACTCGGCTCCGGCCGTTGTATGACGCGCAGATTTAAAGGCAGTGCCGGCTCAGGACCGCCCCCTCCCGGCATGCACTACCTGGATGTGACGTTCTTGTGGGCGGAGCGTTCCCGTGTTACCTCCAGCGCACATGTCATGGTATCCATACTCCATAGACTGTTATTATAGGAGAGGGGGAACCTGAATACTGGACTCTACAACGTGTTCATTATTATAAATCCCTTCCATAAATGGACCAATCACATGAATATGTTTTGGGCACATTTCACACACTGTCATTCCTTCGCTGCCCACCGCTGACAGTCTACAGATTGTCTGGTTTTTGTTTTTTGCATGATAGTCATATATCGCGAACAGAGAGGTGACTAAAGTTACGAAAGTTCTCATCCGACAGAATAAAAAGTTTGGAAGTGATGTCACGTGTTGCAGTATTGTATTTTCTGATGACAACTGTACTGATTGAAGGAAAACGTACGATCTGATATCATATGAGAATTTTATTTTGTGTCTGTCCGATCAGATAATATCAGATGAACTGACCTGATCGACTCTCGAAAAGCTCTGTATTAACCTTCCCGGCTATCATACGATCGCTTCGAAATCGTTATTTATCGCCAAATTTTTAGGTCGTGTGTAATGGGTGGGGGTGGGGGGGATCCGCTCACTATTTCTTGTCGGTGACCACTGTTCCCTCCATGCCAGCCGGGGCAAGGAGGTGTCGGTGCTGGTCGCTCAGACACTGAGGCCTGCTCAAAAGCCCGACAAAGCCGGCGGTGTCCCTCCTCCTCGGCCCGGGAGTAGGTCACTAAGTGCTATGAGGTGAAAGTTAGGCCGCGGTGGTCGGTGACGCAATACGTAGCCGGTACGTTTCTCTCACGCCGCTCTCCTCGGCCGCCGACGCTATCACAAGGGTTTTTTCTCTCTCTCCTTCTACGCAAACAAAACGCCAGGCCTTCAGCTGCGTCACCGGGTGGGCGTGACAGGCAGAGACAGCAGGTGACGTGAGTGTCCGGAGCCAATCGGTAAACAGGAAAGCCGAGCCCCTTTTCTCTAACTACGCCCCCGTCTTGGAGTCAGCTGATCTGGGAAGGGGGGTGTGCCCCGGGGGAGGAAAATGGACGTGAGCGGCAGAGCCAGAAAGTCAGAGCGAGGGGCTGACAGAAAAAGGGGAAGGGGAGGACAGAGGGGGGTGGGGTATGGTGATGGGGAAGGGATGGGGAATCAGATGGTCCACATGTGTAGCTGTCTCTCATTAACCCTAGTTTGGGAGGCTGCTCATCCTTTAAGGGGGCGCTCATCCTATATGGTACTTCTCCTATTGGTGGCTGCTCGCTCCATCCATTTAGGAGGCGCTCATTGGCTGCTCATCCTTTAATGGGGCGGCGCACTTCCTTTTAGGGGTACATCCTTTTATTTAGTGGCTGCTCACATCCTTTTTGGGGCGCTCATCCCTTTTTGGGGCGCTCATCCTTTTTGGGGCGCTCATCCTTTTTGGGGGCGCTCCACCTTTTTGGAGCGCTCCTCCTTTTAGACATGCCACTCATGTGTACCACCAGGGATGGGGGGAGGGATCACAGAAAGTGATGACACATACACAGTAGAGGCACTGCTGAAGCATTCCTGATGCATTGGAGGCTCTCTGCTGCTTTTTTGATGCATTTAGAGGCACACTTGCTGCATTTTTGATGCGTTTAGAGGCACTCTGGAGCGTTCCTGATGCGTCGTTTAGAGTAACTCTGCTGCATTTTTGATGCGTTTAGAAGAACTCTGCTGCATCTTTTAAGCATTTAGAGGCAGTCGTCTGCATTCTTGATGCGTTTAGAGGCAAACACTAGTGCGTTTAGAGTAACTCTTTTGCTTTCACACAGAAGGGATGACACAAATGCATGTCTTTGGAGAGTGGGAGGAAACCGAAGCACTCGGAGGAAACCCACGCGGTCACAGGGAGAACATGCAAACTCCAGACACGCAGTGGTAACACGTCCTCTTGGCACCCGAAGGATCGCTGGTCCTCCATGACCAGGACCCAGCGACTATTCGAGTGCCATGAGGACGTGTTACCACTACGCCTCCGTGCCGCCCAGAACTCTAGAGGCTGCACGTTGTATATATAGGTTGAACAAATGTGTTCCTTTCAACTTATGGAGAGAACATTTTTGCACTTTTTTTTTTTTTTTTCTGTCATTGCAGGCGATATCTACTATACTGTTACTAGTTTTACTTCTCCCCTTCCATCATCATCTTTTTTTTATTATTTATTACTTAGAAAATATAAAAAATCAAGGAATAGAAGTACTTTCCTGAAATATGCAAATATGCAAATTTTCAAAAACCAAGCAACGTGATTGGTTAAGACAGACTCCTCCCCCCCACATGTTAATACTATACATATGCAGCTGTGTGAGCAGAATGTCCTGGTCCTGTCAAGGTGTTATCCACTACGCTACTGTGCCGCCCTGAAAATCACATGTATTTTTGGTTATTTGATGTCTCTAGCTTATACTGGAGCGTTCCTGATGCGTTTAGAGGCACTCTGCTGCATTTTTGATGCATTTAGAGGCACTCTGCTGCATTTTTTATGCCTTTAGAGGAACTCTTGAGCGTTTCTGATGCGTTTAGAGGCAGTCTGCTGCATTTTTTATGCATTTAGAGGCACTCTGGAGCATTCCTGATGCATTTAGAGGCACTCTGCTGCATTTTTGATGCGTTTAGAGGCAGTCTGCTGCATTTTTGATGCCTTTAGTGGAACTCTGCTGCATTTTTGATGCGTTTAGAGGAACTCTGCTGCATTTTTGATGCCTTTAGAGGAACTCTGGAGCGTTTCTGATGCATTTAGAGGAACTCTGCTACATTTTTGATGCATTTAGAGGCACTCTGCTGCATTTTTGATGCGTTTAGAGGCAGTCTGGAGCATTTTTTATGCATTTAGAGGAACTCTGGAGCATTCCTGATGCTTTTAGAGGCACTCTGAAGCGTTTTTGATGCGTTTAGAGGAACTCTGCTGCATTTTTTATGCGTTTAGAAGAACTCTGCTGCATTTTTGATGCGTTTAGAGGCACTCTGCTGAATTTTTTATGCCTTTAGAGGAAATCTTGAGCGTTCCTGATGCATTTAGAGGCACTCTGCTGCATTTTTGATGCCTTTAGAGGCAGTCTGGAGCATTCCTGATGCATTTAGAGGAACTCTGCTGCATTTTTGATGCGTTTAGAGGCAGTCTGCTGCATTTTTGATGCGTTTAGAGGCAGTCTGCTGCATTTTTGATGCCTTTAGTGGAACTCTGCTGCATTTTTGATGCGTTTAGAGGAACTCTGCTGCATTTTTTATGCCTTTAGAGGAACTCTGGAGCGTTTCTGATGCATTTAGAAGAACTCTGCTACATTTTTGATGCATTTAGAGGCAGTCTGGAGCATTTTTTATGCATTTAGAGGAACTCTGGAGCATTCCTGATGCATTTAGAGGCACTCTGAAGCGTTTTTGATGCGTTTAGAGGAACTCTGCTGCATTTTTTATGCGTTTAGAAGAACTCTGCTGCATTTTTGATGCGTTTAGAGGCACTCTGCTGCATTTTTGATGCCTTTAGAGGCAGTCTGGAGCATTTTTGATGCATTTAGAGGCAGTCTGCTGCATTTTTGGTGCGTTTAGAGGCAGTCTGTTGCATTTTTGATGCATTTAGAGGCACTCTGCTGCATTTTTGATGCCTTTAGAGGCAGTCTGCTGCATTTTTGATACATTTAGAGGCACTCTGGAGCATTCCTGATGCATTTAGAGGCACTCTGCTGCATTTTTGATGCATTTAGAGGCACCCTGGAGCGTTTTTGATGCGTTTAGAGGAACTCTGCTGCATTTTTTATGCGTTTAGAAGAACTCTGCTGCATTTTTGATGCGTTTAGAGGCACTTTGCTGCATTTTTGATGCGTTTAGAGGCACTCTGCTGCATTTTTGATGCATTTAGAGGAACTCTTGAGCATTCCTGATGCATTTAGAGGCACTCTGGAGCGTTCCCGATGCGTTTAGAGGCACTCTGCTGCATTTTTGATGCGTTTAGAGGCACTCTGCTGCATTTTTGATGCATTTAGAGGAACTCTGCTGCAGTTTTGATGCCTTTAGAGGCACTCTGCTGCATTTTTGATGCGCTTAGAGGCACTCTGCTGCATTTTTGATGCGCTTAGAGGCACTCTGCTGCATTTTTGATGCGCTTAGAGGCACTCTGCTGCATTTTTGATGCCTTTAGAGGCACCCTGCTGCATTTTTGATGCGTTTAGAGGAACTCTGCTGCATTTTTGATGCATTTAGAGGAACTCTGTTGCATTTTTAATGCGTTTAGAGGCACTCTGGAGCATTCCTGATGCATTTAGAGGAACTCTGGAGCGTTCCTGATGCGTTTAGAGGCACTCTGCTGCATTTTTGATGCATTTAGAGGAACTCTGGAGCATTCCTGATGCGTTTAGAGGCATTTTGATGCATTTAGAAGAACTCTGCTGCATTTTTGATGCACTTAGAGGAACTCTGGAGCGTTCCTGATGCATTTAGAGGAACTCTGGAGCGTTCCTGATGCATTTAGAGGCACTCTGCTGCATTTTTGATGCATTTAGAGGCACTCTGGAGCATTCCTGATGCATTTAAAGGAACTCTGGAGCGTTCCTGATGCATTTAGAGGCACTCTGCTGCATTTTTGATGCATTTAGAGGAACTCTGCTGCATTTTTGATGCGTTTAGAGGCACTCTGCTGCATTTTTAATGCGTTTAGAGGCAGTCTGCTGCATTTTTGATGCCTTTAGTGGAACTCTGCTGCATTTTTGATGCGTTTAGAGGAACTCTGCTGCATTTTTGATGCCTTTAGAGGAACTCTGGAGTGTTTCTGATGCATTTAGAAGAACTCTGCTACATTTTTGATGCATTTAGAGGCAGTCTGGAGCATTTTTTATGCATTTAGAGGAACTCTGGAGCATTCCTGATGCATTTAGAGGCACTCTGAAGCGTTTTTGATGCGTTTAGAGGAACTCTGCTGCATTTTTGTATGCGTTTAGAAGAACTCTGCTGCATTTTTGATGCGTTTAGAGGCACTCTGCTGCATTTTTTATGCATTTAGAGGAACTCTGGAGCGTTCCTGATGCATTTAGAGGCACTCTTGAGCGTTTCTGATGCGTTTAGAGGCAGTCTGCTGCATTTTTGATGCGTTTAGAGGCAGTCTGCTGCATTTTTGATGCATTTAGAGGCAGTCTGGAGCATTTTTTATGCATTTAGAGGCAGTCTGCTGCATTTTTTGTGCGTTTAGAGGCAGTCTGTTGCATTTTTAATGCATTTAGAGGCAGTCTGCTGCATTTTTGATGCATTTAGAGGCACTCTGCTGCATTTTTGATGCGTTTAGAGGCACTCTGCTGCATTTTTTATGCCTTTAGAGGCAGTCTTCTGCATTTTTGATGCATTTAGAGGAACTCTGCTGCATTTTTGATGCGTTTAGAGGCACTCTGTTGCATTTTTATGCGTTTAGAGGCACTCTGCTGCATTTTTGATGCCTTTAGAGGAACTCTTGAGCGTTCCTGATGCATTTAGAGGCACTCTGCTGCATTTTTGATGCATTTAGAGGCACTGTGCTGCATTTTTGATGTGTTTAGAGGCACTCTGCTGCATTTTTGATGCATTTAGAGGCACTCTGGAGCATTCCTGATGCATTTAAAGGAACTCTGGAGCGTTCCTGATGCATTTAAAGGAACTCTGGAGCATTCCTGATGCATTTAAAGGAACTCTGGAGCGTTCCTGATGCATTTAGAGGCACTCTGCTGCATTTTTGATGCATTTAGAGGAACTCTGCTGCATTTTTGATGCGTTTAGAGGCACTCTGCTGCATTTTTGATGCGTTTAGAGGCAGTCTGCTGCATTTTTGATGCCTTTAGTGGAACTCTGCTGCATTTTTGATGCGTTTAGAGGAACTCTGCTGCATTTTTGATGCCTTTAGAGGAACTCTGGAGTGTTTCTGATGCATTTAGAAGAACTCTGCTACATTTTTTGATGCATTTAGAGGCAGTCTGGAGCATTTTTTATGCATTTAGAGGAACTCTGGAGCATTCCTGATGCATTTAGAGGCACTCTGAAGCGTTTTTGATGCGTTTTAGAGGAACTCTGCTGCATTTTTGTATGCGTTTAGAAGAACTCTGCTGCATTTTTGATGCGTTTAGAGGCACTCTGCTGCATTTTTTATGCATTTAGAGGAACTCTGGAGCGTTCCTGATGCATTTAGAGGCACTCTTGAGCGTTTCTGATGCGTTTAGAGGCAGTCTGCTGCATTTTTGATGCGTTTAGAGGCAGTCTGCTGCATTTTTGATGCATTTAGAGGCAGTCTGGAGCATTTTTTATGCATTTAGAGGCAGTCTGCTGCATTTTTGGTGCGTTTAGAGGCAGTCTGCTGCATTTTTAATGCATTTAGAGGCAGTCTGCTGCATTTTTGATGCATTTAGAGGCACTCTGCTGCATTTTTGATACGTTTAGAGGCACTCTGCTGCATTTTTGATGCGTTTAGAGGCAGTCTGCTGCATTTTTGATGCATTTAGAGGCACTCTGGAGCATTCCTGATGCATTTAGAGGAACTCTGCTGCATTTTTGATGCTTTTAGAGGCACTCTGCTGCATTTTTTATGTATTTAGAGGAACTCTTGAGCGTTCCTGATGCATTTAGAGGCACTCTGCTGCATTTTTGATGCATTTAGAGGCACTCTGCTGCATTTTTGATGCGTTTAGAGGCACTCTGCTGCATTTTTGATGCCTTTAGAGGCAGTCTTCTGCATTTTTGATGCATTTAGAGGCACTCTGGAGCATTCCTGTTGCATTTAGAGGAACTCTGCTGCATTTTTGATGCGTTTAGAGGCACTCTGTTGCATTTTTATGCGTTTAGAGGCACTCTGCTGCATTTTTGATGCGTTTAGAGGCACTCTGCTGCATTTTTGATGCCTTTAGAGGCAGTCTGCTGCATTTTTGATGCATTTAGAGGCACTCTGGAGCATTCCTGATGCATTTAGAGGCACTCTGCTGCATTTTTGATGCATTTAGAGGCACCCTGGAGCATTTTTGATGCGTTTAGAGGAACTCTGCTGCATTTTTTATGCGTTTAGAAGAACTCTGCTGCATTTTTGATGCATTTAGAGGCACTCTGCTGCATTTTTGATGCGTTTAGAGGCACTGTGCTGCATTTTTGATGCATTTAGAGGCACTCTGCTGCATTTTTTATGCATTTAGAGGAACTCTGGAGCGTTCCTGATGCATTTAGAGGCACTCTTGAGCGTTTCTGATGCGTTTAGAGGCAGTCTGCTGCATTTTTGATGCGTTTAGAGGCACTCTGCTGCATTTTTGATGCATTTAGAGGCACTCTGGAGCATTCCTGATGCATTTAGAGGAATTCTGGAGCGTTCCTGATGCATTTAAAGGAACTCTGGAGCGTTCCTGATGCGTTTAGAGGCACTCTGCTGCATTTTTGATGCATTTAGAGGCACTCTGGAACGTTCCTGATGCGTTTAGAGGAACTCTGCTGCATTTTTGATGCGTTTAGAGGCACTCTGCTGCATTTTTGATGCGTTTAGAGGCACTCTGCTGCATTTTTGATGCATTAAGAGGAACTCTGGAGCGTTCCTGATGCATTAAGAGGAACTCTGGAGCGTTCCTGATGCATTTAGAGGCACGCTGCTGCCTTTTTGATGCGTTGAGAGGAACTCTGCTGCAATTTTTATGCGTTTAGTGGAACCCTGCTGCAATTTTGATGCCTTTAGAGGCACTCTGCTGCATTTTTTATGCCTTTAGAGGCACTCTGCTGCATTTTTGATGCGTTTAGAGGCACTCTGCTGCATTTTTGATGCATTAAGAGGAACTCTGGAGCGTTCCTGATGCATTAAGAGGAACTCTGGAGCGTTCCTGATGCATTTAGAGGCACTCTGCTGCATTTTTGATGTGTTTTGATGCATTAAGAGGAACTCTGGAGCGTTCCTGATGCATTAAGAGGAACTCTGGAGCGTTCCTGATGCATTTAGGCACGCTGCTGCCTTTTTGATGCGTTGAGAGGAACTCTGCTGCAATTTTTATGCGTTTAGTGGAACCCTGCTGCAATTTTGATGCCTTTAGAGGCACTCTGCTGCATTTTTTATGCCTTTAGAGGCACTCTGCTGCATTTTTGATGCGTTTAGAGGCACTCTGCTGCATTTTTGATGTGTTTAGAGGCACTCTGCTGCATTTTTGATGCGTTTAGAGGAACTCTGCTGCATTTTTGATGCATTTAGAGGCACTCTGGAGCATTCCTGATGCATTTAAAGGAACTCTGGAGCGTTCCTGATGCGTTTAGAGGCACTCTGCTGCATTTTTGATGCATTTAGAGGCACTCTGGAACGTTCCTGATGCGTTTAGAGGAACTCTGCTGCATTTTTGATGCGTTTAGAGGCACTCTGCTGCATTTTTGATGCGTTTAGAGGCACTCTGCTGCATTTTTGATGCATTAAGAGGAACTCTGATGCGTTCCTGTGCATTAGAGGAACTCTGGAGCGTTCCTGATGCTTTAGAGGCACGCTGCTGCCTTTTTGATGCGTTGAGAGGAACTCTGCTGCAATTTTTATGCGTTTAGTGGAACCCTGCTGCATTTTTGATGCTTTAGAGGCACTCTGCTGCATTTTTTATGCCTTTAGAGGCATCTGCTGCATTTTTGATGCGTTTAGAGGCACTCTGCTGCATTTTTGATGTGTTTAGAGGCACTTGCTGCATTTTTGAAGCGTTTAGAGGCACTCATGCTGCATTTTTGATGCATTTAGAGGCAACTCTGGAGCATTCCTGTGCATTTAAAGGAACTCTGAGCGTTCCTGTGCGTTTAGAGGCACTCTGCTGCATTTTTGATGCATTTAGAGGCACTCTGGAACGTTCCTGCATGCGTTTAGAGGAACTCTGCTGCATTTTTGATGCATTTAGAGGCATCTGCTGCATTTTTGAGCAATTAAGAGGAACTCTGGACGTCCTGATGCATTAAGAGGACTCTGGAGCGTTCCTGATGCATTTAGAGGCACGCTGCTGCCTTTTTGAGCGTTGAGAGGAACTCTGCTGCAATTTTTATGCGTTTAGTGGAACCCTGCTGCATTTTTGATGCCTTTAGAGGCACTCTGCTGCATTTTTGATGCGTTTAGAGGCACTCTGCTGCATTTTTGATGCGTTTAGAGGAACTCTGCTGCATTTTTTATGCGTTTAGAGGCACTCTGCTGCATTTTTGATGCGTTTAGAGGCACTCTGCTGCATTTTTGATGCATTAAGAGGAACTCTGGAGCGTTCCTGATGCATTAAGAGGAACTCTGGAGCGTTCCTGATGCATTTAGAGGCACGCTGCTGCCTTTTTGATGCGTTGAGAGGAACTCTGCTGCAATTTTTATGCGTTTAGTGGAACCCTGCTGCATTTTTGATGCCTTTAGAGGCACTCTGCTGCATTTTTTATGCCTTTAGAGGCACTCTGCTGCATTTTTGATGCGTTTAGAGGCACTCTGCTGCATTTTTGATGTGTTTAGAGGCACTCTGCTGCATTTTTGATGCGTTTAGAGGCACTCTGCTGCATTTTTGATGCATTTAGAGGCACTCTGGAGCATTCCTGATGCATTTAAAGGAACTCTGGAGCGTTCCTGATGCGTTTAGAGGCACTCTGCTGCATTTTTGATGCATTTAGAGGCACTCTGGAACGTTCCTGATGCGTTTAGAGGCACTCTGCTGCATTTTTGATGCATTTAGAGGCACTCTGCTGCATTTTTGATGCGTTTAGAGGCACTCTGCTGCATTTTTGACGCGTTTAGAGGCACTCTGGAGCATTTCTGATGCATTTAGAGGAATTCTGGAGCGTTTCTGATGCGTTTAGAGGAACTCTTCTGCATTTTTGATGCGTTTAGAGGCACTCTGCTGCATTTTTGATGCCTTTAGAGGAACCCTGGTGCATCCTGATGCTTTTCCTGGTCACCGGCTCGTTTCGAGGCACCCCAACGCGACTGACGCATTTATAGGCACCCCGGCGCGTTCCCGAACACGATGCATTTCCAGGCAACCAACGTGTTTCCAGGCACTCGACGCATACCAATGCGTTTTGAGGCACCCCAGCACGCCCCCGACGCGTTTCAAGGCACCGGCGCATTCCGACTCGTTTTGAGGCACCCACGCGCCCCAACGCGCTTTGATACCCCTGTGTTTCAATGCGTTTCGAGGCACCCTGACCTGTTTCGTGGCACTCCGGCATGTCACCGATGCGTTTCGAAGAGCCGGATGCGTTTCCAGGCCCTGACGCGTTTCGACGCATTTCAAGGCGGCGCGCTCCGGCGTGTTTCCAGGCACCCACGCGCTCCAACGTGTTTTGATACCCCTGCGCACCGACGCATTTCAAAACACCCCGGCGCGTCCTGAGGCCCCCCCGGTGCGTCCCCGACGCATCACCAGGCACCCCCCAAACATCCCCGATGCGTCACAAGGCACCCCCCCGCGGGGCATCGCCAGGCCCCCTCACGGCGCATCTGACACGTGTCGCCAGCCCCCCCGACGCGTCGCGAGGCACCGTGGCACGTCCCCAAGCACCCCCCGGCGTATCCCTGACGCTTCCTCAGGCCCCCCAGCACGTCGCGAGGCACCCCGGGGCGTTCCCGACGTGTCGCGAGGCATCCCGGTGTGCCACTGATGCAATCTGGTGTGTTTTTGATGCACCCTGGTGTGTCACTGATGCGTGAAAAAGAAAAAGAATTGTCTCAAATAATGTCTTCACATGAGAATCAGCAACAGGGTCAAATGGAATGATAACAAAAACTTTATTGATGAATACTTCGTTTAGAGGCACCCTGGTGTGTCACTGATGCGTTTAGAGGTACCCTGGTGTGTCACTGATGCGTTTAGAGGCACCCTGGTGTGTCACTGATGCGTTTAGAGGCACCCTGGTGTGTCACTGATGCGTTTAGAGGCACCCTGGTGTGTCACTGATGCGTTTAGAGGTACCCTGGTGTGTCACTGATGCGTTTAGAGGCACCCTGGTGTGTCACTGATGCGTTTAGAGGCACCCTGGTGTGTCACTGATGCGTTTAGAGGCACCCTGGTGTGTCACTGATGCATTTAGAGGCACCCTGGTGTGTCACTGATGCGTTTAGAGGCACCCTGGTGTGTCACTGATGCGTCTAGAGGCACCCTGGTGTGTCACTGATGCGTTTAGAGGTACCCAGGTGTGTCACTGATGCGTTTAGAGGCACCCCGGTGTGTCACTGATGCGTTTAGAGGCACCCCGGTGTGTCACTGATGCGTTTAGAGGCACCCTGGTGTGTCACTGATGCGTTTAGAGGCACCCTGGTGTGTCACTGATGCGTCTAGAGGCACCCTGGTGTGTCACTGATGCGTCTAGAGGCACCCTGGTGTGTCACTGATGCATTTAGAGGCACCCTGGTGTGTCACTGATGCATTTAGAGGCACCCTGGTGTGTCACTGATGCGTTTAGAGGCACCCTGGTGTGTCACTGATGCGTTTAGAGGCACCCTGGTGTGTCACTTATGCGTTTAGAGGCACCCTGGTGTGTCACTGATGCGTTTAGAGGCACCCTGGTGTGTCACTGATGCTTTTAGAGGCACCCTGGTGTGTCACTGATGCATTTAGAGGCACCCTGGTGTGTCACTGATGCGTTTAGAGGCACCCTGGTGTGTCACTGATGCGTCTAGAGGCACCCTGGTGTGTCACTGATGCGTTTAGAGGTACCCAGGTGTGTCACTGATGCGTTTAGAGGCACCCCGGTGTGTCACTGATGCGTTTAGAGGCACCCTGGTGTGTCAATGATGCATTTAGAGGCACCCTGGTGTGTCACTGATGCATTTAGAGACACCCTGGTGTGTCACTGATGCATTTAGAGGCACCCTGGTTTGTCACTGATGCATTTAGAGGCACCCTGGTGTGTCACTGATGCATTTAGAGGCACCCTGGTGTGTCACTGATGCGTCTAGAGGCACCCTGGTGTGTCACTGATGCGTTTAGAGGTACCCAGGTGTGTCACTGATGCGTTTAGAGGCACCCTGGTGTGTCACTGATGCATTTAGAGGCACCCTGGTGTGTCACTGATGCGTTTATAGGCACCCTGGTGTGTCACTGATGCGTCTAGAGGCACCCTGGTGTGTCACTGATGCGTCTAGAGGCACCCTGGTGTGTCACTGATGCGTCTAGAGGCACCCTGGTGTGTCACTGATGCGTCTAGAGGCACCCTGGTGTGTCACTGATGCCTTTAGAGGCACCCTGGTGTGTCACTGATGCGTTTAGAGGCACCCTGGTGTGTCACTGATGCGTTTAGAGGCACCCTGGTGTGTCACTGATGCGTCTAGAGGCACCCTGGTGTGTCACTGATGCGTTTAGAGGTACCCAGGTGTGTCACTGATGCGTTTAGAGGCACCCCGGTGTGTCACTGATGCGTTTAGAGGCACCCCGGTGTGTCACTGATGCATTTAGAGGCACCCTGGTGTGTCACTGATGCGTTTAGAGGCACCCTGGTGTGTCACTGATGCGTCTAGAGGCACCCTGGTGTGTCACTGATGCGTCTAGAGGCACCCTGGTGTGTCACTGATGCATTTAGAGGCACCCTGGTGTGTCACTGATGCGTTTAGAGGCACCCTGGTGTGTCACTGATGCGTTTAGAGGCACCCTGGTGTGTCACTGATGCGTTTAGAGGCACCCTGGTGTGTCACTTATGCGTTTAGAGGCACCCTGGTATGTCACTGATGCGTTTAGAGGCACCCTGGTGTGTCACTGATGCTTTTAGAGGCACCCTGGTGTGTCACTGATGCATTTAGAGGCACCCTGGTGTGTCACTGATGCGTTTAGAGGCACCCTGGTGTGTCACTGATGCGTCTAGAGGCACCCTGGTGTGTCACTGATGCGTTTAGAGGTACCCAGGTGTGTCACTGATGCGTTTAGAGGCACCCCGGTGTGTCACTGCTGCGTTTAGAGGCACCCTGGTGTGTCAATGATGCATTTAGAGGCACCCTGGTGTGTCACTGATGCATTTAGAGACACCCTGGTGTGTCACTGATGCATTTAGAGGCACCCTGGTTTGTCACTGATGCATTTAGAGGCACCCTGGTGTGTCACTGATGCGTTTAGAGGCACCCTGGTGTGTCACTGATGCGTCTAGAGGCACCCTGGTGTGTCACTGATGCGTTTAGAGGTACCCAGGTGTGTCACTGATGCATTTAGAGGCACCCCGGTGTGTCACTGATGCATTTAGAGACACCCTGGTGTGTCACTGATGCATTTAGAGGCACCCTGGTTTGTCACTGATGCATTTAGAGGCACCCTGGTGTGTCACTGATGCATTTAGAGGCACCCTGGTGTGTCACTGATGCGTCTAGAGGCACCCTGGTGTGTCACTGATGCGTTTAGAGGTACCCAGGTGTGTCACTGATGCGTTTAGAGGCACCCTGGTGTGTCACTGATGCATTTAGAGGCACCCTGGTGTGTCACTGATGCGTTTATAGGCACCCTGGTGTGTCACTGATGCGTCTAGAGGCACCCTAGTGTGTCACTGATGCGTCTAGAGGCACCCTGGTGTGTCACTGATGCGTCTAGAGGCACCCTGGTGTGTCACTGATGCGTCTAGAGGCACCCTGGTGTGTCACTGATGCGTCTAGAGGCACCCTGGTGTGTCACTGATGCATTTAGAGGCACCCTGGTGTGTCACTGATGCGTTTAGAGGCACCCTGGTGTGTCACTGATGCGTCTAGAGGCACCCTGGTGTGTCACTGATGCGTTTAGAGGTACCCTGGTGTGTCACTGATGCGTTTAGAGGCACCCCGGTGTGTCACTGATGCGTCTAGAGGCACCCTGGTGTGTCACTGATGCATTTAGAGGCACCCTGGTGTGTCACTGATGCGTTTAGAGGCACCCTGGTGTGTCACTGATGCGTCTAGAGGCACCTTGGTGTGTCACTGATGCGTTTAGAGGCACCCTGGTGTGTCACTGATGCATTTAGAGGCACCCTGGTGTGTCACTGATGCATTTAGAGACACCCTGGTGTGTCACTGATGCGTCTAGAGGCACCCTGGTGTGTCACTGATGCGTCTAGAGGCACCCTGGTGTGTCACTGATGCGTTTAGAGGCACCCTGGTGTGTCACTGATGCGTTTAGAGGCACCCTGGTGTGTCACTGATGCGTCTAGAGGCACCCTGGTGTGTCACTGATGCGTTTAGAGGTACCCTGGTGTGTCACTGATGCGTTTAGAGGCACCCCGGTGTGTCACTGATGCGTCTAGAGGCACCCTGGTGTGTCACTGATGCATTTAGAGGCACCCTGGTGTGTCACTGATGCGTTTAGAGGCACCCTGGTGTGTCACTGATGCGTCTAGAGGCACCTTGGTGTGTCACTGATGCGTTTAGAGGCACCCTGGTGTGTCACTGATGCGTCTAGAGGCACCCTGGTGTGTCACTGATGCGTTTAGAGGCACCCTGGTGTGTCACTGATGCGTCTATTTAGAGGCACCCTGGTGTGTCACTGATGCATTTAGAGGCAGAGGCCCTGGTGTGTCACTGATGCGTCTAGAGGCACCCCGGTGTGTCACTGATGCGTCTAGAGGCACCCTGGTGTGTCACTGATGCATTTAGAGGCACCCCGGTGTGTCACTGATGCATTTAGAGGCACCCTGGTGTGTCACTGATGCGTTTAGAGGCACCCTGGTGTGTCACTGATGCGTCTAGAGGCACCCTGGTGTGTCACTGATGCGTCTAGAGGCACCCTGGTGTGTCACTGATGCGTCTAGAGGCACCCTGGTGTGTCACTGATGCGTCTAGAGGCACCCTGGTGTGTCACTGATGCGTTTAGAGGCACCCTGGTGTGTCACTGATGCGTTTAGAGGCACCCTGGTGTGTCACTGATGCGTGTAGAGGCACCCTGGTGTGTCACTGATGCGTGTAGAGGCACCCTGGTGTGTCACTGATGCGTCTAGAGGCACCCTGGTGTGTCACTGATGCGTTTAGAGGCACCCTGGTGTGTCACTGATGCGTTTAGAGGCACCCTGGTGTGTCACTGATGCGTCTAGAGGCACCTTGGTGTGTCACTGATGCGTTTAGAGGCACCCTGGTGTGTCACTGATGCGTCTAGAGGCACCCTGGTGTGTCACTGATGCGTTTAGAGGCACCCTGGTGTGTCACTGATGCATTTAGAGGCACCCTGGTGTGTCACTGATGCATTTAGAGGCACCCTGGTGTGTCACTGATGCGTTTAGAGGCACCCCGGTGTGTCACTGATGCGTCTAGAGGCACCCTGGTGTGTCACTGATGCATTTAGAGGCACCCCGGTGTGTCACTGATGCATTTAGAGGCACCCTGGTGTGTCACTGATGCGTTTAGAGGCACCCTGGTGTGTCACTGATGCGTCTAGAGGCACCCTGGTGTGTCACTGATGCGTCTAGAGGCACCCTGGTGTGTCACTGATGCGTCTAGAGGCACCCTGGTGTGTCACTGATGCGTCTAGAGGCACCCTGGTGTGTCACTGATGCGTTTAGAGGCACCCTGGTGTGTCACTGATGCGTTTAGAGGCACCCTGGTGTGTCACTGATGCGTGTAGAGGCACCCTGGTGTGTCACTGATGCGTGTAGAGGCACCCTGGTGTGTCACTGATGCGTCTAGAGGCACCCTGGTGTGTCACTGATGCGTTTAGAGGCACCCTGGTGTGTTTTTGTACACACCCTGTGTACAACCTACCTACCAGCCTGTGAGATGTGTGTAGTGCTCCTCTCCCCCTCTGCACTCACCAGCCTGCAGAAGCCAAAGCATTGGGAGGGGATGACTGGGCCTAGTAAGAAAAAAAAGTGGAGAAAAGCTTCAAACACAGGGATTCTGGGAGTTGTAGTTCCACCTGCTATTCTCAGCACACAGTTATGTTAGAGCTGAACTACAATTCCCAGAGTTCCCTGTCACAGAATGCTTGTGTGAGGTGTATACTGCAAACCCCAGAGGCCCCACACAGTCTCTGTGATAGGTGGATGATGGGACTCAATAACAGCAAGTGACCGCCCCAAAACTACATAGTGTAAAGAACAATGATGAGAATCATATTGTTACCTGCTGACCAACAGAGACAGGTCAATAAAAATGCATGAAGGTGCTGGTTTTGGGGGACGGAGGTGTCCTCATTCACACAAGTGTAAGGCCCCTTTCACACTGGGGCTTGAGGCGCATTGGCGGTATAGCAGAGGCGCATTGCGGGCGGTATTACCGCGGTTTCCCATTGTTTTAAATGGGAAGGAGCGGTATACATTAGAGGTCGACCAATATATCAGTCGGCCGATATTTGCCCGTTCTTGTGAAATCGTCATCGGCCGATTATTGTGGAAAAAAAATCGTCCGATTCGCGCCTACAATATCCGGCCTCGCATGGCCGCCTGCCCTGCAGTAATGTACTGACCAGTCACCAGTGCCAGAGGTGTTTCTATGGGGGTGTGGGCCGCACCCGCCAGAGGGGTGACACCGGGGCCACCTCTACACACTTGCAGAGCTGCAGCGTAGCGTTGCGAGTGTGCCCACCGCGCTCCTGCATCGCGCCACTGAAAGACTTTATCACTTCAGGCTGACGTGACATTGTGATCCATAGCTATAGGCAGAGAGAAGCGCAGGGCGGGAGAATGAACAGTGAGCAGCTGCAGTAGGAAGGACTGAAGGAACCAGGAGGAGGCTGACCACCCGGGATAAGGGAAGAGACCGGCGAGGAGGAGCCTACCTTACGGTACTTGACAGCGTGCACTCGGTCCATGCACACACACACACAGCACATGCCATTCCCTCTGTCTGTGCCACCAGTGAGAATGGCAGTGCCGGCCGACTGTGTGCAATGCATGTGCAGGAAACATCTGAGGGGTAAAGGGGGGGAGGTCTCACCCATCTCTGTCACTCCCCCTTCTGTCTCACCCCCCACCCCCTCCCTCTCCGTCTCATCCCCCTCCCTCTCTGTCACCCCCTTCTGTCTCACCCTCCATCCCCTCCCTCTCTGTCACCCCCTTCTGTCTCACCCTCCATCCCCTCCCTCTCTGTCTCACGGTCTCACCCCCTCCATCTCTGTCTCACCCCCACCCCCCTCTCTGTCACCCTTCATCTCTGTCTCACCCCCACCCCCTCCCTCTCCGTCTCATCCCCCTCCCTCTCTGTCACCCCCTTCTGTCTCACCCTCCCTCCCCTCCCTCTCTGTCTCACGGTCTCACCCCCTCCATCTCTGTCTCACCCCCTCCCTCTCTGTCACCCTTCATCTCTGTCTCACCCCCACCCCCTCCCTCTCCGTCTCATCCCCCTCCCTCTCTGTCACCCTTCATCTCTGTCTCACCCCCACCCCCTCCCTCTCCGTCTCATCCCCCTCCCTCTCTGTCACCCCCTTCTGTCTCACCCTCCATCCCCTCCCTCTCTGTCAACCCCTTCTGTCTCACCCTCCATCCCCTCCCTCTCTGTCTCACGGTCTCACCCCCTCCATCTCTGTCTCACCCCCTCCCTCTCTGTCACCCTTCATCTCTGTCTCACCCCCCCCCCCTCCCTCTCCGTCTCATCCCCCTCCCTCTCTGTCACCCCCTTCTGTCTCACCCTCCATCCCCTCCCTCTCTGTCTCACGGTCTCACCCCCTCCATCTCTGTCTCACCCCCACCCCCCTCTCTGTCACCCTTCATCTCTGTCTCACCCCCACCCCTCCCTCTCCGTCTCATCCCCCTCCCTCTCTGTCACCCCCTTCTGTCTCACCCTCCATCCCCTCCCTCTCTGTCTCACGGTCTCACCCCCTCCATCTCTGTCTCACCCCCTCCCTCTCTGTCACCCTTCATCTCTGTCTCACCCCCACCCCTCCCTCTCCGTCTCATCCCCCTCCCTCTCTGTCACCCCCTTCTGTCTCACCCTCCATCCCCTCCCTCTCTGTCTCACGGTCTCACCCCCTCCATCTCTGTCTCACCCCCACCCCCCTCTCTGTCACCCTTCATCTCTGTCTCACCCCCACCCCCTCCCTCTCCGTCTCATCCCCCTCCCTCTCTGTCACCCCCTTCTGTCTCACCCTCCATCCCCTCCCTCTCTGTCTCACGGTCTCACCCCCTCCATCTCTGTCTCACCCCCACCCCCCTCTCTGTCACCCTTCATCTCTGTCTCACCCCCACCCCCACCCCCTCCCTCTCCGTCTCATCCCCCTCCCTCTCTGTCACCCCCTTCTGTCTCACCCTCCATCCCCTCCCTCTCTGTCAACCCCTTCTGTCTCACCCTCCATCCCCTCCCTCTCTGTCTCACGGTCTCACCCCCTCCATCTCTGTCTCACCCCCTCCCTCTCTGTCACCCTTCATCTCTGTCTCACCCCCACCCCCTCCCTCTCCGTCTCATCCCCCTCCCTCTCTGTCACCCCCTTCTGTCTCACCCTCCATCCCCTCCCTCTCTGTCTCACGGTCTCACCCCCTCCATCTCTGTCTCACCCCCACCCCCCTCTCTGTCACCCTTCATCTCTGTCTCACCCCCACCCCCTCCCTCTCCGTCTCATCCCCCTCCCTCTCTGTCACCCCCTTCTGTCTCACCCTCCATCCCCTCCCTCTCTGTCTCACGGTCTCACCCCCTCCATCTCTGTCTCACCCCCTCTCTGTCACCCTTCATCTCTGTCTCACCCCCACCCCCACCCCTCTCCCTCTCCGTCTCATCCCCCTCCCTCTCTGTCACCCCCTTCTGTCTCACCCTCCATCCCCTCCCTCTCTGTCAACCCCTTCTGTCTCACCCTCCATCCCCTCCCTCTCTGTCTCACGGTCTCACCCCCTCCATCTCTGTCTCACCCCACCCCCCTCTCTGTCACCCTTCATCTCTGTCTCACCCCACCCCCTCCCTCTCCGTCTCATCCCCCTCCCTCTCTGTCACCCCCTTCTGTCTCACCCTCCATCCCCTCCCTCTCTGTCTCACGGTCTCACCCCCTCCATCTCTGTCTCACCCCCACCCCCCTCTCTGTCACCCTTCATCTCTGTCTCACCCCCACCCCCACCCCCTCCCTCTCCGTCTCATCCCCCTCCCTCTCTGTCACCCCCTTCTGTCTCACCCTCCATCCCCTCCCTCTCTGTCAACCCCTTCTGTCTCACCCTCCATCCCCTCCCTCTCTGTCTCACGGTCTCACCCCCTCCATCTCTGTCTCACCCCCTCCCTCTCTGTCACCCTTCATCTCTGTCTCACCCTCCCTCTCCGTCTCATCCCCCTCCCTCTCTGTCATCTGTCTGTCTCACCCCCTCCATCTCTGTCTCACCTCCTGTCACCCTCATCTCTGTCTCACCTGTCTCATCCCCCTCTCTGTCACCCCCTGTCTCACCCTCCATCCCCTCCCTCTCTGTCTCACGGTCCACCCCCTCCATCTCTGTCTCACCTCTCTGTCACCCTCATCTCTGTCTCACCCCCACCCCCCCCCTCCCTCTCCGTCTCATCCCCCTCCCTCTCTGTCTCTGTCTCACCCTCCATCCCCTCCCTCTGTCAACCCCTCTGTCTCACCCTCCATCCCCTCCCTCTCTGTCTCACTCCCCTCCATCTCTGTCTCACCCCCTCCCTCTCTGTCACCCTTCATCTCTGTCTCACCCCCACCCCCTCCCTCTCCGTCTCATCCCCTCCCTCTCTGTCTCCCTCTCTCTGTCAACCCCTTCTGTCTCACCCTCCATCCCCTCCCTCTCTGTCTCACGGTCTCACCCCCTCCATCTCTGTCTCACCCCCTCCCTCTCTGTCACCCTTCATCTCTGTCTCACCCCCACCCCCCTCCCTCTCCGTCTCATCCCCCTCCCTCTCTGTCACCCCCTTCTGTCTCACCCTCCATCCCCTCCCTCTCTGTCTCACGGTCTCACCCCCTCCATCTCTGTCTCACCCCCACCCCCCTCTCTGTCACCCTTCATCTCTGTCTCACCCCCACCCCCCCCACTGTCACACCCCCACCCCCTCCATCTCTCTCATCCCTCCCCCCTCTCTGTCACACCCCACCCCCTCCATCTCTGTCTTACCCCCACCTGCTCCCTCTTTGTCCCCCCCCCTCTCTGTCTTACTCCACCCCCTCCATCTCTGTCTTACCCCACCCCCTCCCTCTCTTGGCTGGTCATCTCATCAGCATACACCTAGCCTATCAGGTGCATGCAGATAGATTAGCATACCAGCATCTATGGAGGGTAAGTTGCCTAAAATTGTGTGCTACTGTGCCCACCTGCAGAATTTATTTATGAATGTATTTTTAAAGTGAAACCTGGCTGAGGCTGGCATTGAGAAAATGGATGAGGATGACTCTGGGTGTATATCAGAGTTACATTGTGGGGATCCCCTTCACTATGTAACTCTCATCCTCATCCATTTTCAAAATGCACTACAAATCAATCATCCCTCTCCACAACGCAGCACCACCCACGCCTAGCACAACCCATTCCTCTCCACAACGCAGCACCACCCACGCCTAGCACAACCCATCCCTCTCCACAACGCAACACCACCCATCCCTCTCCACAACGCAGCACCACCCACGCCTAGCACAACCCATCCCTCTCCACAACGCAGCACCACCCATCCCTCTCCACAACGCAGCACCACCCATCCCTCTCCACAACGCAGCACCACCCACGCCTAGCACCACCCATCCCTCTCCACAACGCAGCACCACTCATCCCTCTCCACAACGCAGCCCCACCCATCCCTCTCCACAACGCAGCACCACCCACGCCTAGCACAACCCATCCCTCTCCACAACGCAGCACCACCCATCCCTCTCCACAACGCAGCACCACCCACGCCTAGCACCACCCATCCCTCTCCACAACGCAGCACCACCCATCCCTCTCCACAACGCAGCACCACCCACGCCTAGCACCACCCATCCCTCTCCACAACGAAGCACCACCCATCCCTCTCCACAACGCAGCCCCACCCATCCCTCTCCACAACGCAGCACCACCCACGCCTAGCACCACCCATCCCTCTCCACAACGCAGCACCACCCATCCCTCTCCACAACGCAGCACCACCCATCCCTCTCCACAACGCAGCACCACCCACGCCTAGCACAACCCATCCCTCTCCACAACGCAGCACCACCCATCCCTCTCCACAACGCAGCACCACCCATCCCTCTCCACAACGCAGCACCACCCACGGCCTAGCACCACCCATCCCTCTCCACAACGCAGCACCACTCCATCCCTCTCCACAACGCAGCACCACCCATCCCTCTCCACAACGCAGCACCACCCACGCCTAGCACCCCATCCCTCTCCACAACGCAGCACCACTCACGCCTAGCACCACTCATCCCTCTCCACAACGCAGCACCACTCATCCCTCTCCACAACGCAGCACCACCCATCCCTCTCCACAACGCAGCACCACCCACGCCTAGCACAACCCATCCCTCTCCACAACGCAGCACCACTCATCCCTCTCCACAACGCAGCACCACCCATCCCTCTCCACAACGCAGCACCACCCACGCCTAGCACAACCCATCCCTCTCCACAACGCAGCACCACCCATCCCTCTCCACAACGCAGCACCACCCACCCCACCACCCACCCCTCTCCACAACGCAGCACCTCCCATCCCTCTCCACAACGCAGCACCACCCACGCCTAGCACCACCCATCCCTCTCCACAACACAGCACCACCCACCCCTCTCCACAACGCAGCACCACCCATCCCTCTCCACAACGCAGCACCACCCACGCCTAGCACCACCCATCCCTCTCCACAACACAGCACCACCCATCCCTCTCCACAACGCAGCACCACCCACGCCTAGCACAACCCATCCCTCTCCACAACGCAGCACCACCCATCCCTCTCCACAACGCAGCACCACCCATCCCTCTCCACAACGCAGCACCACCCATCCCTCTCCACAACGCAGCACCACCCATCCCTCTCCACAACGCAGCACCACTCACGCCTAGCACAACCCATCCCTCTCCACAACGCAGCACCACTCATCCCTCTCCACAACGCAGCACCACCCATCCCTCCCCACAACGCAGCACCACTCACGACATCTCTGTCTCACCCCCTCCCTCTCTGTCACCCTTCATCTCTGTCTCACCCCCACCCCCTCCCTCTCCGTCTCATCCCCCTCCCTCTCTGTCACCCCCTTCTGTCTCACCCTCCATCCCCTCCCTCTCTGTCTCACGGTCTCACCCCCTCCATCTCTGTCTCACCCCCACCCCCCTCTCTGTCACCCTTCATCTCTGTCTCACCCCCACCCCCTCCCTCTCCGTCTCATCCCCCTCCCTCTCTGTCACCCCCTTCTGTCTCACCCTCCATCCCCTCCCTCTCTGTCTCACGGTCTCACCCCCTCCATCTCTGTCTCACCCCCACCCCCCTCTCTGTCACCCTTCATCTCTGTCTCACCCCCACCCCCACCCCCTCCCTCTCCGTCTCATCCCCCTCCCTCTCTGTCACCCCCTTCTGTCTCACCCTCCATCCCCTCCCTCTCTGTCAACCCCTTCTGTCTCACCCTCCATCCCCTCCCTCTCTGTCTCACGGTCTCACCCCCTCCATCTCTGTCTCACCCCCTCCCTCTCTGTCACCCTTCATCTCTGTCTCACCCCCACCCCCTCCCTCTCCGTCTCATCCCCCTCCCTCTCTGTCACCCCCTTCTGTCTCACCCTCCATCCCCTCCCTCTCTGTCTCACGGTCTCACCCCCTCCATCTCTGTCTCACCCCCACCCCCCTCTCTGTCACCCTTCATCTCTGTCTCACCCCCACCCCCTCCCTCTCCGTCTCATCCCCCTCCCTCTCTGTCACCCCCTTCTGTCTCACCCTCCATCCCCTCCCTCTCTGTCTCACGGTCTCACCCCCTCCATCTCTGTCTCACCCCCACCCCCCTCTCTGTCACCCTTCATCTCTGTCTCACCCCCACCCCCCCACTGTCACACCCCCACCCCCTCCATCTCTCTCATCCCTCCCCCCCTCTCTGTCACACCCCACCCCCTCCATCTCTGTCTTACCCCCACCTGCTCCCTCTTTGTCCCCCCCCCTCTCTGTCTTACTCCACCCCCTCCATCTCTGTCTTACCCCACCCCCTCCCTCTCTTGGCTGGTCATCTCATCAGCATACACCTAGCCTATCAGGTGCATGCAGATAGATTAGCATACCAGCATCTATGGAGGGTAAGTTGCCTAAAATTGTGTGCTACTGTGCTCACCTGCAGAATTTATTTATGAATGTATTTTTAAAGTGAAACCTGGCTGAGGCTGGCATTGAGAAAATGGATGAGGATGACTCTGGGTGTATATCAGAGTTACATTGTGGGGATCCCCTTCACTATGTAACTCTCATCCTCATCCATTTTCAAAATGCACTACAAATCAATCATCCCTCTCCACAACGCAGCACCACCCACGCCTAGCACAACCCATCCCTCTCCACAACGCAGCACCACCCACGCCTAGCACAACCCATCCCTCTCCACAACGCAACACCACCCATCCCTCTCCACAACGCAGCACCACCCACGCCTAGCACAACCCATCCCTCTCCACAACGCAGCACCACCCATCCCTCTCCACAACGCAGCACCACCCATCCCTCTCCACAACGCAGCACCACCCACGCCTAGCACCACCCATCCCTCTCCACAACGCAGCACCACTCATCCCTCTCCACAACGCAGCCCCACCCATCCCTCTCCACAACGCAGCACCACCCACGCCTAGCACAACCCATCCCTCTCCACAACGCAGCACCACCCATCCCTCTCCACAACGCAGCACCACCCACGCCTAGCACCACCCATCCCTCTCCACAACGCAGCACCACCCATCCCTCTCCACAACGCAGCACCACCCACGCCTAGCACCACCCATCCCTCTCCACAACGAAGCACCACCCATCCCTCTCCACAACGCAGCCCCACCCATCCCTCTCCACAACGCAGCACCACCCACGCCTAGCACCACCCATCCCTCTCCACAACGCAGCACCACCCATCCCTCTCCACAACGCAGCACCACCCATCCCTCTCCACAACGCAGCACCACCCACGCCTAGCACAACCCATCCCTCTCCACAACGCAGCACCACCCATCCCTCTCCACAACGCAGCACCACCCATCCCTCTCCACAACGCAGCACCACCCACGGCTAGCACCACCCATCCCTCTCCACAACGCAGCACCACTCATCCCTCTCCACAACGCAGCACCACCCATCCCTCTCCACAACGCAGCACCACCCATCCCTCTCCACAACGCAGCACCACTCACGCCTAGCACCACTCATCCCTCTCCACAACGCAGCACCACTCATCCCTCTCCACAATGCAGCACCACCCATCCCTCCCCATAACGCAGCACCACTCACGACTGGCACCACCCATCCCTCTCCACAACGCAGCACCACCCATCCCTCTCCACAACGCAGCACCACCCACGCCTAGCACAACCCATCCCTCTCCACAACGCAGCACCACCCATCCCTCTCCACAACGCAGCACCACCCACCCCTCTCCACAACGCAGCACCTCCCATCCCTCTCCACAACGCATCACCACCCACGCCTAGCACCACCCATCCCTCTCCACAACACAGCACCACCCACCCCTCTCCACAACGCAGCACCACCCATCCCTCTCCACAACGCAGCACCACCCACGCCTAGCACCACCCATCCCTCTCCACAACACAGCACCACCCATCCCTCTCCACAACGCAGCACCACCCACGCCTAGCACAACCCATCCCTCTCCACAACGCAGCACCACCCATCCCTCTCCACAACGCAGCACCACCCATCCCTCTCCACAACGCAGCACCACCCACGCCTAGCACCACCCATCCCTCTCCACAACGCAGCACCACCCATCCCTCTCCACAACGCAGCACCACCCATCCCTCTCCACAACGCAGCACCACCCATCCCTCTCCACAACGCAGCACCACTCACGCCTAGCACAACCCATCCCTCTCCACAACGCAGCACCACTCATCCCTCTCCACAACGCAGCACCACCCATCCCTCCCCACAACGCAGCACCACTCACGACTGGCACCACCCATCCCTCTCCACAACGTAGCACCACCCATCCCTCTCCACAACGTAGCACCACCCATCCCTCTCCACAACGTAGCACCACCCATCCCTCTCCACAACGCAGCACCACCCATCCCTCTCCACAACGCAGCACCACCCACGCCTAGCACAACCCATCCCTCTCCACAACGCAGCATCACCCATCCCTCTCCACAACGCAGCACCACCCACGCCTAGCACCACCCATCCCTCTCCACAACGCAGCACCACCCATCCCTCTCCACAACGCAGCACCACCCACGCTTAGCACAACCCATCCCTCTCTACAACTCAGCACCACCCATCCCTCTCCACAACGCAGCACCACCCATCCCTCTCCACAACGCAGCACCACCCACGCCTAGCACAACCCATCCCTCTCCACAACACAGCACCACCCATCCCTCTCCATAACGCAGCACCACCCATCCCTCTCCACAACGCAGCACCACCCATCCCTCTCCACAACGCAGCACCACCCATCCCTCTCCACAACGCAGCACCACCCATCCCTCTCCACAACGCAGCACCACTCACGCCTAGCACAACCCATCCCTCTCCACAACGCAGCACCACCCATCCCTCTCCACAACGCAGCACCACTCACGCCTAGCACAACCCATCCCTCTCCACAACGCAGCACCACTCATCCCTCTCCACAACGCAGCACCACCCATCCCTCCCCACAACGCAGCACCACTCACGACTGGCACCACCCATCCCTCTCCACAACGTAGCACCACCCATCCCTCTCCACAACGCAGCACCACCCACGCCTAGCACAACCCATCCCTCTCCACAACGCAGTACCACCCATCCCTCTCCACAACGCAGCACCACCCACGCCTAGCACCACCCATCCCTCTCCACAACGCAGCACCACCCATCCCTCTCCACAACGCAGCACCACCCACGCTTAGCACAACCCATCCCTCTCCACAACGCAGCACCACCCATCCCTCTCCACAACGCAGCACCACCCATCCCTCTCCACAACGCAGCACCACCCACGACTGGCACCACCCATCCCTCTCCACAACGTAGCACCACCCATCCCTCTCCACAACGCAGCACCACCCATCCCTCTCCACAACGCAGCACCACCCATCCCTCTCCACAACGCAGCACCACCCATCCCTCTCCACAACACAGCACCACCCATCCCTCTCCACAACGCAGCACCACCCATCCCTCTCCACAACGCAGCACCACCCATCCCTCTCCACAACGCAGCACCACCCATCCCTCTCCATAACGCAGCACCACCCATCCCTCTCCACAACGCAGCACCACCCATCCCTCTCCACAACGCAGCACCACTCACGCCTAGCACAACCCATCCCTCTCCACAACGCAGCACCACCCATCCCTCTCCACAACGCAGCACCACTCACGCCTAGCACAACCCATCCCTCTCCACAATGCAGCACCACTCATCCCTCTCCACAACGCAGCACCACCCATCCCTCTCCACAACGTAGCACAACCCATCCCTCTCCACAACGCAGCACCACCCATCCCTATCCACAACGCAGCACCACCCACGCCTAGCACCACCCATCCCTCTCCACAACACAGCACCACCCATCCCTCTCCACAACGCAGCACCACCCACGCTTAGCACAACCCATCCCTCTCCACAACGCAGCACCACCCATCCCTCTCCACAACGCAGCACCACCCACGCCTAGCACCACCCATCCCTCTCCACAACGCAACACCACCCATCCCTCTCCACAACGGAGCACCACCCATCCCTCTCCACAACGCAGCACCACCCATCCCTCTCCACAACGCAGCACCACCCATCCCTCTCCACAACGCAGCACCACTCACGCCTAGCACAACCCATCCCTCTCCACAACGCAGCACCACTCATCCCTCTCCACAACGCAGCACCACCCATCCCTCCCCACAACGCAGCACCACTCACGACTGGCACCACCCATCCCTCTCCACAACGTAGCACCACCCATCCCTCTCCACAATGTAGCACCACCCATCCCTCTCCACAACGCAGCACCACCCATCCCTCTCCACAACGCAGCACCACCCACGCCTAGCACAACCCATCCCTCTCCACAACGCAGCACCACCCATCCCTCTCCACAACGCAGCACCACTCACGCCTAGCACAACCCATCCCTCTCCACAACGCAGCACCACCCATCCCTCCCCACAACGTAGCACCACCCATCCCTCTCCACAACGCAGCACCACCCACGCCTAGCACAACCCATCCCTCTCCACAACGCAGCACCACCCATCCCTCTCCACAACGCAGCACCACCCACGCCTAGCACTACCCATCCCTCTCCACAACGCAGCACCACCCATCCCTCTCCACAACGCAGCCCCACCCATCCCTCTCCACAACGCAGCCCCACCCATCCCTCTCCACAACGCAGCACCACCCATCCCTCTCCAGAATGCAGCACCACCCACGCCTAGCACTACGCATCCCTCTCCACAACGCAGCACCACCCATCCCTCTCCACAACGCAGCCCCACCCATCCCTCTCCACAACGCAGCCCCACCCATCCCTCTCCACAACGCAGCACCACCCATCCCTCTCCACAACGCAGCACCACTCACGCCTAGCACCACCCATCCCTCTCCACAACGCAGCACCACCCATCCCTCTCCACAACGCAGCACCACCCACGCCTGGCACCACCCATCCCTCTCCACAACGCAGCACCACCCATCCCTCTCCACAACGCAGCACCACCCATCCCTCTCCACAACACAGCACCACCCATCCCTCTCCAAATAAATGGTTAATTTATGCAATTTTCTGTACCCCTTCTTCATTATTTAACTAAACTGTTACATTTTCCGAAATGGGAATAAATAAAAAAAGTCGGCCCAAAATATCGGCTGCAAAGATCGGCATTGAATATTGGCCATCGGCCGCCCCGATTTCTAAATATCGGCCATAGAAAAACCCATATCAGTCGACCTCTAGTATACATAATGCTCCTCTCACCGCTCCAAAGATGCTGCTAGCAGGAGATTTTTTCTCTTTCCTGCCAGCGCATCGCCTCAGTGTGAAAGCCCTCAGGCTTTTACATTGAGAAGGCTGGGCAGGAGTTTTTCAGGCGGTATAGCAGCGCTATTTTTAGCGCTGTACCGCCTGAAAAACTCCTCAATGTGAAAGGGGTCTTAGGCTGGGATCACACTAGTGCGATGCCAGACATTGCATGTGGTTCGCACCGCACTGCTGTTCACATCACATGCGATTTCCGTACAATGCGATTTCAGCCATACAGATACTATGGCTGATATCGCATTCGGACCAAACTCGCACAGGACCCTTTTTTTGGTCCGCACTAGAATCGGATTGCATCACTTAACATTGTATGACACTCCCCAGCAGTTTGCATAGTACAGTGTGAACTGCCGTGTTAGTCAGGTACGATGCGGGAACCCGCAGCAGATTCGCAGGGTTCTCGCATCGCATTGGTGTGGGCCCAGCCTGAAGGACTTTTTTTGCACTTTTACACAATGCACAATAAAAAAAAAGTTGCAACATGCATCATCAGCACATAGTTCAGTAAAGTTTTTTGTTTTTTTATTAATATAAAACACACAAAGAGAAAAAAAAAACACGAGAAAAAAAAAAGTCGCAGCAACTTCACAAATGGTTCCAGCACTACTTTTTTGTGATTTCCTTTGACTTGAAAATCAGAGGCCCAAATCGCACTGATCTGCAGCTTTGAATGCTCACTGAAGTAGCACGATTTCAAGGTCGCACTGGGGTGAACTAGGGCTAAACCCTTTTTGCTGTCAGCGCCTATTTTGTGATTTTTGCACAAGTGTCATTTTAGGCCTGAAGATTATTTAACCACTTGCTGACCGCTGCACACCGATATAAGTCAGCACAATGGCAGCGGTGGGCAAATGGGCGTACAGATACGTCCCCTTTAATTTGCGGGACACGCGCGCCTTGCAAACTCAATGTTCGCCGGTGCCCCGCGATCGTCTCACGGAAAGGCAGAATGAGGAGATGCCTCTGTAAACAAAGCATTTCCCTGTTTTGTCTTGTGACATGATGGGGATTTACTGCTCCCTGTCGCCGGGAGCAGGGATCGCTGTCAAGTCAGTGGTAGCCCATCCCCCCTCACAGTTAGAATCACTCCCTAGGACACACTTAACCCCTTCATCGCCCCCTAGTGTTCCCTTCCCTGCCAGTGTCATTTATACAGTATGTATACTTAAATATATACTTATATTTATAGCACTGATCGCTGCATAAATGACAATGGTCCCAAAATAGTGTCAAAAGTGTCCTCCATATCGTCGCAGTCATGATAAAAATCACAGATCGCTACCATTACTAGTAAAAAAAAAACTTTTGCACAAAGCAATCAATATACGCTTATTTTTTTGAACCAATGTAGAATACATATCGGCCTCAACTAAGGGAACCTTTTTTTATATATATATTCTTGGGGGATATTATAGCAAAAAGTCAAAAATATTGTTTTTTTTTTTTAACTTTCCGCTCTTTTTTGTTAATAAAGCAAAAAAATAAAAACCGCAGAGGCGATCAAATACCACCAAAAGAAAGCTCTATTTGTGTGGGGGGGAAAGGACGTTAATTTTGTTTGGGTGTAACGTTGCCCGATTATCAGTAAAAGCGGCGCTGTACCATACCGCAAAAAATGGCCCGGTCATTGAGCAGCCATGTCTTCCAGGGCTGAAGTGGTTAAGGTTTCTAACTACCAGCAAGAATAACATTTATTTTCCTCAGTTTAGGCTGATACATATTCTTCTACTATTTTTGGTAAAAAAAAAAAAAACGCAATAAGCGTTTATTGATTGGTTTGCACAACAAATTAATACCAAATAGATGATAGTTTTATTGCATTTTTATTAATATTTTTTTTCTAGTAATAGCGGCGATCAGCGATTTTTATCGTGACTGCGACATTATGGTGGACACATCGGACACTTTTGACACTATTTTGGGATCATTGTCATTTTTACAGCGAACAGTGCTATAAAAATGCACTGGTTAATGTAAAAATGACACTGGCAGTGAAGGGGTTACTAAAAAAGGAAAAAAAGTTATCTACAACTTCAAATATAAACCTGCCATAAATAAAGGAAATGTATACAGAGAGTGACAATATCCCACCTCCTAGAATATATACACTGAACTAGAACTATAATAATTGTTTTCAGTTTGAAATACTATATGCCAGCTAAGAGGAAAAAAAAAGGTACATAGATATAACTTTGTCCCAATTACCAGCCTTGAACTTGTCCTTCTCTGCCCAGTAAATACATTAAAGATCAATTACCATCCCCCACTATAGCAGCATTACATTTGTCCCGCCTGTCATCCAATCGTTGCTCAGCAATCCCACTCTCCACTCTGACAAACAAACAGGAAATAGGGGTGTAATTCCCCGCAATATCAGCCCTAAAATCCATAATATTGATGGCTGGTCCTATTCAATACTATGAAACAGGAAATGGGTGTAAATCTTCCCCAAGTACAAGCTCTGTAGGCCATTGTCCTGCCCTACAATCAATCTGTGTTCTGGAAAAGGTAAAGCCAACCCCAGAGTTCTGCTTCATGTTGTCGGGGATCGATCGATGATCAGTAATAATTATTACAGGCCAGGTAGTGCACTGGTCATTTACACTCCTGTGTTCTGCTTCATATATGGATAATTAGGATGGAGATGAAATAACTGGGGCAGAACGCAATTTAGTAATGATAGTAATAATATTCCCTAGGGGGAATGGATTTAAAATTGTCTGTGATATAGTATAGTATAATTTTCCCTGGGGGTAAAATGAATATTAAAATAGTTGAAGAGAGCGATGTAATGTAACATCCATATATGTTGCTTTATTGGTTTTTGTTTATTCCTTTTATTGTGTTTTCTGTACTGTTTTCATGCCTCTGGGAAAAATAAAAATAAAAATATAGAATTGAAAAAAAAAAAAAAAAGGTAACATGCAAACTCCAGGCACAGGTCATGGTCGGGATTCGAACCGGCGACCCTTTGGCTGCCAAGCAAAATTGTTAACCACTACACTACTGTGCCACTCATGCAATCTAAGTGGCGCCCCCTAGAGTGTTACCTATGTGGAGGGGGTGTGATAGTCCGGCAGGTCATACATAGGGGGGCATACCTGCCAACTGTGCCGTTTTTAACAGGACAGTCCCGTCAAATAGGACCTAGTCCCGGCTAATTTAGCCTGCCGGGACTTGTCCCGGGGAAGGCATTTGAGCACGTTTTCGGGCTGTCCGGTAAAGTCCGTTATATGGGCCCATAAAAATAATGGCCGCGTGTACGAGGAAGCCCTTCCCATCACAGCACTCTGTATAGAGCAGCCAGGCACGTCTGCAGGGATCCAGAGGAAGCCTATTCTCACTTCTAAAGGCGTGGCTACACGTTCTTTGTTCTGTGATTGGGTAAAATGTTTTAAGAGGGCGTGTGTTTAGGTGGCAGCCCCTGGCTGGGACAGGTCGTGTCTTCCTTGTTGTCAGTGGTCAGATCATGGTGTTTCCTGGGGGCTGATTGGGGAGTTGTGAGAGCCCAGGGGAATGAAAATCACCTGAGATCCGGGGATGATGGATCAGTACAGGTACCTATCGCACTGACACTCCATACCAGCACACTGTAAAGCACAGCTGCAAACTTGGATTGGAGTGATGCACTCTGGACTGCCTGAGCCTCTGACCATCCCACCTCCTGCCCCGAGCCTCTCTGACCATCCCACCTCCTGCCCCGAGCCTCTGACCATCCCACCTCCTGCCCCGAGCCTCTCTGACCATCCCACCTCCTGCCCCGAGCCTCTCTGACCATCCCACCTCCTGCCCCGAGCCTCTGACCATCCCACCTCCTGCCCCGAGCCTCTGACCATCCCACCTCCTGCCCCGAGCCTCTCTGACCATCCCACCTCCTGCCCCGAGCCTCTCTGACCATCCCACCTCCTGCCCCGAGCCTCTGACCATCCCACCTCCTGCCCTGAGCTTTGACCATCCCACCTCCTGCCCCGAGCCTCTCTGACCATCCCACCTCCTGCCCCGAGCTTCTCTGACCATCCCACCTCCTGCCCCGAGCCTCTGACCATCCCACCTCCTGCCCCGAGCCTCTCTGACCATCCAACCTCCTGCCCCGAGCCTCTCTGACCATCCCACCTCCTGCCCCGAGCCTCTCTGACCATGCCACCTCCTGCCCCGAGCCTCTCTGACCATGCCACCTCCTGCCTCGAGCCTCTGACCATCCCACCTCCTGCCCCGAGCCTCTCTGACCATCCCACCTCCTGCCCCGAGCCTCTCTGACCATCCCACCTCCTGCCCCGAGGCTCTCTGACCATCCCACCTCCTGCCCCGAGGCTCTCTGACCATCCCACCTCCTGCCCCGAGGCTCTCTGACCATCCCACCTCCTGCCCTGAGCCTCTGACCATCCCACCTCCTGCCCCGAGCCTCTGACCATCCCACCTCCTGCCCCGAGCCTCTGACCATCCCACCTCCTGCCCCGAGCCTCTGACCATCCCACCTCCTGCCCCGAGCATCTCTGACCATCCCACCTCCTGCCCCGAGCCTCTGACCATCCCACCTCCTGCCCCGAGCCTCTCTGACCATCCCACCTCCTGCCCCGAGCCTCTCTGACCATCCCACCTCCTGCCCCGAGCCTCTCTGACCATCCCACCTCCTGCCCCGAGCCTCTCTGACCATCCCACCTCCTGCCCCGAGCCTCTCTGACCATCCCACCTCCTGCCCCGAGCCTCTCTGACCATCCCACCTCCTGCCCCGAGCCTCTCTGACCATCCCACCTCCTGCCCCGAGCCTCTCTGACCATCCCACCTCCTGCCCCGAGCCTCTCTGACCATCCCACCTCCTGCCCCGAGCCTCTCTGACCATCCCACCTCCTGCCCCGAGCCTCTCTGACCATCCCACCTCCTGCCCCGAGCCTCTCTGACCATCCCACCTCCTGCCCCGAGCCTCTCTGACCATCCCACCTCCTGCCCCGAGCCTCTGACCATCCCACCTCCTGCCCCGAGCCTCTCTGACCATCCCATCTCCTGCCCCGAGCCTCTCTGACCATCCCACCTCCTACCCCGAGCCTCTGACCATCCCATCTCCTGCCCGCAGGGGAGTGAATAAAATAATGTAAGGGGCACTGATAAAAAGGTTTCCCCTATATTAGTAACTCCCCTTACCTTAGTGTATTCACTCTTCGGAAGGTGGTCTCTGGTCACCAGAGTGGCTACCACATCAGAGTTCCTGGCATTCCCCATTACATCAGAGTCTGGAGGATTGCCCCTTAGAGTGAAAGGGTAATTCTGCAGGCCCTGATGTAAAGGGGGACTCTGATGTAAAGGGAATGCAGTGGACTCTGATGTAAGGGAAGGTTCCGGTGACCAGGGACCACCTTATATCAGAGTTCCCCCTTATATCATGATCTGCAGCGTTCCCCTTTACGTAAGAGTTCCATTTCACTGTAAGGGGGATCCCTGCAGACTCTGATGTAAGAGGGGAACCCAGTGTAGTGATTTGACCTTCATGTCAATGGAGAAAAGTTTTTTGACTTTTGTTTAACTTAAACACATTGCTAATAGCACTAGTTATGTGTTTATAGTTTACAAATTGATACTTGCACTGTTTAGCAGTGAAAAGATTACTAGGCGAAGATTATGCGGAGTGGGTGGAGCTTCGGGGAAGTGAGTGTGGTAATTATCTAATAGCTGTGCTGCAAAGTGTCCCTGGAATTTTTTTTAAAATGTTGGCAACTATGGTGTATGAGCTGGGTTTACGCCACATTCGGTTGGACTGCATTAAGTGGTTAATCTGGCACAGGCTTACCAAATGGGGAATGCAAAATGCCTCCTATGTGCCCGCTGTGCTGGCATGTTCTGGGCCGGGACAAGGGGCGGCAGAAGGGGCCACAACTCCTATCCAGGTAAACAATCTCTGACAGAGACTCTTTACCACGTGATCAGCTGTGTCCAATCACGGCTGATCACAGTGTAAACGGGAAAAGCCTTGCATCTGTCAGACATGAGTAGCGGAGAGCCGATTGGCTTCTCCTCTGATGAGGGGGGGGGGGGGGGCTGCGCTGATTGATTATCAGCGTAGCCCTCTTGAGGACCACCAGGGATGCCCACCAATTGTGACTACCAGGTATGCCACCCATAGCCACCAGGGATGTTAATCAATGTCCATAATTGATTAAGGTGACCAGATTTTTAAAATAAAATCCGGGGACATATATTTTTTTTTTACTAGTAATGGCAGCACTCTCTGCCCGTCGCCGCCCGCTTTACAGCCTGTCAAAGTGGCCATACACTATACAAAAAATCGTCCGAAATTCAGTCGTTCAGACAGTTCGTTCGTTTTTCGAACAGTTAATGGACACAAAGTCAATAATCGTTGGGATGTTTGAGCCGAAAAAACGAAGGACAAGTTTGGAAATTTTCTGCCGAACGAACGGTAAATCAGAAGGTTAATGTGTTTCCCGTCCGAACTTTCTGCACTAGGTATATGTATAAAAAAACGAACTAATTTTTTTTTATTTATGTCCACTGAACGATTTATCGGTCATTACATGATGGCAATATCATTTGCGCTCACGGCTGAATGTTTGTTTTTCGAACGTTTGTTCAGCCAATTTTTCGTAGAGTGTATGGCCAGCATTACTCTCCGGCAGTGCTGGGATAAGGCCATTTGGTGCCCAGGGCGAAGATGGCAAACTGCGCCCCCCCCCCCCCCGTTTTGGGGAAATTCACTCTAATTTAATTTCCCCATGGCCAGACGTGAAGAGAGATTTCTGCAGAAAGACACCGAAAGCAAAAAAAAATAAACCTGATAGGAGTTTCAATTCCTCCCTATTCTATGTAAAATCTAAGAAAAAATATTGACATTATATACTGTACATTTTAATTGAAGTACGGTATCTTGTATATATCTGAGAGCCTGCTTCTTACTTTTGATTAGCTTCCCTTCATTTGGCTGAAATAAAATCTTTTTAAAAACTGTGAGGTCACATTGTTGGATCATAGCCAACATCCTGTTAATTTATCAGTAACGCAAAAACATATTGTTTTATCTGTCTTTTCTTAATACAGTGGTCATTAACCTTGCCTCAGAAGCCTCCTCCCCTCCCCTCCCCAATCCAGACATTTATTAATCTGCTCTAAGTTCTTCTTACTTTACACAAGTTAAGTGACTTCAGTCCGGACTCAGCACACTCACTGTCTGCAAGCTTCCAGCTAGAGCCAGGCTTCTCGAGTCCTCGGCTCCTCTCGCTCACAGTGCCGACACAGCTCCATGCGCTCCTCTGATCCTCCCACCTCGCCTCCGGCCGTGAGTGACGTCACGGCGCTGGCAGGGACTACGAGACTCCTCCGTAGGGGGAGCGGGACTAAACAGTGAAGCTGACAGGGCAGAGAGGGAGGTGACGAATGCAGGAGCGCACTCGTGACTCGGCACACAAAATTTGTTCAGTGCCGCTGCCCGCTGGCTAAGACACACAGGTGTACACACTGGCAGCTGTGGCAGAACTTCACCTGCGCCCCCCCCCCCTCCTATAGCAAATGGTCGCGCCCAGGGCACTCGACCCTCCCGCCCACCCCTTATACCGGCCCTGCTCTCCGGGCCCCGGCTACTACTGGGTGGGGAGCAGATGAAAATCACTTTGCCAGGGAAGGCAAGGAGATAAGCAGGCAGGCGTCTGGCCGGGACTTGAGCCAAGGTAGAAGAACATGCAAGTGGAGCTGAATGGGCATGCACCCGAAACTGAAGAAATGTTCCCTCCGCTCCGACCAGCACATGATCATCGGAAAGGGGCACAGATAATTAAAAAAAATACACCCCCCCAAGCGAATTAGAAGGGGCAGAGGGGGGGGGGTGTGTAATTCAGATTTTTTTTTTTATTCTGCACTGATTGTCTTTGAAATTGCCCCAGCATCTTCTTAAATTCAATCCGGGGACAAAACTGGGGACAGACTTGGTCCGGGGACAGTGTCCTCAATCTGGGGACTGTCCCCTGAAACCAGGGATGTCTGGTCACCCTATAATTGATGCCAATCAGTGACCATCACTAATGCCTGCCAATCAGTAATGCCCAGCAATGTTGCCTATGCATGCCCACTAGTGCTGCCTATCAATGTCCATCAGTGCTGCATATCAGAGCCACATATAAGCTCCCATCACCAGTGCCCATTAGTGCCACCTCATCGGTGCCCCTAATTGCCATGTTATCAGTGCAGCCTCATCAGTGCCCATCAGTGAAGGAGAAAACATACTTATTTACACATTTTTGTAACAAGCAAAAAAAATATTTTTTATTTTTATTTGTTTAACAGAAAATAAAAATCCCAGTGGTGATTAAAGCGGAGGTTCTGTTAGACATAAGCTTTTGGAGCTAAACAAATTACAGGCAGACAGTCTGTAGGTCGTGGAAACAGGAACTGAACTTTATTATTACTTCTTGTACATAGACAAAACATGAACTAGCAAACGTAACACTGCCATCTAGTGATCATATAATGTAATAGGACACAGCAATGACATTTAGTAGATGTTGCTCATATAATACAAACCTTGTATGCTAACACCCCCACTCAACAACTACTATCTATGTCAATCCCATTTCTGATCTAAGATCAACAAATCTGTTTCTAGCTAGTGGTTTTGTCAAAACATCAGCAATCATTTTTTCCGTTTCACAATACACAAGTTCAATCACTTTCTGATCAACTAAGTCATGAATGTAATGATGTCTGACATCGATGTGCTTGGTTCTTCCATTAATCTTCTCACTTGTTGCAAGCTTAATGCAACCCTGATTATCCTCAAATAAGACGGTAGGTTCTGATGTTGCTTCTCCAAGATCCTTGAGTAATTGTTGTAACCACACAACTTCTTGACTGGCATAAGCTGCAGATATGTATTCAGCTTCTGTAGAGGACAATGCCACTGACATCTGTTTCTTGCTGGACCATGATATAGGACTGTCTCCCAATTTTAATAAGTAACCACTTGTGGATTTGCGTGTGCTGTAATCACCTGCCCAATCGGAGTCCACATATCCCACAAGGTTTAAATCACCACTTGCTGACAGTTTCAAATTTAAGTCTTTTGTCTGTTTCAGATATCTCATAACTCTTTTGATCGCATTCCAATCTCTTAGACGTGGTTTATCAACTCGCCTGCAAAGAAGAGACATGCTGGCTGCAATGTCTGGATGTGTAGTGGTTGCAATGTAGAGAAGTGCCCCCACTGCTTGTCTGTATTGTTCATTGGATGTGAGAAGATCATCTTCTCCTTCTAACTTTGGATAGGCTGTATCCATAGGTGTGCTTGCTCCTTTCGCCTCTGTCATGTTGAATTGCTGAAGAATAGATTCAATTTTTGCGCTCTGATTCAACAGGAAACTTCCATCTTTCTCACGCTGGATGTCAATTCCAAGATAATATGTCACTTCACCCCTAGGTCTTTAGTTTCAAAGTGCTTGTTGAGTACTCCTGTTAACTTTGCAATTTCATTGTTATTTTTGTGAGCAATGATCAGGTCATCTACATAAATTAGCAGGTACATCCACTCAGTGTCTACTTGTTTAGCGTATAGGCACGGATCAGCTTTGCTTCTTGTAAATCCTTCATTTAGTAGAACTTGATTAATCTTCAGGTTCCATGCTCGAGCTGATTGTTTAAGGCCATAAAGAGATTTATTCAACTTGCAGACAAGATGCTCTTGTCCCTTTTTCAAATATCCTTCTGGCTGTGACATGTAAATTTCTTCTTCAATATCACCATTAAGAAAAGCTGTCTTAATATCGTGATGTTTCACAATCATTGTACGCATGGCAGCCACTGTCATTAGTGTTCTGAAAGTACTTAGTTTAGCAACTGGAGCAAAAGTAGCATCATAGTCCTCACCGAACTTCTGTGAGTAACCTTTAGCAACCAGCCTTGCCTTGTACCGACAGACTTTCCCTTCAGAGTTACATTTGGTTTTAAAAACCCATTTACATCCTATGGCATGTTTACCTTGAGGTAGCTCTGAAAGTGTCCATGTCTGGAGATCTTCGAGTGATGTCATTTCTTCATCAGCGGCTTTATTCCATACTTGTTTCTCATGCATTGGCAGTTTCTGCATCTCTTTCCATGAACCTGGTTCAGTTTTAACAGCTCTGCGAGCTATGTAAGATAAACGTTCAGCTGGAACACCTTTATTGATTCTGGTTGATTTTCTGACTGAAGGTATTTCTGGTTCAGACTCAGGTTTTGATTCTTCTGTAGTAATTTCTATTTCTGTATTACTTTCCTTATTTTCTTGAGTGACTGATGTTGATTCTTTCTCGGTTTGAATAGTTTGTGTCTGTTGTTCAAACTTTGAGCACATAGAAGTTTCATCAATAATCACACTTCTGCTGACTGTTACCTTGTTCGTGTCTTGATGTAAAATCCTGTATCCTTTTTGAGATTCACTGTACCCCACAAGTACACCTTCTTTTGCACATGCATCCCATTTTGTGCGTTTTTCTTTTGGAATGTGTACATAGGCTTTACTTCCAAAAATTCTGATGTGTCTTAAATCTGGTTTTCTTTTGTTCCATAGTTCATATGGAGTTTTTGTTGTTGCTTTTCCCGGCAAACGATTTTGAAGATAACATGCAGTTGTGATAGCTTCTCCCCAGAATGTAGTTGTTATATCAGCATCAAATAGCATGCTCCTCCCACTTTCACACAGTGTGCGGTTCATTCTCTCTGCAACTTCATTTTGCTCCGGGTTATATGGAACTGTTGTCTGGAACATAATTCCATGCTTCCTGAGAATGGCTTGTGTTTTACCACTTGTATATTCTGAGCCATTGTCTGTTCGTAGTACTCTGGGCATTCTGCCAAAAATATTATTTACTTGAGCGAGATATCCTTCTAATTTCTCTGGCACTTCATCCTTATTGTGAAGTAGAAATACTGTGGTATATCTGGAGTATTCATCAATGAAGGTCAGGAAGTACTTTTTCTTTCCTGGAGTCATAGTTTTCATTGGACCACAAAGATCTGAATGTATTAAGTCCAGAGGTTTTTGAACTTTGCTGTTTGTCTGCTTGGGAAAAGGTGTCCTTGCCATTTTTCCTTTAATACAGCTGGTACAAATCATTGTGTGATCACATGGATTAATCTTAATACCACTTGCATAGTTATTCTCAACTATTTTCTTTATTGTATCAGAATTTGTTTGAATGTTTATCCTCTTTGGCTATTTTAACCATTTCACTGCAGTTCAGCTGATATAGTTCATCTATGATTTTAGCCTTTGCAAGCAAGCAATCCCCTTTTGTTATGATACAACTGTCACCCTGAAATGTGACTACATTGCCTTGGTTAGTGAGTTTCTTTACTGACAAAAGGTTGCTTTCAAGATCTGGCACATACAGAACATTCCTCATATGGATCTTTTTAGTGATATCTGGAGAGATAGGACAGTATAGAAAGCCATCTCCTATTCCCACTGATTTCATGAGTTGTCCATTAGCTGTAGTTATCCCTTCTGTTTTGCTTTCGTCAAGCTGAGCGAAGAAACTTTGGTTATTTGTCATGTGACTTGTAGCGCCTGAGTCCACACACCATGCTTGCACAGTGGTGACACAATTTTTGGATCCGAATGCATATTTCTTTGTTTCTATGACATTCTTAGCTTGTTGGAATGCACTTTGTTTTTGCATTCTAGCTTTCCAGATTCTACAATCTGCTTTTAGATGTCCTGGTTTCTTGCACACAAAGCATTCCTGCTTTTCTAGCTGCACGTTACTGTGTTTATTTTTGTATCTTGTCTTTAAAGCCGTCTCTGAACACACACTCACAGTACTCATGCTTTCAGTTTTGCGCTTGTATTCATCCACAAGCTTGCCTTTAACATATTCCAGTGTCAGATCATCATCTGGACGTGCATCTAGTGCTGTGACAAGTGTCTCATAACTTTCAGGAAGTCCACTTAATAATAGCGCTGCAACATGGAAATCTTTTATCTCTTCTCCATTCCCTCGCAGTCTCTCCACCATCTCTAAGGTCTGTCTTATATAGTCCTGCATGTCCTGGTCTTTCTGTAGCTTAGTCTGATAGAGCTTTCTGATTAAATACAGTTTATTGCTGAGATTAACTCTTTCATGTGCTTTCTGTAACTCTTCCCACATGTCTTTAGCAGTTTGACAGTTACATATATGTATGATTTGATCATCATCTATGCACAGGGAGATTGTGCTTTGCGCCTTCTGATCTCTGTCTAACCACTCCTCTGTGGGCTGTGCAGGTCTTTGTTCATTTATGCATTTCCACGTACCTTCTCTTATAAGCAGCATTTTCATCTTGAATTTCCAAGATTGGTAGTTCTGATTTGTCAGATTTGCAATGGAAAACTTTGCTGAGGGGATGGCAGCTGCCATTACTGCTGATTGTCTTTCTGTTGCTGTCTTCTGCACTGAATTGCTCTAGCTCACTGTATCTGGCTATATCCAGGGGTAATCTGTATTATATCCTGGGCTTCTGTAACATGCTCTGGGCCCATAACCTGTTAGACATAAGCTTTTGGAGCTAAACAAATTACAGGCAGACAGTCTGTAGGTCGTGGAAACAGGAACTGAACTTTATTATTACTTCTTGTACATAGACAAAACATGAACTAGCAAACGTAACACTGCCATCTAGTGATCATATAATGTAATAGGACACAGCAATGACATTTAGTAGATGTTGCTCATATAATACAAACCTTGTATGCTAACAGGTTCACCCTAAAAACTATTTTCTAACATTACAATGAGCTCACTCTCTACATTGACAGTATGCCGATTTTTATTTTTTTGCTATACATACCTCGTACAGCTATTTTCTTCCCTAGCTTCCGGGTAGTGCCTCCCGCAGGAGTGGGCGTTCCTATCCAGCAGGTGATTGATGTGATGACACAAACTACCTCCCCTCGTCGCATAAGGAGCGTCACGATTTGCTGAATGAAGCCGAACGACGAGTCGGCGCTATACGACACCTGCGCACCGACGTTCGGCTTCTTTCGGCAACTTGTGACGCTCCTTATGCGACGAGGGGAGGTAGTTTTTGTCATCACGTCAATCACCTGCTGGATAGGAACACCCAGTCCCGAGGGATTCACTACCCGGAAGCCGTGGGGAAAAATAGCTGTACGAAGGTATGTGCAGCGAAAAAAACCCGCATACTGTCACTGTTGCAAGTAAGCACAATGTAAGGTTAGAAAAATGTTTTAGCGTAAACCCCCGCTTTAAATACCACCAAAATAAAGCTCTACTTGTGGGAACAAACTGATAAAACTTTTGTTTGGATACAGTGTTACATGACCGCGCAATTGTCATTCAAAGTGTGACAGCGCTGAAAGCTGAAAATTGGCCTGGGCAGGAAGGGGAGGGGGGGTGGCCTGTATTGAAGTGGTTAATAATTATCTCTTTTTTTTTGTGGTATTTACCTCGCATTCAGTATTTTACTTTGATGACCTAACTCTTTTAGTACCTTGTGCAATATTTCCGAAAAACTAGTTATGTGACCTTCATATCGCATGCGGAATCCTTTAATAAATTGACCTCATGGACACTTACAAAAAAATAATTTTTCATTGTATTGAAAGTGCAAGTTCATTTGTTCTGGGGGAATCGTGCAACAGAACAATGTTGTTGTTAGGTTATAGTCTGTGGCGGTCAAATTCATTCATTTAAAGCCTTAGTAAACCCGCTGACTTTTTTTTTCTTTACTCCTGTAAGAGAAAAGGCATAATGAGCTAGTATGCACCACATACTAGCACATTATGAAATATTTACCTTAGAACGAGGTGTCGGTGTCCCTCCTGGTCCACGCCGAGGCAGCTGACATTTCGGTGTGTCTTCCGGGTATCGCGGCTCCAGCGCTGTGAGTGGCTGGAGCCGCGATGTCGTCACTCCCGCGCATGTGCGTGGGAGACTTCTTTTTGGCGAGGTCCGGTGGCTGCCGGACCTTAAAGTGGAGTGCCACCTGTTTTTTATTTTTTTCATCCTAAAAATCTCAAAATAAATTAAAACAAAATTGAATTTTTTATTTTTTTTTATACTCACCTGAAAGGGCATTTGCTATGCGGAAGTAGCGCTTCTGCCTCTTCTTCCACCGCAAGGATCTTCAGGCTCGTCCTACGTCGCCATGTATTCTTGTAAATGAGCCACGCTGCCTTCTGAGAACTGTGTGCCCATTCACAAAGCGCTGTGCGAGTGGCGCATGCGCAGTAGGAAATGGGCGGTGAAGCCGTAAGGATCCACTACCTGTTTCCCTTAGTAAGAACGGAGGCGTCAGGACCGGGCGATCGCTGTCAGGGGACCGACATTGTGGGCGACTAGGACAGGTAAGTGTTTTTATTAAAAGTCAGCAGCTACACTGTTAGTAGTTGCTGACTTTAAAAAAAAAAAATCGCGAGTCGAATTCCGCTTTAAGCCAAGAATCCCCTGTGCGCATTCAGCAGCTCATTGCGAGGGGAATATCTCCTAAACCGTAAAGATTTGGGAGATATATTTTTTACCTACACTGTACAGGTAAGCCTTAGTTTAGGCTTACCTGTAGGTAAAAGTTAAAAAAAATAACTTTACAACCACTTTAAAATGGAAAATACAGACTTTTGCCACTAGATGGCACTAAGTATCACAGGAATTTCCTAAGTCTCCGCCTGGTGAAGTCGTGTTCAATAAACATTCTTGATGGGGCGACCAAAGCGTGAATAATGACACTGCATGCAAGATGCATGTTTTAGCTCGTTTTACAGGAAAGCTCGCAGAAGCACGCATTTCTGCATGCGCTTCTGAAAAGCGAAGGTGTGAATGGGGTCTAATGGTAAATCAAGTCCCTTGGTTGCTGCTTATTCTAGATCAGAAAATAATTCCTTATGTTCTTCTTTCTGTTGGGTGGATTTGGAAATATTAAGCGCTTTGTTCTGGTTTGGAAATTGTGTTTTATTGATAAGGGTGTACATTTTTCAACATACCTCACAAAGGTGTCCATTTATGAAGCAGTGGAAAATATACACAGCTCCATTCTCCGGCATTGATAGAGGAGATCTCTGTACTCTGGCTGCCAGTTTATGAAACGGTGTAGATCGCTTCTCCTTTTATGAAGTGGTGTAGATCGCTTCTCCTTTTATGAAGTGGTGTAGATCGCTTCTCCTTTAATGAAGCGGTGTAGATCGCTTCTCCTTTTATGAAGTGGTGTAGATCGCTTCTCCTTTTATGAAGCGGTGTAGATCGCTTCTCCTTTTATGAAGCGGTGTAGATCGCTTCTCCCTTTATGAAGCGGTGTAGATCGCTTCTCCTTTTATGAAGCGGTGTAGATCGCTTCTCCTTTTATGAAGCGGTGTAGATCGCTTCTCCTTTTATGAAGCGGTGTAGATCGCTTCTCCTTTTATGAAGCGGTGTAGATCGCTTCTCCTTTTATGAAGCGGTGTAGATCGCTTCTCCTTTTATGAAGCGGTGTAGATCGCTTCTCCTTTTATGAAGTGAAGCGATCTACAAACCCTTCAAACACTGGAAAACGCCCCCAGATACTGGAATCTTGTAAAACATAGCGAGATTACAGTACCAGAAATCCACCAAAACACTTGAGGTGTGCGCTTATTAACCGCTTGCCGACCAGACGTCATCATTATACTGCAGCAAGTCGGCTCCATGCCGTGAATCGCTATAGCTGTATGTCAGTCCCTTTAACAGTTGATGCACGCAGCCGGCGGCTGCCCGCAATCGCTCCACAGAGAGCCAGAATGGGGATCTGTCAATGTAAACAAACAGATCTCTTTTCTGTCAGGGGAGTACAGATTGATTGTCTGTTCCTAGTGATCAGGAACAGCGATTTCTCTCTACTCCCAGTCAGTCTCCTCCCCCCCACAGCTAGAAACACCTCCCTAAGGAACAATTAACCCCTTGATTGCCCCCTAGTGTTAACCCCTTCCCTGCCAGTGGCATTTATACAGTAATCAGTGCATTTTTATAGCACTGCTCGCTGCATAAATGTCACTGGTCCCAAAAAAGTTTCCGATCTGTCCACGCAATGTCGCAGTCCTGCTAAAAATCACTGATCATGGCCTATACTAGTAAAAAATAATAATAATAATAATAAAAATGCCATAAATATATCCCATATTTTGTGGATGCTATAACTTCCTTCCCCCTCAATTCCCCCAGAATTCTCTCTTCACTAACCAATTCACCAAATTTGAGCTGGTGAATCTGGGAGGGGAATTCTCACCCAGATCGCCAGTGAAGTGCTGAGATCGCAGATTCATAAACTGTCCGGTTCTGAGTCATTAACCATTATGTTGGGCAGTGTTGTAAGTAACGGAGTTACAATAAACGCAGTTACCTAACGCAGTCCCTTTTAAGGGTAACGAGTAATCTACCTGATTACTCTTCCCCTCACAGTAACGCAGTTCCCATTACTTGGGCGGCGTTACCGCAATTACATCTACCGCCACTAGATGGCAGCAGAGTAATTGCTTCTGCCGGCGCTGTGAATATGAATATGGGTGGAACTCCGCTTTAGAATCATGTGACCGCTCTGATGGCCTGTCACAGCGGTCTGAAAACTCCCAATCGCAAGGAGCCCTGGATACAATGAGCCCCATCCGCCTCACACTGATCTATCACCGGGGAACAACTCACATCGATCACACACACTGTGTGCGCAACCTGATCAATGATCCGGGGAACACATGGCCGGAAAAAAATGTTCCACAGAACAAACGTTCCCTATACAACACAGTGTACACAGCGACATCTAGTGGTCAACATGGTAAGTGCAGGACACCTATACAGACCAATGATCAGCATGTTTTTTTTGGTCAGTGATTTCATCTCTTCATCAGACAACAAAGAAAAATCTGACATCCCCATTCCAGATCCCTTGCACCTAATAAAGCTTATATAAGATAAATAAAATAATAAACAATAAACTATAGGAATTCTAATAAAGCCTAATATAAGATTTTAAATTATAGACTCTGTAAACCTCAAGGGAATGTATATTATAAACATACATTTTAATCCAGCTTATAATTTGGATGTAAAATGTAGCAGATGGATAAGGGTTTTAAGTCCTATTAGCTGCACATACATGGTGGGACGGATGCACCTAGGCTGGGATATACACGAGATCACCATTTGTTTCCGCTTTTCTTCTCTCAAGGATCTGCCATTCTTTTGTCTTGGAGTATTAACTCACTGCTCCCTGGCAAGCGCCCGTCATCTGCTTCTCAACAAAGCATTGTAGAATATTAAAAAAAAAAGTCAGTTAGTTTGCTGAGTAACTAATTACTTTTTCAATGTAGTAACTGAGTCACTAACGCAATTACTTTTTCGGAGAAGTAATTTGTAACTGTAACTAAGTACTTTTTTAAAGTAAGATAAGCAACACTGATGTTGGGTGCATGTTGTAAAGAAACCAGTAGGGTGCGCTATTTGCTTTAGCAAAGTTGTGACTCCTTGGTTAAAAATGAAAATGCACTGCTCTTGTATGCACTGTAAAACCCCTTTGGTCTATTGTAGATGATTAGAAGGTATAAATTGGAAAGCTTGTATACTTAAATTACAGTTATAATTACGTCCTTTATCCTTAAAAGGAATAACAATAACCGTGATCCAAATTATGGTGAAGCTAAAATAACACAAGTAGAGTCCTTCAGCGTTAGGGCGAAATGGTAGCTGGACAGGAGATATATATCCAGACTGGGGACCGTCACCTTTAACGCCACCACTGACAGCCTCTTACCAGATGTAGTTGACCCCCCTGTTACTGAGGGTCAAACACACTTATAAGTTATCCCAGGCAAACTCCAAGGCCGCGTACAAACGATCAGACATGTCCGATGAAACTTGTCCGACAGACCGTTTTCATCGGACAAGGCTGAAGTGGTCTGTTGGTCTGATGTGCGTACACACCATCGGACCAAAATCCCCTTGGACCAGAACGTGGTGACGTAAAACACAACGACGTGATGAAAAAACGAAGTTCAGTGCTTCCAAGCATGCGTCGATTTGATTCTGAGCATGCGCGGGATTTTGGTCCGATGATTTTGTGTACTAACCATCGAACCTGTCCAACGGACAGGTTTCCAGCGGACAGGTTTTCAAGCAAGTTTGGAAACTTTGGTCCGCTGGAAAACGGTCCGATGGGCCGTACACACCATCGATTTGGTCCGATGAAACTGGTCTGCGGATCAGTTTCAGCGGACATGTTCGATCGTGTGTACACGGCCCAAGATGGCTTTTATCATCTGGTATCCCTTCAGTAAGGTTCCAAATCCTAACACCACACCAATATAGGATCTCCCATGAGCAGCTTGGATTGACAACCAGACTCTCTAGATAAAGCAGATAAATGCTACTCATAGCGTAATATGTTAAAATCCTTTATTAAGAGTTTAAAAAGCCGCTCACATAGTAGTCAGTTCCATAGCTCCCAACTGTCCCTGATTTGGGGCAATGTCCCTCTGTCCCTCATTCCTCCTCATTTGTCCCTCATTTCGGTCTGATCTATATAGATGTATATAAAATGCACTTTTTATCTTTCAAAAAGTGTTTTCCAGAACTAAACCTTTCATCTGATTTCTAAATTGCCGCATTTGTAAATTCCAAAAGCCAATATAAAGGAATAATAGTGGTAAAAAAAAAGAACTTGTGGGTTTACCCAATCTTTTTTTTTGTTGTACAATTCTCCTTTAAGGGGGCCAGGAAAGGGCCGATCTAGGGAGGTGCTGGGGGGGACGATCCCCCCAGATTTAATTCATGCCCCCCAGGACCAGTGACATTGGTGAGAGGCTGCGGAGCACTGCTCAACCTCAGCAATGAAAAGTCAACATGGCTGCACTGTTGTAAATTTTTATTTATATATTTTTTTTCTTACTATTAATGGCGACGATCAGTGACTTATACTGCAATATTGTGGCAGACAGTCGGGACACTAACTGACACTTTTTGGGGACCAGTGACACTAATACAGTGATCAGTGCTAAAAATATTCACTTTCACTGTACTAATGACACTGGCTGGAAAGGGGTGAACATCAGGGGTGATTAAAGGGTTAAATGTGTTCCTAGCTGGTGTTTTACTAAATTGTGGAACGTGCTTTTACTAGGGGGAGGAATAAATCCTTGTCCCTGCTTTCCCAGGAACATAGAATCAATGCCTTCCCCCCTGACTAAACGGCAATCTGGCTTGTTTACTTGTTTTACTGCCTGTGTAATGAATAATCGGCGGGTGCCGGCAGACTTCAAGTCCGTTGTACCCACTGATTGGCTCCCACTGTGAATAATCACAGTGGGACCGAGCCGCCGCCGGCACACGCCCCCAAACCAGAAATGATCCAACGAAGGAGAGCCACCTTGTCACTGTGTATATACAGTATACTGTCGGCAAACCATTAAAAACAATGTTAATTTGTATCTCTTTATCTCACCTATGAGCAAAGTTTATAAACTATGTTACTTTGTATCTCTCTATCTCCCACCTGAACAATGTTTATAAACAATGTTACTTTGTATCTCTCTATCTCCCACCTGAACAATGTTTATAAACAATGTTACTTTGTATCTCTCTATCTCCCACCTGAACAATGTTTATAAACAATGTTACTTTGAATCTATCTCCCATCTGAACAATGTTTATAAACCATATTACACTGTGCCTCTCCTATGAGCAATGTTTATTGTAGATTTGAAGGTAGTACTATTTGTGGGACTCAGATGTGAAAGGGGAAACTCTAACGTATGTTGATAGTATGCCCCCTGACTTTTACTGCACCCCAGATCAGACAGTCTAGATCCAGCCATGAGCCAGGACATGTTTCACCTTAATGCATTCCCTGTATTAATGTAAAAAATATCCCAGTTTTTGTATCACACCCCACACCCCCCCCCCCCCCTTCATACTTACCTGAGCCCTCTCTCAATCCAGGGCTGTGCCTGTTTCTAAACATATTTACTCCCTGCACAGGACACAGAGGCAACAGCAGGAGCTCAAATCCGGTGAGCAGCAAATGGGGGCGGGCCCATTTTGTATGGCTCAAATCGCACCGCATCCATACCAAAATCATGCAGGACCCTTTATTTTGCCACACCAGAAACGCACTGTGTTTACGAACCGATTTTGAGGTGTCGTTAACTTAACATACACACACCCGCAGAGGTTCACATGGGGTTCATAATCATGTGTCATATTGGCTGTCACACTGGTCCCATGACCGGGAAGTGCCCCATCGCAAGTAACAGCCGGAAGCACGCAGGGTTTGCTTGCACCGCACAGCTGTGTTTGCGCTAATGCACACAAATATGCAGCCTCTCGGTGGGGGGGCAGGGGCGGACTGACCATTGAGTCACTCGGGCACTGCTCGAGGGTTCCATGCCACTAGGGGGCCCCATCAGGGTTGCCAGGCTCAGTAAAACCAGGGACAGTATGTAAAAATCTGTGTTTTTTTTACATCTGTCCCTGATATGTCCGAAATTGACATGCTTTTGTTGTTAGAATCCCGAGATTTTAGCTGCCCCGCCTCTGCACTGCCTCCTGGCGTTGTGGCCATCTGTAAGCCCAGGGGCCCCATAGTCTTCTATTGCCCGGGGGCCCCATGAGTTGTCAGTCCGCCCCTGGTGCCAAGGCCCACTCGCTGAGACGCTGCATGTTTTGGATGTGGCTGCCGTCAAAGGGTTAATATTACATCCATTAACTATATTAATAAATTATACATTATGTGAGTATACTAGGATTGCGCCAATACGGATACTAGTACGGAGCTGATACCGAGCATTTGCATGAGTAATGGTACTTGTGCAAATGCTCCAATGTTTGACCAGATACCTGGGCAGTCAGAGGTGATCAGTGCGGCGGGGGAGTTACAAGCACTGACCTCCCTGTAAAGATTTCAATAAAGCAGCTGACAGACGCTCCCCCCCCCCCCCCCACCCACACACACATACACCCGTTGCTTTCAGCTGCTTTATTAAATTCTATACAGGGAGATTGGTACTTGTAACTCCCCCCCACCGCTGCACCGATCATCCTCGACTGTCCCCTGTGTCCTTCTCTGTGTCCCCCTCTCTGTGCTCCTCCAGTCTTCCTCCATGTCCCCCATGTCCCAGATCTGTCAGGATGGAGATCGGGGGAAGGAGCTGGTAAATCTGTCATTTACCAGCTCTTTCATTTTCCGAATGCACAGAGTCAGTGATCAATGACTGTCCATTCATAACTGAGCAGAGTAAACTGTGTTTATGAATAGAGAGAGGAGACACTGTCTCTGTTCATTTGTCCTCAGTGCAGCTGAGGCTGCAGAGAAAAGGACTGGGTAATCTGTGTGCTCAGTCACTTTTCTCTGTCTCAAAGGAGAGATATCAGGGGTCTGTTTAGACCCCTGATATCTCAAAAAAGCACCCACCCCCTGCCCAACAGGGCTGATAAAAATAATAATAATAAAAAAATATATATATATCGTAAAAAATTATAAACAAATAAATTGTAAAAAATAAAATTGTTATTTTCTTATTAATAAACATAATAAAAAACTACTAACAGTCCAATGTCACGTGACATAAAAAACTCTGTCTTAAAAAAAGTGGTGCCGGCACAACTCTAGAGTATACAGTACAAGTATGATTATGAGAATGACAGATTAGGAATAGGACAAATAATTAGGTGCATTTATTTTATTTTCAACAAAGAGCTATGTACAAACATTTCAAAATATATACAAATCATCAACTATAAATTAACCGATTCACAGCCCAGAAAGAAAGCTTGTGCTCTGACAGTGTTACAAGAATTGTTTCTTTATAAAATTCTTTAAAAACAACGGACCATAAATATACATTTCTAAAAGTGGAAAAGTTCACATTTTAATAGCTTAGGGATATTTTTATAACAGCCTTGATTTAGTATCATTGGAGAATGTCAGCAGGAATCTGTACTGGAAAACCAAAATCAAACATATTTGTTTGCATGAATAATAATAACAGTCATGTGCATTAGCATTGGTGCAGTCATCCCCAAACTGAACTTAAAGGGGTTGTAAAGGAATTTTTTTTCCCCCCTAAATAGCTTCCTTTACCTTAGTGCAGTCCTCCTTCACTTACCTCATCCTTCGATTTTACTTTTAAATATCCTTATTTCTTCTGAGAAATCCTCACTTCCTGTTCTTCTGTCTGTAACTCCACACAGTAATGCGAGGCTTTCTTCCTGGTGTGGAGAAAGCCTCTTGAGGGGGGAGGGCTTAGGTGTGCACAGCCTATTGTATTAGGGTGTGCACCCCAAAGCTCAAACACACATGAACGCCACTTGTTGTCACAGGGAGGAGGCTCTAATGGTTGGAGACAGTTGATTGGGAACATATTTTGTTACATCCTAAGTATAGGTGTTCCTACAGTTGAACCTAGCCTTTAATATAATGGGGGCATTTACACTGGCCACTGGGACCCCAACCACCCACCTGGTGGAACCTCTGGATAATGCTAATGCACATGGGGTAATTAGGGTGTGCCCACGCCTATGGCTGCACAGGATGATTAGGGTGTGCCTGGGCACACCTGGCACACCCTGTGCACACGCCTATGGGGGAGGGGGCGAGCAGGATGGTCAGGATGCTCTCTACTTTGCAGATAGAGAAAAAACAGGAAGTGAGGATTTCTCAGAAGAAATTAGGACATTTAAAAGCAAAATGGAAAGATGAGGTAAGTGAAGAAGGACTTCACTAAGGTAAAGGAAGCTATTTAGGGAAAAAAATGTTTTTCTTTACAACCCCTTTAAGCCCTGGTTGATGCAATTGCCAGCAATGACAGCGTCCAAATCGGTGTGGCGCCGCACCGATTCCCAAAAGGAGTTTCTGTACCACTTTTGGCGATTTCGGGGGTGGGGGGGGAGATTTTCATTGATATCTGTCCAGAAACTCGCACAGATGTCTCTGAAGTCGGGACTGACATGCGGGAATTAAACCACGTGAGTTCAGCTGAACCCGGGCTTAATCATGTCAATGGAGGTAATCCAATGGCGAGTCCTTCTTGCTGGCTTCCTTGTAAAAAATGCCAGTTGCTTGACTGTCTCTGTCAATCCATTCTGAATCAATGATCCAGATCAAGCATGCAGCAAGTGAAGTCAGACTGAAAGTAGAGAGGCCATTGGATAAGCATGATGGCCACTATACAATCACTTTCAAAAGAAAACAGCAGAAACATTATATTATAATAACATTATCAATATTTTCCCAGTACAGGCGTCCTTTTATTAACCCGTTACACCCCTGGGATGGATTTTTATGAAAACAATGTTGTATGGGAGCAGCTATAAATAGTACAGGACAAAATATTTTACAAAGTATTTTTTATATTTATTTCAGTTTGAGGCCTAATTCACACCTGTGCGACTTGTCATGTGACTTTGGACCCCGAAGTTGCAATAAAAGTCGCACCCCATTTTTCCCTATAACAACTTGAATAACAACTTCAAGTTGCAGCGACTTCAAAGTAGTTCCTGCACAAAAATGAATCCTATCTTTCTGACCATGTTTTGAGCTCCCAACTTTGAACCCCCCCCCCCCTTTTCCTTACCTGAATCGCATGGTTCTTCTCCCTGCAGCACCTTGTGTTTTTTTATTTTATTTGGTGTGGCTCCGCCCACACAGCCACATCATCCATTCACACCTCCATTCACAAGGATCTGTGTATTGAAAATGACATGTCCTATTTGCCACCACAGCAGATGAACTTTTAGTTCTTAAAGCGGAGCTCCACCCAAAAAGGGGAAGCCCCGCTTATCTGCCTCCGCCCTCCCTCCGGTGCCACATGTGGCACCTTGTGGGGGGGCGGTACCTGACAGGTACCCGCTCACACTTCCTTTTGAGTTTGCCGTGGCCGGAAATTCAGCCCTCTCCCCAGTTGCCCCATTAAGAAAGCGCAGCTTGATTTGTGCATGCTCAGTAGGAAACTGGCAGTGAAGCATCAAGGCTTCACTGCCAGTTTCCCTTGCCCAAGATGGCTGCCCCAGCACCGAGAGCCGATTCACGAATCGGCTTGGGTGAGGACACCGCGGGATCCCTAGACAGGTAAGTGCCCTAATAGTAAAAATCAGCAGCTACAGTATTTGCACATGAACACAGACAAACACACAGCTATTCCTTCAGAATAACAAAAAGGTAGGAATCTGCAACAAAGTTAGTTAAAGCGGAGGTTCACCCTGAAAATCAACTTCTTACCATAAGATCCAGCATACTGCTGACATCTGCAGTATGCTGTTTTTTTTTTGCTGTACTTACCGTTTTATTGTAGTTCTCATTCTGCTCCGAGCTGATTCCCCACGGGGAGTAGGCATTCCTAAGACGAGGCATAGATGATTGACGTGCGGGTACAGCGCGTCACGCCTTCCGAAAATAGCCGACGTGAGACTCGGCTGTTTACGGCTCTATACGGCACCTGCGCCTGCCGTGTAGAGCTGACTGCGCAGGCGCCGTAAAATTCCGAGTCCCACTTTGGGTATTTTCGTAAGCCTATTCCCCGGGGCAGAGAGAACCCGGAAGCCGAGTGAAAACTACGATAAGACGGTAAGTACAGTGGGGGGGGGGGGGGGGGGGGGGGGACAGCATACTGCAGATGTCAGCAGTATGCTGGATCTAATGGTATATAGTTTTTTTAGGGTGAACCCCCGCTTTAAAATCCCTGCAATGTACATAGATTAATCACCCAGAGGGGAGTGTTTTTTTTTTTCTAAACGAAAGTGTGATTAGCTGTAAAAATTAGAATTTCCTTTCAAATTTGCCTGTTAGTCAACGTAACGAATACGAATTTATCCAAAGTTACGAATTATTCAAAAGAAGGAATTCTACGGTACATCTAAAACAAATGGAACAGAACAAATTACTAAATAATAATAATTATAATAATAAAAGTTTTTATTTATTATTAACTTGTTACGTTCCATTCGTTTAGTTAGGGCATTCGTTATTTCGGATAATCTTTTAATTTTCGTTCTTAATTTTGTATTCTCACTCTTTTGAATTTGTGTTCCTTTTTTCGAATTTTTGAATGTTGGATTTTTCGAATTTCTAAATATTTGGAAAAATTTGTTGGTTTTGGTTAATAACAAATTTGTAGAAATTGGTCAAAAAACGTATTTGGAATGAAACAAATTGCACATGTCCAATACCGATTTGTGTGTTTAATAAACTGATATGAGACGCAGGGAGCTCATCAGTACACATGAGGTCCGTTTGATGTCTATGGCCATTACCATACTGGCAGGATGTGTTCATCAAATGCTTATAATTGCCAGCAGCTTTGACAAACCTCTTACTGAATCCAAGTATAAGTGTTTGTTCTAAATCAGCAAAAACAATCCCATTACTAAGGACATCGCATTGCTGTACAACATGTCTGCAGGCCTGCTAATGTCTTACTAGCAGCAAGTCATCCATTAGCATTGCTAAGATACTGTATATCCATTAATATCCATGTAATGTCTATTGATGTGCAGTGATATACAATGCGATTTTTGGCTGAATCTGGACCTGAAACAGAACAAAAGACACTTAGGACCGCTGTGCAATTTGCACCAAAGCCACTCCATGGATGTGTGAACCTGTTCCATAGAGAGCCGGTGACAAATTCCTACAATGTGAATTGGATGCATCGAAACCCGCATTCCAATTCCCAATAGTGTGAACCCGGCCTTAAAGGGGTTGTAAACCCTCGTGTTTTTTTTAATGCATAGGATGTATTAAGGTGAAAAAAAATTCTAAAACTGACCGGCCCCTAGACCCCCTATTTTACTTACCTGAACCCATTCGTTCCCCCGCTGGAGACATGCTGTACCTCTCTGCTTGGGGTTCTAGGCTTCTGATTGGATAGATTGATAGCACCGCAGCCATTGGCTCCTGCTGCTGTCAATCAAATCCAATGACGCGGGCCCTGGGGCAGGGCCGAGTCTGGCATTCTGTGTCTATGGACTCACATTCTGGACTCGGGAACGCACACTCATAGAAACACTCCCGTGAGAGTGCTTCTCCTAGGGCAGGCATGTCCAAAGTATGTCCCGGGGGCCAATTGCGGCCCCCGTTCCAGTTTAATGTGGCCCCCATGGTAATTTAGATATATACTGTATTTATCGGCGCTGCCTCGGAGGGAACGAGAGGGGGGAACGAGCGGTGTCAAATTACATACAGGAGAATCTCCTGTTTACTCGGCGGCATCTGTAATAGGAAGTCCTGTCTCCTGGGCTGCCATTGTCTATCATAGGAGGCGGGACATTGTATTAAAGAGGCTGCTGTGTAAACAGGAGATTCTCCTGTATGTAATCTGTTGGCGCTCGTCCCGCAGCAGATGGACATCGATCAGGCTGCATTCATGGCAATGGTGGGGCTGCATTCATGGCAATGGTGGGGCTGCATTCATGGCAATGGTGGGGCTGCATTCATAGCAATGGAGAGGCTGCATTCATGGCAATGGAGAGGCTGCATTCATGGCAATGGCGAGGCTGCAGATGGGCACTGATTAGGCTGCATTGATGGGCAATTACCCTTATTTTGCTTCACAGTTCTTTTATTTACATTTTTTTTCCTGAAACTTCCCTCCTAGTGAAGGTGTGTGTTATACGCCGATAAATACGGTATATCCAAATCACACGCCCAAGCTCATCTCTTCACCACACACAGCCACAAAGGCAAGAGAATTATTGGGCAAACACACTTAGACCAAATTTTAATGATTCAAAGAATGTCAGGCAAAATGGTCAGCCCTCACGCATGTTCACTTCATCAAATCTGGCCCTCTATGAAAAAAGTTTGGACACCCCTGTCCTAGGATGCGAGGAGGAGCCGTGAGCGGCGTGGGGGGACCCCAGAAGAGCAGGATCGGGACCAAACTGTGCAAAACGAACTGCACAGTGGAGGTAAGTATGATATGTTTTTTATGTAAAAAAAAAAAAAAGAGGGTTTACAACCTATTTAAACAGATCATGAAAAATGTTGTATAAAGCCTAACTTAATTTCAGTGCAATTTTAGGTGTAGCTTGCTGACATCTGTGCGATTTAATACACAGATAGGTCAATGCAAGTCGCACATGGTATCAACAAAAATAGTGCAGGAACATTTTTCAACTTGGTACAAGTCAGAGTCGCGCCGATTGGAACGGTTCCATAGGCACAAATAGGGTGTGGCTTGCATTCGATTTTGAACTGTGAAATCGCATGACCGGTGGCACCGGTGTGAACAGAGGATTAAGAAAGTTTGTTTCTATCCCTATTGGAAAGATTTCCCAACACCTACATCTCTACTAAAGGAAAAGCTTGTCAGTAGAGAAGTAAACAACAATAAAAACCTGACTGAGGCTTTAACTCTTCTTACTTCAACCACATTAAAACAAACTGTTTTGGCTGGAATTCAATTTTATGTGTATATGACTGCCATATGCTGGGAAAGACAACCTGAGTCGTGTGGCTCTCAGTAGAGGTTATTATCTTGCCAACCTTTCCCATTCTAGTTACCCCATGCTAAGTAACCCTGTGTTCTCCTTCGCCTCTGCTGATCAGACAGCCTTCTCCTAAAACAGGGGTATCCAAACCTTCCTGAGCCACATTGGAAGAAAAGGAATTGTCTTGGGCCACACATAAAATACACCAACAATAAGCATACCCGATGAGCAGAAAGAGTCGGGCAGATCACAAGTTACTGATCACTGATATCTATAATTGTACATATCTGCGTGATAAAACGTCATTCTTTCCTGTACTACAGGGAAACCTCGGATTGCGAGTAACGCGGTTACCGAGCGTTTCTCAATATGAGCATTTTTTTTTTAAATCCTGACTTGGTTTGCGATTGTTGTCTCAAGGCTGGATTCAAGCCACAACGGTGTGCAATACCGCATTTGGCCAGAGGTGCGTGGGCGCCGGAGCCAAACAGAGCCAATCAGATATACAGTTCCCAAACCTTTCAGAGGTTTTCTGAGTTCACCTGAACTGTCCTCGAGCCTTTCTGAAGCTCTCCGGTGCCCCCCCCCACTGTTGGCCACATGCGGTATTGCATGCCATAGAAGTCGATGCGGAACAAATTATTCTTGTTTCCATTGACTTCAAGGAGAAACTCGCTTTGATATGCGAGTGCTTTGGATTATGAGCATTCTCCTGGAATGGATTATGCTCGTAATCCACTGTATTTTTAATTATAAAAGTAAAAGAGGGCAACATAAAACGAGTGCAATATTTGACACTGTTTTTGATAAACAAACACATCAATATCTGGTTTGATGGATGTAGTAGCGATTCTTAAAAAATCCTCCCATTTTTTCACCTCAAAGCATTCTATGCATTGAGGTAAAACAACTATTGTAGTGCACCAGCCCCACCCCCCCTGTTTTAAACACTGAGCCCCTTTGTTCCCACGCCGGAGACGTGCACACCTTCTTTGGCCAGTGTCTCAGCTTTTTATTGGATATACTGATAGCAGCGCAGCCATTGGCTCCCACTGCTGTCAATCAAATCCAATGACACAGGTGTCGGGGGGCGGTTACCGGAGTAGGACATAGGAGCGTGCCCGCACTGGTGCCCGAAGTAGAGCGCTTCTCTGATGGGTCACTCGATGGAGGATGGAGGAGCCAGGAGCGCCACGGAGGTACCCCAGAGGAGGAGGAGGATCAGGGCCACAGAGGAGGTAGGTATAACATGTTTGTTATTTTAAAAGAAAAAAAAAGGGAATAGTTAGCGTCCCTTTAATGAATTCTCAAAGGGCTCATTAGATATTTTGGTCCTAAATTTTGCCCTTCAGTCGCTTCATCCTTTAAAATAATTGCCCACAAATATAGGTGCTGCCAAAAACTGATGACATGAATAAAACGTGATTGTGAAAAGTCCAATAAGCACAGGACACTGTCAAATTTTTCTTCAGCCACATGTGTTCGATAAATGTAAATGCATTTAAAAAAGAAATCTAAATTTTTTGGTGGGCATCAAAAAAATCAAACATTCATAGCCATTTATGGGCCACATGCGGCCCATGGGCCACAGGTTGGACACCCCTGACTTAAAAGATTCATCCATTAACATATATCTGGTTGTTGACACCTGAATCAAGTAAAGCAGTTATACAATGATTAAGTGCATGTGTACATTCTGCCATTGTATTACTGTACCCCCCCCCCCCATCCATTCAGTAGATATGGAACATGCAAGCCATTCATTTGCACCCCACAGAAGTGTGGCTTAATGGCATGACATTCCTCAAAATGACCTCACTACCCCTTAGGGGTACCTTAACAATATGCTTCTATATTCATGAAGATGGCTGTATACTGGCAGCATAAGGAGATGTTTGGAGCCACTTTAGCCCCTAAAACCTGAGCTGAATTATTTGTATCACATATTGGATCAATGTACATAGTTAGCGCCTATGCACTATACACACAGACACAGCCATGGGAACGCATAGGGCTGGGGAGATTTCCGACTAGTTCCCATTTATCAGTCTCTGGGTTGTACCTCTCCATACTCTGCAGGTAGGTGCCTTTAGACCAGGAGTAACCACCAGTGATATAAAGAAATCCATTCATGACGATGGCTCCGCATTCCATTCTCCGCTCCATTGTTGGGGCAAGCTCCACCCACTCATTGCGCTCAAAGTCATAGCAGTCAGTAGTCGTGGTCTGACCTCCGACCAGGTACAGCTTGTTATGTAGTGCCACCGAACACAGTCCATACTCTGAGGAAAACAAAGGGTGAAATTATCTCAGCTTTACAATTTTTTTTTAAAATGTATTTACATTTCTATGTAGGCTCTAACATACCGTATATACTCGAGTATAAGCCAAGTTTTTCAGCCCTAATTTTAGGGCTGAAAATACCCACTCGGCTTATACTCGAGTCAGTGTACCTGAAACTATTGAGAGGATGCGGACGTTTATCGTTTAAAACTCACGGGGGTAGATTCACATAGAGATACGACGGTGTATCTACTGATACACCGTCGTATCTGTGAGATCCGACGATCGGATCTATGCGGCTGATTCCCCGAATCAGGTTCCGCATAGATCTCCCTTAGAGCCGACAGGTGTAAGTGACTTACACTGTCGGATCTTAGGCTGCAATCTCCCGCCGTCCGCTAGGTGGCGCTTCCGTTATTATACGAGACGAATATGCAAATGAGGAGAACCGCCGATTCAGAACCGAACGCCCGGCCGTCGTTTTTTTTTTAACGTCGTTTGCGTTCGGCTTTTTCCGGCGGATAGTTACCCCTGCTACATGCGGGGTAAGTGCGGCGTATCCTATGTTAAGTATGGCCGTCGTTCTCGTGTCGAGTTTTGAATTTTTAACGTCGTTTACGTAAGTCCTTCGCGAATACGGCCATACGTAAATTGCGTTAACGTCGAAACCAATGACGTCCTTGCGACATCATTTGAAGCAATGCACGCTGGGAAATTTAGCCGGCGGCGCATGCGCAGTACGATCGGCGTGGGGACGCGCCTGATTTAAATAGTAAACTTCCCCTAGCCGCGGAATTTGCATTCCGCCGGGGGATTTACGATCCGCCAGGGCAACTTACGAGGCAAGTGCTTTCTGAATACAGCACTTGCCTCAAAAACTGGCGAGGGCGGATCGTAAAAAGATAGATCACGCGGATCAAAAGATCCGCTGATCTATGTGAATCTACCCCACGGTCTCCTCCTGGTCACTTCTGTCATAGGCGGAACTGTGTCTGCTGAGAAACTCCTATCACGAACGTTCTCTCATCCTCGGGTTTCCCAGCAGACACTGTGTTCAGTGTGCCGCCAATCACGGACACCTTTTCATCCTCGGACAAGAGGACGTCCATGATTGGCGGAACACTGAACACAGTGTCTGCTGGGAAACTGAGTCCGAGGATGAGAGAACGTCTGTTATAGGCGGAACTGTGTCTGCTGAGAAAGGCCTATCACGGAAGGGACCAGGAGGAGACCGCGACTTTTAAACATTGTATGGACGCCCACAGCCTGTCAATTTCAGGTACACTGACTATGGGCACAGTGACTATGGGCACAGTGAGGATGGGCACAGTGAGGATTGGCACAATGAGGTTGCAATGGGCACAGTGAGGATTGGCACAGTGAGGTTGACACAGTGAGGTTGCAATGGGCACAGTGAGGTTGGCACAGTGAGATAGCAATGGGCACAGTGGCACAGTGAGATAGCAATGGGCACAGGGGCATTGTTGACTCTCTTTTTCGCTTACAGTAGCTGCTGCATTCTCACCCTAGGCTTATACTCGAGTCAATAAGTTTTCCCATTTTTTGTGGTAAAATTCGGTGCCTCGGCTTATATTCGAGTACATACGGTACTTACATCTAGATACTAATGTCTCCTTTCATTTGCAAAATAATGATACATTTGTGTAAGACATGACATGAAATTCCACACTCCCTATGATCCTTGTACAGTAAAACCTGGGATTGCGGGCATAATTAGTTCCGGAAACATGTTTGTAATCCAAAGCACTTGTATATCAAAACAAATTTCCCCATAAGAAATAATGGAAACTCAGATTATTTGTTCCACCACCATCTATTCATAAATATTTCAGGTTGTGTAACCATAAAATGTCCATCCACAAATGGAAGCCTCCACGAGGGGATTAGAAGCAAAATCCAACAAGTACTACAAAGTATAAAAAAGAAGAGCGCCTCTAAGTGTAGCAATATTGTTACATTTAATGAAGGTACAATATTTAGCAACTCACATGGTTGATGATCAAAACAGGCAAATCTAAGTATACAGGGATACGGGGTAAAGCTGTCCACATAGACCATCCGCCGCACCACCGGCTCTCACCGAAGTCAGTCTGCAATCGTGACCAGGAAAACTACCCTGCAGTAGAGCGATCTGAAAGCGAGGCTTGAAACACTCATGGAGAGCAGTGTGGAAGGGATGACGTCGATGGTGGTGCGGAGGATGGTAAATAACATGTTCACTCCCAGGTCAGACGGCATCGGCCGGTTCAAAAGCCCGTCATTCAGCCTGTGTTTACTGGAGTTGGTCCATCAGAAGCCACGTTCAGCCGACTTCTGTCGAAGGGGCTTGACTGAAAAAGGTCTGCCGATTGGAATCAGCACTCTCAGCCCAGTGTTCTGGCGGGGTGGGGGAGCCCCTGTCAAAAAAACAATAGAACAGCAGAGTAGATAGCTGTTCTAACATCAGCTCGTTAGTACAGTGACTCCTCATGAGCTGACATGTTTTTTTCGTTCAGTCCTGTTAGGTTGAACAAGAAAGAAAATACTAGTGTGACCGAGGCTTTAGTCATGATCACATTGGTCATATCATCCATTGTCAGTTTTGGGTGTTGTAGGACAGCCTAGTAGTATGTATTTTTTAAAGAGTATCTAAAACCCACCACATACAGTAATTTGCTATATTACAGTTCACTTGTGCTTACATATGAGACATGCCATTGTTATCATACAGACTGGACTACAAAAGGTCCTATTCTCATTACATGTGGGTTGGGGAGATTAGTTTACAGAAGAAGATAATGATATCTGTGCCTTCAGTTCAGCTCACAGGACGTGACAATCAAACTGTATTTCTGTCCAGATCTACAAGTATTTATTGTACATTTCTCGACATTTTGAATATATACTTAATCTGAGAAATTTAAATTTAAGTAGCAACTAGACCTGAGAACTGGCAACATGCAGTATACGACATTTTTGTTCAGTTTGTTGGTTTTGATATCTTTTTAGGTGTTATCTGCTGTTTTCATGGTGGTCTAAAGCATGGTCTCCAAACTGCGGCCCGGGGCCAGATTCGGCCCTATGCTTGCTTTTATCTGGCCCTTGAGGACATAATCCCCCCCCCCCCACTGAGACCAATGAAGGGACACACTTCCTCCCACTAATACCAATGCTGGGGCACAATTTTTCCCAAGGACATCAACAATGGGGCCCAATGATGGGGCAACAATTTCTCCAATGACACCAACAATGGGGTCCACTGACACCAATAATAGAGGATATATGGGGACCAAGAAGACCCTGCTATGGGTAGAGATCAGTGTTGCTCATCGTCCTTTAAAAAAGTAATTAGTTACAGTTACAAATTAACAAATTACAGTTACAAATTCCGAAAAAGTAATTGAGTTAGTGGCAAAGTAATTAGTTACTCAGCAAAGTAACTGACTTTTTTTTGCCGTGGCGTATGACGACCCCCTAATTTTCCAGCTAAAATGTTGGTTTTGGGACGACCCCTCACTGTGCCATCTGTAACATGCCTCACTGTGCCATCTGTAACATGCCTCACTGACAGTGAGGCATGTTACAGGCACAGTGAGTGAGGCATGTTACAGACACAGTGAGGCATGTTACAGGCCCAGTGAGGCATGTTACAGGCACAGTGAGGCATGTGAGGCATGTTACAGGCACATTGAAGCATGTTACGGGCACAGTGAGGCATGTGAGGCATGTTACAGGCACAGTGAGGCATGTTACAGGCACAGTGAGGCATGTGAGGCATGTTACAGGCACAGTGAGGCATGGTACAGGCACAGTGAGGCATGGTACAGGCACAGTGAGGCATGGTACAGGCACAGTGAGGCATGTTACAGGCACAGTGAGGCATGTATGATGGCACAGTGAGTCACTGTGCCATCATACATGCCTCACTGTGCCTGTAAAATGCCTCGACGACGATCTCCCTACCTTCTCCTTCTCTCCATATGTCAGACGTCGGCGGCCATCCTCCATTATTCAAAATCCGCACCTCCTCCTCAGACTGTTCCGTGATAGGCGGAACACTAATTTTCCCAGCAGAGCCTCTGTTCAGTGTTCCGCCTGTCACGGATGTCCTCTCGTCCGAGGCCGAGGCTGAAGATGAGAAGGCATCCATGATAGGCTGAACACTAAACAGAGGCTCTGCTGGGAAAATTAGTGTTCCGCCTATCACGGACGGAACAGTCGGAGGGGGAGGCGCGCTTTTTTAATAATGGATGGCCGCCGACGGTGACACACAGACACAGGTTAGTACAGGTGTAATTGCGGTAACGCCGCCCAAGTAATGGAGACGGCGTTACCGCAAGGGGAAGAGTAATCTGGTAGATTACTCGTTACCCTCAAAAGGGGCATTGTTAGGTAACGGTGTCTATTTTAATGCCGTTATTAATAACACTGGTAGAGATTAATGCAAGGGCGCCCAGAAGAAACTGCAGTCATAGGGTATACTAATATCACATATTGACCACAAATGCGCTGTGCAGCACAGAATAACAGTGGTCGCCCCTGCCCTCCAGCTGGTAAAACATTATATTAAAGTGGAAATAAACTCCCAAAAGGAAGTTAGTCCTGCTTTAACACCCCACCCTCCACAATCAGAATTGAGGAAACTTTTTTGTTTTGTTTTTTATATATTGTTTTAAACAGGGTTTTTTTTTCTCAACCAATAGGTGCTGGAACTCAAACACAACCCCCCAAAACCCCTCCCCTACACACCCTCCAAATCACATCAAATAATGGGCATGGTCAGTCAAATTTCATGGACAGTAGGAGAGTCTTAAAGGGGCATTAGATGCCAGAATTGCATTACACACAGAGTGCAGAGTTCAGGGGGGTTACACACAGAGTGCAGAGTTCAGGGGGGTTACACACAGAGTGCAAAGTTCAGGGGGGGGGTACACACAGAGTGCAGAGTTCAGGGGGGTTAAATACAGAGTGCAGAGTTTGGGGGGGGGGGTTACACACAGAGTGCAGAGCTGTCACTTGTAAACACAGAAACCAGACTTCTGTGTTTACAAGTGATTGTGGTGAGCAGCCCCCCCCCCCCCCAAGGGTCTGAGCCAGAGGTAGTGGAACTGAGTTTCACTTATTTCCCTCTGAAAAAAAAGCCCTGGTTATATATTTTTGTATTCTTTAGCCCCACCTTCAGCTTCTTTTTTTTAGCCTAGACAAGAATGACCTGTACTCCTTGGATATTTATTTCACATCTCCCAGGAGGCTGCAAAATTGGTACACAAAGCCTGGGGGCTTCTCTAGTGACAGGAGGGGAGACAGCTCAGGCATAAAATCAGAGCTTTCTGCCTACACCCAGAAGAGGCAGCCAGCTGAAGAGGACCCAGACGGAGGTATGGGACCCGCTGTTTTGAGATGGAGGTATGGGTCCCACTGTTTTGAGATGGAGGTATGGGACCCACTGTTTTGAGATGGAGGTATGGGACCCACTGTATTGAGATGGAGGTATGGGACCCACTGTTTTGAGATGGATGTATGGAACCCACTGTTTTGAGATGGAGGTATGGAACCCACTGTTTTGAGATGAAGGTATGGGACCCGCTGTATTGAGATGAAGGTATGAAACCCACTGTTTTGAGATGGAGGTATGGGACCCACTGTTTTGAGATGGAGGTATGGGACCCGCTGTTTTGAGATGAAGGTATGGAACCCACTGTTTTGAGATGAAGATATGGGACCCGCTGTTTTGAGATGGAGGTGTAGGACCCGCTAGTTTGAGATGGAGGTATGGGACCCACTGTTTTGAGATGGAGGTATGGGATCCGCTGTTTTGAGATGGAGGTATGGGACCCACTGTTTTGAGATGGAGGTATGGGACCCACTGTTTTGAGATGGAGGTATGGGACCCACTGTTTTGAGATGGAGGTATGGGACCCGCTGTTTTGAGATGAGGTATGGGACCCGCTGTTTTGAGATGGAGGTATGGGACCCGCTGTTTTGAGATGGAGGTATGGGACCCGCTGTTTTGAGATGGAGGTATGGGACCCGCTGTTTTGAGATGGAGGTATGGGACCCGCTGTTTTGAGATGGAGGTATGGGACCCGCTGTTTTGAGATGGAGGTATGGGACACGCTGTTTTGAGATGGAGGTATGGGACCCACTGTTTTGAGATGGAGGTATGGAGCCGCTGTTTTAAAATGGAGGTATGGGACCCGCTGTTTTGAGATAAAGGTATGTAACCCACTGTTTTGAGATGGAGGTATGGGACCCACTGTTTTGAGATGGAGGTATGGGACCCGCTGTTTTGAGATGAAGGTATGGAACCCACTGTTTTGAGATGGAGGTATGTAACCCACTGTTTTGAGATGGAGGTATGGGACCCACTGTTTTGAGATGAAGGTATGGGACCCTCTGTTTAGAGATGGAGGTGTGGGACCCGCTGTTTTGAGATGGAGGTGTGGGACCCGCTGTTTTGAGATGGAGGTGTGGGACCCGCTAGTTTGAGATGGAGGTATGGGACCCACTGTTTTGAGATGGAGGTATGGGACCCACTGTTTTGAGATGGAGGTATGGAACCCACTGTTTTGAGATGGAGGTATGGGTCCCGCTGTTTTGAGATGGAGGTATGGGACCCGCTGTTTTGAGATGGAGGTATGGAACCTGCTGTTTTGAGATGGAGGTATGGGACCTGCTGTTTTGAGATGGAGGTATGGGACCCACTGTTTTGAGATGGAGGTATGGGACCCACTGTTTTGAGATGGAGGTATGGGACCCACTGTTTTGAGATGGAGGTATGGGACCCTCTGTTTTGAGATGGAGGTATGGGACCCACTGTTTTGAGATGGGGGTATGGGACCCACTGTTTTGAGATGGAGGTATGGGACCCACTGTTTTGAGATGGAGGTATGGGACCCACTGTTTTGAGATGGAGGTATGGGACCCACTGTTTTGAGATGGAGGTATGGGACCCACTGTTTTGAGATGGAGGTATGGGACCCACTGTTTTGAGATGGAGGTATGGGACCCACTGTTTTGAGATGGAGGTATGGGACCCACTGTTTTGAGATGGAGGTATGGGACCCACTGTTTTGAGATGGAGGTATGGGACCCACTGTTTTGAGATGGAGGTATGGGACCCACTGTTTTGAGATGGAGGTATGGGACCCACGGTTTTGAGATGGAGGTATGGGACCCACGGTTTTGAGATGGAGGTATGGGACCCACGGTTTTGAGATGGAGGTATGGGACCCACGGTTTTGAGATGGAGGTATGGGACCCACTGTTTGGCATATGAACAGCTAATCACAGTGAGACAACGTTGGATTATCTGTGCGGGTGACTATGTGCTTTGAAGAGTACTAGAGCACTGCAGATAAAAGAAAAACAGGGGTGAAGGGAACAGTTGGGTACCAATTCAACTTACTAAATTCCAATTCACATTTTTGTTGGGCTGTTACATGTTTTCTTACCTGGATGGGGACACACTGATAAGATGCTCCATTCATTTATGTCCAAGTGAAAACTCTGAATCTTATCATACGTGCAACTTCCTCTGTACCCATAGTGGCCACCGCTGACATAGATGACATCACGCAGTACACAGGCTGTAGCATTTCCCACTCCTGTTACAAGAAATAAGGTCAATTCAAATAAATACATTTCTCATTAAGTACACGTTTTTTTTTCTTTTTTCCATGATGGTACACAAGGGCCAGTGCCTAGATAAAGAGAGGCAGCATCAGGCCTCACATTTTTAAATAGTTAAATAGGTTTTCCTAATTTTGTTTTCTCATATTTGGTGAACTGTATAGGTTACAAAAATAGCTATAAATATATACTAATGACTTACTCCGCAACTTTACCATCACTGGAGCGAGCTCTTTCTCTGATTCAATTCATTCCACTTTCTCTCCCCAGACGCAGTAGAGCTCAGCAATTAAGAGCTTGCTCCTGTGATGGTGGATGTAAACAGTAATGCTGCGTACACACACGATCGAACATTCCGAGGATTTTTTTTTTTTACGGAATGTTGGCTCAAACTTGTCTTGCATACACACGGTCACACAAATGTTGTGAGAAATTCCAAACGTCAATAACATGGTGATGTACAAGACGTACGATGAGCAGAGAAAAATTAAGTTCAATAGGCAGTGCGGCTCTTCTGCTTGATTCTGAGCATGCGTGGAATTGTGTACACACGCTCGGAATTTCCAACAGTAAAACTTGTTGTTGGAAAATTTGAGAACCAGCTCTCAATTTTTTGTCGTCGGAAATTCCGACAGCAAATGTCTGGTGGAGCCTACACACGGTTGGAATTTCCGACAACAAGCTCCATTTGTTGTTGGAAATTCCGACCGTGTGTACGCGGCATAAGAGTTAGGAGTCTCCTAGCAACGTCTCAGCAACAGGGCAGAATGGGAAGGTTCAATTCAGTATCAGACATCTTTCACTAACCCTATGGAACCTCTGGCTCTGTGGCTACGTGCAAACAGCGACGACTACTCTCAGCCCATCATAACCTTGTACAGGCTGAGTGCCTGCTGCTATTCATATATACAGTACCTGTCATTTCAGCCACAAGAATCATGAAAAATATCCCATGAAAAAACACAAGCTAAAGCCCCATACACACGGTTGGACCTTTGTCCGACCAAAATCACTTCGGAATTCAGACGGAATTCCATCGGAGTAAAGGAGAACATGTTCTCTATCTAAACTAAGATGGAATTCCTCTGAATTTCCGACGGGGTACACACGGTCAGAATTTTCGATGGAAAAAGTCCGTCTGACTTTTTCCATCGGAAATTCCGATCGTGTGTACGAGGCATAACATATCACTTTTGAACCTTATGAATTAGTTGTACAATTCAGAGCACAATGTAGAAATTAAAACTGCAGTGTCTGTTGGAGACTGAATAGCGATATCCGTTTTTCTTTCTATATAGGCCCCCACATGGTATTTGCTAGAATAATCCTATAACAAATGGGCGGACATCATTATTCAGGCGTACCTAAGATAGCGCACCACGGTGTCTGTTGAAGACTTAATACGGTAGTAATATTCAATCTTCTTTCTATGTCAGCCCCCCCCACTTGGTATTTACTAATATAACCCTATAATACAAGGGGCGGACATCATTATTCAGGTGTACCTAAGATATTGTGATATCTGAACACAGCATTTATACGTATCTCTAAAAATACTCCCACCTAATCTTTATAAAGAACAAAGAATTCCATATATAGAGCCAGATCCAAATACTAAAAACAGAATCTCCATTCAAGGCTTTGGTTTCCATATCGTGCCAGGAGGAATCATTTGCAGTAGGTTTAGTGTACCACATATTAACCCTGCAGCCACAAATGCATTCCACCACCAGCTAGTACATTGAATTTCAGTATATAACTTGACATGACTGGAAACTCTTAGGTAGAACGTTTATGTCTGGTAACACTTATTAATTTATTGCTAAAAACATTTACTCTTTTATTGTCATTTGTTTAGACTTTTTTTGGGGTGTATTTTTAATAGTATTTTTTTTATTTAATTTATAGTCCTCTTTGTAATTTGATCATTATTTATGTATTGTCTTGGTTTATTTTTCTTTTTTTTGCTGTGATAAAAAAAAAAAGTAAAACAATGGATCCAATCAGAGGCCAAAATGCAAGGCCAAGAAAATTAAAAGGCATTTCCATAACCCTTACCAACCATTTAAAGCCCATTCCCCACTAAAATCCACAAAAGAGCCCTAAAAACTATAAACTTCCATTTCCCCAAAATGGTGAAATTTAGTCAAAATCACCTAATTGTCAGCAACATTTTGAGGAAAGTAAAACTTTTTTGCTACACGTTATATGAACTAGATATGTGCACTCGTTTTTGTCCGAATGCATTTTCGTCCGAATTTCAGGTATTTTCGTTATCGTTTTGACAAACGATAACGAAAGCGCAGAATCCGAAAACCAAAAGATCCGACATAAACAAATGCTTTATTTTCGTTTTCGTTGCGACAACAGTTCGATATAGATAGGAAATTCGACATGACGCTGACAATAACAATCTGGGTCTATCGAACCTTTAGTCGAATGTGCCTAACCTTAAAGGGGTTGTAAAGACAAAAATATTTTCCTCTTAAATTAAAGTCTGACAGTAGCTGATAAAGTAAAAAGTAATGTTTTGCATTATAACTAGTTTGATACCTGTTGAAATTGAGCTGTTGTATTCACCTCCATCACTCCTGAATCGTTATTCTGACTGACTTCCTGGTTTGCGGTGCGCATTCATTCTTGCTACATCACGGCCTAATGAGAACTACAGTTCCCATTAGGCTTAGCCTCCATGCCTGTCGGGGATAAGAGAGCATCTTCACGCAGAGCTGTTGTCATAGGGAGGGGGTGAGAACATTCTGCTTTCCACCATGCAGGTGCTGGTGGAAAGCAAGAAGAGGAGAGACAGGAAATGGCATTTTCAAACCTGGATTACTGTATTTTGGAAGTCAAAAGGAGAAACGAGGTAAGTGATATTTAAATGCTCTAGCTTACAGCAATCAATTGATCTAATAAAAAACAAACCTTTAGTGTTCCTTTAACTCTATTAGTCCAAGATTATTTTACATAAAGAGAAAAGATTCGACATAGAGAGAAAAGATTCAACATTATAGAGACAATAGCAAAAAAGGTTGAATATGCCTAACCTAACTCTATTAGTCCAAGCTTATTCAACATAGAGAGAAAACATTTGATTGAAGCAGTCGCCACGAGCGGACATTTATGGTCAAATGCCCCGCCCATAGGCTATGGAAGAATTCTAATGTTTGTTGACTAGTAATAATAATTAATAAATATAATTATTACTAGTATTACATTGGAATTCTACTATAGTTTGTAGGCTGAACATTCAACCGCATATATATGATTGCGACGTCATACAGTTTAGCTGCTTCGTCTAATCTTCTTAGAACATTCGACAGACACCATAAACCTTCAATGACAGATTCAACCTTAATTATTTTGGATTTTCGGACGAATGCATTTTTTAACAAAACAAAATAAATCAAAACGAATTTCAACTAATCAAATTTATTTTTCAGACAAAAAAACGAAATTCCAAAACAAAATATTTCAGTGTGCACATGTCTAGTATGAACTGAATGTAAGAATCTAAAATCTTAAAAAAATAACAAGTGAGACATCCATTTCCAATGGGGGTTGTGGTGGATTCTCATGGACTGGCTACTAGCAGCAAATTCATGGTTAACATGCACAAGGCATTGTGTGAGTAAATTCCATCTGTTACTTGGACACATCATCACCCTTTTGATTATCTGCTTCCATCATCCATCATTTGTTTGAAGCTGTGTACCGCCCTATGTGGCTTCTTTTTTGCCACATTAACACTGATGTGCTGCCACCTCGCAATTGAGTTGCTCCGGAAGCCCCTTCTTTCCCCCTGCCAGGGATTGGACACTTTATAGGTTCTGGCTCTGTGCACAGATGATCTCCTGAGAAAGCCTTTTGGCGAAACATGTAGCGATCCACATGAATGAACCCTGTATTTGGCCACACATACAGAAGAACCTATATCACAATTCTATACCTATGCGTTTGATTTATATTGTGCCACTGTATACAGGTTTAAGCACACTCAGACCATTGCCCCCATTTCTATGAGGAATCTATAATATAATCTATAATATAATGTCTGATGAATTTGGAATTTATGTGTTTTAGATATTTTAGCTTATTTTAGCTTATTGATATTTGTATTTTTTATAATTGTAAAGTACTAATTTCCTATATTTACGGTTAAAGGTGGCAATCAGTAAAGGTCTATTCAACTCTTCTCTTTCTGTTTTCTATGAAGAATCTTAAATCTTATAGACCAAGTCCACCTAAAATTGTTGTTGAAGTTTGCTATGTTTGTTGCAAGATCAATCCATTCCTGGTTACTCATATCTCTCTAAGACAACAGCAGTGACTGAAGACCACCACCAGACCCCACCAGATTTCTAACAATGCTTGACAGTCATGTCTATTATAGAGCCAGATAATGTGGTGTCATGACACACACAGATCCTCTCAATATAGAATTAAGAGGGAACCTAGAGAGCCACATTTGTTATGGCCTTCTAGGAGGAGATGGCGATGTAAAATACAGTGTATGTGCGTTTTTTTTATTTACAGAGCACCCTGAGGGCTCTATTAACATACAAAGGGTTAATGCCAATGAGCATTATTGTCAAACGCTGTAATTTCCATTCACATGTGTGGCCTCTTTAAAAAGTCACGTGACCAGTGACAAAACATGTTGGGTGGAGCCTGTGATGTCATTGCACACTACCAAATTGCCACTTGGGAGCACAGGACTGAGAATATGCAAATGTTTGTGTGACCAGCAAGGGTATTTATAATCCCAGTTGTACAAAGTGATCCATCTGTGTGCTCCAGAGCTAGTTCACCTACAAATGTGAGTGTGATTATTTTTATTTAATAAAGACCCATTTTTATACAGTTCAACATTATGTTCATTATTTTCATGCTCCTGTGACATATGTGTACAATGTATATGGTCTAAGCAGGGAGCAAGAGTCCAGGACTCACCAGGGAAGCAGCCGGCCACTGGATATATACGTATACCCCTAAGGGGAAGGCTATTGTAGACCCTTGGGAGGGTCTCCCCTGGAGGTGAGCGCATAGTTTGACCAGTTGAGGGCACTTTTGGTTATTTTTCAAGAGAAACTCAACATTTGCACTGAAGTTTATGATTGGATTTTACATTTTTCACAGAGAGTGTATGAGCATTTGCACCTAGTGAATGGACTGGTTTTTATGATCACTTTTCTATAAGACTATTAACACCATCCATTTAAGATTGCTGAGTTGTTATGTTTTTTTTTCAACTGCATGTTACTTTTTAGTATATATAAAATGGTTCAGTGTGATCTGTCACTATAAACTATAACATTTTTTTTAGTTTTTTGTTGACCTATGAGGGGTCATCACTACTACCGCCACGTTTATATTTGTTTGTGTCATTCATTTTTAACACTTATTTGCATTATTTGTAATTATTTGAGATAGCTGGATAGATATCGCTTCACATTTCTTCTATTTTTGCTGCGTGTGGCCTGCTTTGCATGCAGTTTAACACACTTCAAGAGGAAATGCTGCATCCAAAGAAATGCAGCGCAGTGCAAGGATCTCAATAAAAAGCAGGTCAAACACACCCTATGAAACTTTCATGTGTAATGCACAATTAAAATCAAACCGGTTTTATTTGAACTGCGTTTGTCGTGAATTCTGAATACACGGCAATTGCAGTAAAACAATGCCGTCATCATGAAGCCAAACTGTGACCATAATGTGCAATTAGGCATTCTGGCTTAGTTATTGCTTCTCCTAATTGGCTAGTAAAAGGGCTATCACAATTAATAGTCCATAGAGAGGAGGTGAGAGGAGTAGTAGAGGGCAGGCCAGAATTTGATCATAAAAGCTATAGCATTATGCCCTGTACACACGATCGGAATTTCCAATGGGATAAAATCCAATGGAATTTTCCGTTGGGATTCCGTTCAAGCTGTCTTGCAAACACATTGCCAGACCAAATTCCGACTGTCCAAAACGCGGTGACGTAAAACACTACAACTTGATTCTGAGCATGCATGTTTTTTTCTCCGTCGGAGTTCCACACAGACGATTTTTTTCCATCTTCCAATGGGGTCCACACACGGTCGGAAAATCCGTTGAAAAAATTCCATCTGACTTTATTTATCGGAAATTCCGATCGTGTGTACAAGGCATAAGAGTCTTCTTTTTTTTGTACCTTAAAGAGGTGGTTCACCCTAAATGTAAGCTCTCCCATGTGATCCAGCATACTGGCGTCAGCGCCAGTATGCTGTTTTTTTTTTTTTTTAAATCCCCCACTTACTGTATTATGTTAAATTTTAATTTCTTACCCCCGTGGTGGACGGCGCCAGTATAGCGCGTCACATCTTACGAAAATACCCGATAAGGACTCGGGTAATCTCGGCGAAAATGCGGCGCCTGCGCACAGACCTAGGAGCTGACTGCGCAGGCGCCGTATTTCTCCGGCTATGGCGCGTCACGCCCTCCGAAAAACGCCGGAATAGGACTCGGAGAAATACGGCGCCTGCGCAGTCAGCTCCTAGGTCTGTGCGTAAGTCCTTATCGTGTATTTTCGTAAGATGTGACGCGCTATACTAGAGCCGTCCACCGCGGGGGAAAGAAATTAAAATTCAACATAATACAGTAAGTGGGGGATTTAAAAAAAAAAAACAGCATGCTGACGCCAGTATGCTGGATCACATGGGAGAGCTTATATTTAGGGTGAACCTCCGCTTTAAGTGCTATGGGGGTGCTGGTTCTACAGTCTAACGGCCATTCTACCCTCCTGGGACAATCCGCAGGTCAGGCCCTGCCCATGTACTAAGAAGCTGGTACTTTCTTGTTTGGGAACAACTAATGTGTGTGGTACAGCTATAATTTTTACAATTTAGGAAGCACTTGGACATGTAGCTTCATGGTGTCCCTTTTGTCTGCAATTTTGGATACTCCCATCACATTATTTCCCTATAGCAGTGATGGTGAACCTTGGCACCCCAGATGCAACTACATTTCGCATGATGCTCAACTACACTGCAGAGTGCATGTGCATCATGGGAAATGTAGTTCCAAAACATCTGTGGTGCCAAGGCTTGCCATCACTGCCATCACTGAGAGACATGGAGGCTGCCATTTGTGACTTCACCGCCTGAAAATGCCAGTTGCCTGTCTGCCATACTGATCGATCCTCTTGCTTCATCTACTTTGAATCACTGAACAGAACATGTATGCGGACAGTGTTTTTCAGTGATATTAGTGATCCGCAAACTTAGTTGCTGACCCAGAAATTTTAAAAGCTTACGAGTCAACATAACAACCAGGCAATTTGCTTTCCAAATTTTCATTTTAAGAAAGACGGAAAGAAAAACATATACAAAACTGCTGTACATTTTGTGTTACTCTTGAGTGACAGTTCAGGCAGCTTACTGATTAATTCATAAGGAATTACTATGTCCTGTATTATACATGTCTAATGGCCTGGGCACATTTCATGGTCTGGAATATGGATGACATGTCCCTTCCAAGCATCATATGATCTCTACAGCATTAGCTGACAGCTACACTGTCTGCCGCAACAATAATGAAATCAGACAGTGTAGCCGTATTCCCTGGACACAAGTTTAGTGCTGGAAACCTGCTTTGGAAAATGGAAAATGGCCTCTAATCACAGCTGCTCCCTTCTTATCTGTCACCCCAGGGTGCATTACATTTCATCCTGGCACCACTTCAAAAAAGGCATATAACTGTAGAAGTCCCGATACCATGGAAACCAACTACTTCCACGACCCCGATACCATGGAAACCGACCACTTCCGGGACCCTGATACCATGTAAATCGACCACTTTCGGGATCCCGATACCATGGAAACCGACCACTTTCAGGGCCCCCATGGTCACTCTCATCGTGCTGCGTACCCTCGCCCTCCTCGCTGCCTTCTGCGCAGTCACTTATGGCTGCCCCACCATCCTGACCAAGTCCCAAGGGGGAGGACATGCCGCCACCTGCCGCACCGCCATTGCCACTCCCGTCACCTATGTCATCATTCACCACACCAAGGGAACTGGCTGCTCCACCCAGTCTGCCTGCATCACCCAAGCCAAGAATATTCAGAACTACCACATGAACAGCAACAGCTGGTGTGACATCGGATACAGTTTCCTTGTTGGAGAGGACAGTCAGGCGTACGAGGGCAATGGCTGGACATCCGTTAGAGCTCACACTCCATCTCCATCCGAATCAGCGTCTTTGGATCCTTCATGAACTCCAACCTCAACACCGCCGCCCAGAATGCCGTCAAGAATCTCATCAGTTGTGGTGTCACCAGAGGTTACATCAAGTCCGCTTACATTCTGAAAGGACATTGCAATGTCACCGCCACCGACTGTCCTGGAAACACCTTCTACAACACTGTGAGGACCTGGCCCCGCTTCCAGTCCTAATCCTGGGGCCCTGAAATGTGTTCACTGAGGAAGGGGGCCTGAGACCCACCTCTGTATATACTATATTCTATTCTGTGTTATGTTCTACTAGAAACCTCAATAAATGGGACATCTGACAAAAAAAAAATTATTGTAGAAGTGAGAATATTTTTAACGAATCTAGAACATACAGGTAAAAAGAAATATAGTTCAATGTACATTGCAGGGCAATAATTATCTTTACATCATTATTCTAATTTAAGTACACATGGCGGATTCATTTTAATAGCACACACAAAATTCTCCTGCGCTCTGGTGTTTCCTGCTATAGGGCAACGTGATCCAATTTCAGGGCAAAATCTAAGATCTTGCAGCCCTCCTCAGAATCATGGGAATTCATAGAACTAGAAAAGAAAAGAAAACGGAGGGCGCACCGACCTAGTGTATTAACGTTTAAAAGGATTTTATTAAATAAATTAAAACAATAGTCATACTCACAAAAGGAGTTATGGAGGTGAGCTGCGGTGGCTCAACGCGATTGGCACTGCGCTGACAAGCTGTTCACCTCTGCAGCCAAGGGTTAGGATCCCGGTCTCGGCTGCATGTGAATTGAGTTTGGTGGTCTCAGCCCGGCTCCCGGTGGGTGTGCTATGCGAGGTAAGCCTGCGCTTGGTACGCCCACCCCCCTCCCACAAAAACCACCACACTTACACGCACTCGAAATTGGGTTAACATGCACGCACTTTGGCCACACGGTCTCTAAAAAAAGAGAGGCGAAGGACTAACAGGGCTGGCTGAGCGGGCTAGGTCCTCTCACTCCCTCATAGGGGAGTCCCTCTGCCCCGTTGGGCTTCAAAGCGGAGGAGCAGGTAGGGCGGGCTGTGTGGGAGGACCCCCTCACACCCGCCATTGCCACACGGGGGCATGGAGAGAGATGGCAGATTGCCTCTGGGGGAGGCCTGCCTACTCCCAACTCCTGCAGTCCGGCTCCTCTCTCGAGTACACGCACAAAATACACTTTAAAAAAAAAAAAGGAGTTATGGAAAGCGCTTATCAGCCTTGGTGGTCCGTAGTTAGTCCGTAGAGTAACTACGGACCACCAAGGCTCTGATGAAGGAGACTCACCTCTTTAACACGTAAACCACATTGCCGGTCTGATACCATCTGATCCGTGCTGCCACCGTGTCCGTTTGGCGATGCTGTGTACCAGTTTTATGGACTGATAAGCACTGTACATAACTCCTTTTGTCAGTATGACTATTGTTTTAATTTATTTAATAAAATCCTTTTAAACGGTAATATACTAGGTCGGTGCTCCCTCCATTTTATTTTCGGATTCATTTTAAACCATACATAGGGGGTTATTTATGAAAGACAAATCCACTTTGCACTACAAGTGCAAACTACAAGTGCAAAGGGCACTTGAAATTGCACTGAAAGTGCAGTCGCTGTAAATCCGAGAGGTAGACCTGAAATGAGGGGAAGATCTGTCTGATTTTATTATCCAATCTTGTGCCAGCTAAAATGCTGTTTTTTATTTTTCTTCCATATCTCCCTCGGTGCAAGTGCACTTTCAATGCAATTTCAAGAGTACTTTGCACTTGTAGTGCAAAGTGGATTTGCCTTTTATAAAATAACCCCCATAGTGTATGTAAACCCTAACAGTGAACTTCTCCTATTTCCCTACTTTTGATTTGTCAAATAATCCATTAAAAGTGTTTTGTCAAACTTAAGTTTTTTAGCCCACTGTGCAGTGCGCAAAAACAAAACCACAAAGTGAACAAAAAGTGTATGTGAACACACTCTAATAAAATTGCTGTAGAGCACTGGTTCTCAACCTAGGGTCTGGACCCCCTCGGGGGTTGAATGATGATTTGCCAGGGGTCACCGAATCCTGGGCTGTTCGTGAAGCCTGCACCACTCTCCCAGCCTTTTTGCGGCCGCCCAGCTGGGCTGCCCCTGGAGCCTGTGGCCGCCCAACTGAGCTGTTCCTGGAGCCCGCGGTCGACCACTCAGCCTCTTCACAGCTGCCCATTCAGTTCACAAGATGGCTGGGGAGGCAGAGACTAGAGGTCAGCTGACAGATAAGGAATGTGAAGTGGGAGACCCTATCTCCTGAATTTGGCATAGGTGTCACTGCTACGAGACACCACAAAGTCGGAGACACAGTGAGTAACACTACCTGTGATTATAGTCGCCATTAAAAGTTCCCACTACAGTTCTCAGATCAGCTGATCAGAACTCCCCCTAGCATTGCCACTCATCCCAACTCCCCACCAGCACTGCCACTCATCACACTACCCCCAACCCCCAGGAATAAAAATGGAGAATACATGGAAGGGAGAGGAAAAGAGGGGGAGGAACAAAGAAAAAGGGAGAGAAAGAATAGGAGAGAGAACAAGAAAGACAGCAAGAGACAGAAATTGGGAAAAAACAAGAAATTGGGATAGGGAGAGATAAAACTTAAAGAGAGGAGAACAAAAGAGAGTGGTACATCCTAAAATGTACCATAAGGGGTTTTAATACTGTACGAGTGAAAGGGAGCGTTAAATGTCCGTGAGTTAGGGGCGCAAATTACTTGTCTTGCCTTGGGTGCTGACAACCCATGCTATGAAAATAATTTTACTGTTAGGGGTCCCCACAACTTGGGAAATTTTATCAAGGGGTCACGGCACTAGAGAGGTTGAGAACCACTGCTTTAAAGTGTGTCTCCTGTAGAGAATGGATCCCTTTCTGGTTCCCCCAGTCACAAGACACCTGAAGGGGGCAAGGCATACTCAGATCTACCTAGCCAAAATACCCGACATGCCTTGTTCTTCATGATCAACTGAGGCCAACCAACGAGTACTAGGAAAGGTGCTCTCCCGAAGAGAGAAGGAAGGAAGGAAAGTAGGCCCAAAAACCCACACCCTAACATATGTGAACTAGAAAAGGTACAATTTCTGGGGAAATTGTGTGACGTGTTCTTGCCTTCACCAATACTCCAGACTGGAGACGGTGCCCCTGGAGATGTAAATGTGATCCAACAATGTGTCTATCCATTTCGATCCATTGCCCCATCAAAAACTGCTTCATCAAAAACTACCCCATCAAAACTGCGCCATCCTATTTGCCCCATCAAAAACGGGTTGCTATGGACGGGTTGCTATGGAGGGGTTGCTATGGAGGGGTTGCTATGGAGGGGTTGCTATGGTCTGGTTGCTATGGTCTGGTTGCTATGGACTGGTTGCTATGGTCGGGTTGCTATGGTCGGGTTGCTATGGACGGGTTGCTATAGACGGGTTGCTATGGGCGGGTTGCTATGGACAGTTGCTATTGACTGGTTGCTATGGACAGTTGCTATAGTCTGGTTGCTATGGTCTGGTTGCTATGGAGTGGTTACTATGGACTGGTTGCTATGGACTGGTTGCTATGGACGGTTGCTATGGAGTGGTTGCTATGGACGGGTTGCTATGGAGTGGTTGCTATGGAGTGGTTGCTATGGAGTGGTTGCTATGGAGTGGTTGCTATGGAGGGTTGCTATGGTCTGGTTGCTATGGATGGTTTCTATGGACTGGATGCTATGGATGGTTTCTATATGCAGAGTATGCAGAAGTTACACAGAGCCAAATACAGGCATACCCCGCTTTTAAGTACACACTAGGGTTTATTTACTAATGCTGGAAATCGCAATATCAGGCTCACTTCTGCAGAAAAAACAATAAGCTTCTAACCCCAGCTTGTTCAGTTAAGCCTGGTAATAAAACCTGGAAGCTCATTGGTTTGTGTGCAGAAGTGAGCCTTATATTGCGCTTTCCAGCTTTAGTAAATAAACCCCATTGTTTACTTAAAAGTGGGATATGCCTGAAAAACAGAGCCATATCACCTCACAGCTGTGTGGGAGGAGCTATAGAAAGCCCCTCAGCTGTGTGTGAGGAGACATCGTCTCCTAGGAAACCAATGTAAACACATGCAGGCAGCCACTCTAAACAGCCACTCAGATTCTGGCTTGTTTTTTACTGTGCTTCTTCAAATGATTGTATTTTAAAAACTATAAATCGCACAGCGAATATCTTTATATTTTACGAATCACAAGACCCAGACCTTCAACCTGATGTATAGTATGTCTCTAAAATATTAAATTTGAAGGCACAGTCGCAGTTTACAAATTGCCTTGCAATATTCAGTTTTCAATTTTCTTTCCTCCATTGACTTTCATTGAAATGATGGATGGCGTGTGTTGCAAACAAATGTCTGTATCTTGAAAACCATTTGACCGATCGCTTAGTCGTCAACACGTGTAGTGTCAGCAGGGACAGCTGAACATTTTGATATAAGATTTGTGTAGGTCGGCTTGAAAATGAGGGAGTGGTCGCAGTTTACAAATCATGTAATGATTTTTCCGTTTTTGCCATTCTGTGCTCTAGCTCTCACCATTCATTCCTATGGGAAAATTTCGCCGCAAATATGACGATATTTCGCGAACGATTTGGAGAAACGTTCCACAAAGTAATAGCCCACTATTCGGGAACAAGCCGCTCGATTTGATATATTACTCGTCTATGTAGCGTAAAAACTGTGGAAGGAGTTAGGGTGGTAAATTTGGCTATAAAAATAATAATAATAATATATATGTGAGAGAATAGTAAGTGCTCTTGCTATGCAAGACCACTTAATAAAATATATATAAGATATATAATAAGCAGAAAAAAAAAGATAGAGATAATGGGCCAGATTCTCATACATCTGCGCATTATTGGACCTGCGTAGCGCACCGCCTTTACGTTAGACTTGCGCAATGTAGCGGCGCAATCACCCTATTCTCGTCGGTTTTACGCAGAAATTTGCGCATGCGTAACGTTATTTCAGAGGCGTAAGGCGGAGTAATACAAATTGGGAAGGACGTGGGCGTGTTACATTGTAATGAGCCGTGACCCCATGCAAATGAAGGGCCGGCCGGCTCGCGCATGCGCGCTTGAAGGAGACCATGGTCAGCACCTCTGTGCGCATGCTCACAACTCGGGAGCGGCGCAATCAGTGAAATTGGAAGTGGACCCGGGCAACTTAGAGAACTACGCAGACAGCATAAATAGACAGACACAGACGCCCTTCCTTTGCAAAAGTACATCCCTTTGTATCCCTCCCTATACAGCAAGGTGCTTTTGTTCTGTTGTTAGTTGCGTTGTGATTTGTCTTTGTCATATTTGTGTACTGTGTGATCTTGTGTTTGTTAGAAGATATTTGAAAGTGATTTTTGGTGACTGTTTGTGAGACTTTTTGGTTGATAGTTTTTGGTTTGTTTGTTTGTTTTGTTGCTTGATTCTTCCTGCTTGTTTTTGTGAGTGTTTTTTGCTGACTGTTTGGGAGTGAGTTTTTGTCTGAGTATGACTGAGAGGAAGAGGAAGTTGAATTTCACTTTGGGGGAAAAACTAATATTTGCCCGGGCCATTTCCGAATATGGGCGTTACCTCCACGGCCCGGAGAGTGCCAACACCACCCCGGCCAGGAGGAGAGAGATTTTGGACATGATTACTGACGTGCAGGAGGGTGCTGGGCCATCTGGGCTGACCGCACCATCTCCAGGACAGCAGCCTGATGAGGACCCCCCAACAAGGCCGGAGTCCTCGGAGGAGGTTGAAGAGGAGGAGGTTGAGGAGGAGGAGTTTGAGGAGGAGGAGGAGTCCATGTCAGGCAGTGGACTTTTGTTTTTGGAGGACTCTACCCCTCTGGCTGGCAGCAGCCAGGCCTCCATAAGGGGTAGCCCCTCCCACTCCTCCCCCAACAGGGCACCCCTCCCAAGGGGCTCCCCTTCTCCCCGGCCACAAGCATCAGCTGGAGGCAGGAAGGCGACCCAGAAGACCAGGGGGGTGGCCGATCTCCTGCCCGCCACTCTGAGAAGGGACCAGGCCCTTCAGACCCGCCATCTGGGACAGGTCAGCCAGACTTTGGTGCGGGTGGAGGAGAGCCTGTCCTCCATCAAGGATATGCTGGGGAACCTGGACTGCCACTCCCTGGCTCTTACAAACTGCCTTAACGACCTGCAGACTACATCAGCAGGCGTTGGGCAGGATGTGAGGGCACTCACCCAGGCTATCCAGGCCAACACGGCAACACTAGGTGCTGGCCTGAACAGAATTGCCGTGGCCTTGGAGGGCAGGCCGCCAGGTGGGCAGAGACCAGGGGCTGCTCCTCCTTCCCCGGATTACCCCCTCCCCCATGAGTCTCCCCTGAGGAGCCGGGGCCGTGGCCGGGGGCGCCCCAGGCGTGGCTCACGCCAGCGGCATTAATTTGTTTTTCCCCTTTTTTTTTGGCCTTTTTTTATATATATTTTCTGACGCCAACATGGCAGCATACTAGTGATAGAGCTCCGCCTCTTGACCACTCCCTCAGGACCAGTGAATAGCATAAATTAAGGCATGGTTAGCCGCCACCCCATTCTTCTTTTTTTCCTCATACCTCACGCACCAGTGAAGAGTAAGCAGTACTATGTCCCCCCTCTGCCTCAGTGCAGTAGCCGTCTGGGTTGAGCCTCTCCCAGTGCGAAGTCCCAGCGATCAGGCTGCTAAATGCGCTTTAGTCTGGGAGCCCCTTCTGTGGGTCTTATTGGGGCCCTGGCCCCCTGCAGTGTTTCCTCTTTAGGAACAAAATCTGCTTTTACAATTGATAACTGCAGCGCTTGTGGAATATGGAGGGGCCAGCTATGCTTTATCTCTCTTGGCCCCTTGTGCCATACAGGGTCACCTGTACCTTTTACCTATATCACCCTTTTTTGTCTTTCATTACCTTTCTTATTCACTGCTTCAGCAAAACAAACAGAAGACACTACAGGGTTGTCTTCTAACACAGGTACAGAGATAGGAAAGGTTCAGTCTCTTTAGCCAACAGATTGATATATAGACAAAGTACATGGCTATAGCCAGAGCTACAGTCTTTGATATGGTTTTGCTCACCCCAGTAGGTACTGTATACAATCCAACAATGGATCCTCTCACACATCATGCTGCTGTCTGTCTCTCTCTCTCTCTCCATACACACAACTCATCTCTGACATGTTCAGCTCAGCTGACAATCCGGTCTGAAAGGGAAATTCTTACCCTATTCAGTTAACCCCTTCTTAACACGCCCAGACTCACCCTGTGCAGGTAGATATGTCTGTGTATGTATATGTATGTGTGTGTGTGTGTGTGTGTGTATGTATGTATTTTTGTGTATGTGTATGTATATGTGTGTGTATGTATGTATATGTGTGTGTATATGTGTGTATGTGTATGTGTGTATTTTTGTGTGTGTATGTGTATGTATATATGTATATATATATATATATATATATATATATATATATATATATATATATATATATATATATATATGTGTGTGTGTGTATATGTGTATATGTGTGTGTGTGTGTGTGTGTGTATATAGGTGTATATACAGATGTAGGTGTATGTAGATAAATCAGGAAAGAAAGTGGAATCCTTTCTCTTATGTCTACTCCTGCTACTTCTATCGCTTTTCAGCTATCCTTACCTCAGCTGGCCGTCCCATTTCTCCACAGATAAAGAGTCAGTTACTGCTCATAATACAAAGGCCCTCAACAACTAGGATGGGGACCACCATATAGGTACGTTTTCAGAAAAGAGTGCCCTCTTGTGCGGATTGCTTTGATTTGCTTCAGCCCCGCATGCCCACGCTCTCAAAAGAGCCAGGCCAAGGAAATGCAGACGTTCTTCAGGGGAGCATAGCCTGGATGGCGCCCCCACTCAGGAGAAAATTTCCAAGGAAGACGTCTTTGCTCCTCTTCCCCAGAGTCGGTGCCCCAGCAAGAGTCCTGCAAGGCCTATGGCACAGTACCTATGCCCAGGAAGCTGGTGAGTAGACACTGCCTGGAGGAGTATGCAGCTAACAGGTAATGCCAAATGTCTTTATTATTGATAAGAGTGGCACAAGATTCTGTTTTGAACTCACCTTAATTACCTGAAGCTACTGTTACACTTGTATTGTAAGCTGTTGTAGACTGTTGCCATAGGAGACAGCGTTCCTATCAGTGCAGATGTGGCATCTTGCTGGATGCTTTTACTGCGTGGCTGTCATTCTGTAGAAGTCTTAGAGTCTGCCGGGTTGGTGTTGCGGCTTCCTAAGGGTGTCCTGGCCCTAATCCTCTCTCCCAGAGTTCTGTTGAGGAGAGATGGAATCGCTTTGCAGACTGAGGCCCGGACATATGGTTCAGAGCCCGGATTGTCCTGGTGAATCCTGGACAGGTGGCACACCCTAGGTGTCTGACGCCCATTAAACTACTTTGCACTGCACCCATTATACCTTTATGACCCACTCTATGTGAAGGGATGTCAGCGACTCATGGTTCTCGTTAGACTGAAGGTGGCCTGGGTCCTTGTTACATATATTACAGATACAGCAGTCTGCTACTCAGGATATGGAGGCTTCACAGGAAGTCCCACATAGTTTCTTTTTAAACCACTGGAAAAGCATCCTGGCACCTTGGTGGCTAGGGAGGCCATATGGTTGAGACCCTGGGCTGAGTATTGCTTCCTAGAAACAAAAGTGGGAAAGAATGGAAATATGTTGGAGAAAAATGCCCATATAAACAGGCTGTCAAAACTGTATACCCTGAACAAGCTAAGGGTCAACCTGCTACTACATATTGTAGCATCTGCAGGTGCCAGCAGACCAGCAATAACCAGCCCATGTGTTGGGGCGAGTCTAATGGGGATGGTTTAATTATTATGAACCAGCTGCTGCACTTGCAGGACTCTGAGGAGAGTGGCAGGATCTGCATCCCTTTAGGCAGGATTTCCTTTTGAGTATCTTGCCAAAAATGACATTTTTTGTAGCAGTGGGTGCAACAAAAAAATAAATAAAATAAAATAAAAAAATAAATAAAATAAAAGTCTGACTTGTACCTTAGTGCAGACTTCTGGGAAAAAATCTGTCACACAAGTGCATGCCCAAACTCTAGGGCTCAGTTTCCTTTAGTGCGACATGAGACTGGAAGGTCACATGACAGACCTCTGGGGAAAAAATCAATCACACAAGTACATGCCCAGACTCTTTGGTTCCACTTTGATGCAACTTATACAGGCATTGTTTCCAGTCGCATCAAAATTGCAGCAAAAAAAAAAAATTCAAAAATCGCAGCAAAATCACGCGACTTTGGGGTTGCAATAGTGAAGCCTTGAGGTAAGACCTAGAGGGCACACTTTACATGTTTCTGGACAGCATGTGGTACAGGTCCTTGGATGAAGGTATCAGGCACTCATGGTCACTTCGGGAAATTCCCCACTGCTCCTCCAGACCATTTCTCTCCCACGCATATGCCAAGTCTACCACAACAGGTGTGCTGCTACAATGCTTACAATACACTTCAGACTCAAGGGATTGCAGGTTTTCTAATCCTGTTTGGAGTTTGCAGGGGATGTTGGCTGGTGTCCAGTAGCAGAACGGAAGAGGTCAAACCCTTCTGGGTTCTCTTTGAGATCTTTAAGCTGAAGTCCATTAAACAGTACAACCACATGGCTGGATGCTGTTGCTGGATTGTCAGGATGCCTATCCTATCCTCACACCTTAGAGGGAAAGCAAAACCAACTGGTTAGTGTACACTGGGGGTGCTCTAGTTCCTCTTATTTCTATCAGAGGAAATGGTGACAGTCAGGAACAGGATTCTGAGGAAGTATACTTCCGCTTATTTGATGGTTTCTCAGTGCTCATCTGGGCACAACGTCATCATGCATACAGATGATTCCTGGGGTGCATGGGCACCTGCGCAAATTTACATTTCAAGAATTCTACATGGGAGGAAACAGGATCGAACTCCGTTAATAACAGTGTTACTCGGTATAAGTAGCGGTCCATCATGATGGAAAGTCCTAGAGCAAGTCTCGGTCCGTTAGGACCTTTACACTGGAGAATTGCTATGAATCATGTCTACAAGACACTCGGGAAGATGCACTGTGAGGGACTTTAGGTCAAGGGAGGCGGAGATTCCCAGCCAAGGAGGGTAATCTTGAACGCGCTGGGGTTCAAGCAGCCCCTTTTATCACTTCGGCCTTACTACAGAGTCAAGGAAGACCAGTCTCCTTGCAGTTGAGCAACAGGGCAGTAGTTGCCTATATTCAGCTCCTGGGTGAAACTCACGGCAATATGCTAGTGAGAGAGGTAAAACCCATAACGCCTGGGATGGAAGATCCCCAGCAAAATTCCAGATGCAGTTTACCTCCCAGCAGATTTTTTGAACAAGTACAAGCTTCCCAGAGCACAACGAGGGTCTATGTCCCAGGTCTTCTCTGACCTGGTCCACAAGTGGGGCCTACCACAGACAGACCTCCTCGTTTCCCAGAGTAATCGCAAACTTTGGGTATGTCTGACTTTGTTTCCGCACCACAAGGCACAGGGGGCAGATGCTCTGATCTCTCCATGGGACTGCAATGAGTGAAGGAGTGAGTGAAAAACCTGTATAGCGCTACACCTGCGAACTAAATCACCTCAGGGCGCTTCTTCTATCCATTGTCTTCCTTATCCCTCAGAAGAGGTGGGTCTTAAGTTTCTTCCTGAAGGCCTGATGGTTTTCTCCCATGCGGATGTCCGTTAGCAGAGCGTTCCATAGCCATGGTCCTTGGACATAGTTGTCATAGCCAGTCCTCCATATTGACCAGGAGGCCCTCGGTTTTCCCTGGCCATTCATTTCAGAATACAGAAGACATTGCTCCTCCATAACCTATGCAGACTGGGGCTGCAAGCAGGGGTACTAAAGGGGGAAGGTGGGCAACTCTGTTGCTCTGGTTTCACTACAGAGTGATTTCTACTTTGTTGTGTGCGAGAAGACATTCTACTTACAACATCTAGGCCTAATTCTGGAACAAGTTTGCTTTTTCTTGGTAGAGCGAGACATTCATCCTACTGCCCTTTCAGTGCCAGCTGTTCTATACTTCCTCCACGCCTTAACATATCCTCACATAGCTCACGAGCGTCGCTTTATCGGCAAAAACACATTAAAATGGGCCATGAATCCTTCAGTTTGTACAACTTTTGAGTTTTTGGAGAGTAGGTCTCCACGGAAAAGATATATTGGAGCTGCTGGTTCTCATATCCGTTCAACCGTTCATTCTAACAGAGCAGTGTCCAGTTCAGGCCATCACTTATAAGGCAGTATCAATTGCAAGAACTTTAGGCAGGAGGTTATCGGATATTCAAGCTCTTGGAGCTTCAAAGTAAAAAAATATATATGTATATTCTTTTCTTTCCAAAAGGAGTAGAGTTGGCCTTGTAGATCATCTTGCCACAAACATGGCAACAGACTGCTATTTAACAGACAGCTGGACATTGCCTAACTTTCCAGAACATCACACAGGAAAGTCTCACAAACTGATAATTTTCATAACTTTAAAGTAGTATCGGTCCACAATTGTCCCTTCCAGGTCATCTAAACCTTTTGTCATTCCAGCTGGGAATCAAGGGAAAGAAGTTACTCCCTGGACCCTAGCAGGCTCGGTTGTTCATATAGGACTAGGGGTTGCAAGCGTCCGTCAGCGGTGGCGGAGCACTCTACCAGAGCAGTTGAAGCCTCATAGGCAACACATTCAAAAGAATCTATGGTGCCCATCTGTAGAGGGGTATCGTGGTCTTCCCAACATTCCTACTCAAACTTGACAGAATAGACCCCGGGGTCCTGTCATCAGGGAACTTTGTAGGAAGAACTATTCAGTCCTCTGTCTCATCCTAATTAGAGGATTGGTTGGACAAGTAGATCCCACCCTGTCAGCTAGTTATTTATCACTAGTATGCTGCCATGTTGGCGTCAGGAAAATGGAAAATTGTATCAAATACTTACCGTAATTTTCCTTTCCTGACGCCAAACCATGGCAGCATATGAGCCCACCCATGTGCGTTTCGGTATGTGGCTGGTTACAAAGAATGGGGTGGCGGCTAACCATGCCTTAATTTATGCTATTCACTGGTCCTGAGGGAGTGGTCAAGAGACGGAGCTCTATCACTAGTATGCTGCCATGGTTTGGCGTCAGGAAAGGAAAATTACGGTAAGTATTTGATACAATTTTCCATTTTTTTTGCTGGAAATTTTTTGTTTTTGCTGGGCATTTTTTTTGGGGGGTTGTGAATGCTGTTTGAATGTGGAAAAGGGGTGTCACCCTCAATTTTGGTAGAGAAGGGTTCCCCAGGACCAGGGAGAAGTGATCCCCAGGTCCGTGTGAATGGTGTATGAATGTACAGTGACATAATTGGAGCCGTGGTGTGGCGTTGCTACTCACAAGTCCTGCATGGTGGACTGGTGCCAATCCAATTTGATGAGGATGTGGGGTGTGTGTGCTAGGGACCACAGTGGTGTGCATGCATGCATTCTCATTGTGCCACGATTAATGTGTGTGATTAACGTGCAAAGATGCCTAATGTGAGCTGGCATGAGATGGAGTCATGAGATGGGGTCCCAGTGCATATGCAGAGTCACCTTGAAGGGAAAAGACAGGAGGATGTTAGTCATGCATGTGCCCCTTGTGAGGTGTGCATCACGGGAGGGGATAGTCATGCCTGCCACCCATGTCACTCACCAACCAGCCAGCTGTCCCCATACATGTTCTGTTGGAAATCTGTGGGGATGGGGCTCTGGTTGTATATGTAGCTGTCATGGGTGTCATGGGTAGTGTCATGTGTTGGGCTGGTGATGTCCTCTTGCAGGGTTGTGGTTAATTCCATGATGGCATGAGGGGTGAATCTGAAGATGCGAGACACCTCAGAATCACCCATGCCATAGATGTCTATGCGTGTGTGATATATCCTCTCCCGTGAAGAGTGAAGAGTGAGGGGCTTGTATCAGATAAGAATATTGTATTAGATTAGATTAAATTGTAATGTTTATATAAAGCAAAAAAAAGTTTAAAAAAAAAAAAACATCTCCCGTGCCCTCCTCAGTGCCCTCCTCAGTGCCCTCCTCAGTGCCCTCCTTAGTGCCCTCCTCAGTGCCCTCCTCCTTCTTTGCTCATCTAAAGTCAGTAGTATAGCTATGAGCATGGATGCCCCTGGCATGTTGGCATACAGTTTGTTGGGCAACACGTGTGACTGCTGAGCTCCTCACTAACAGTGTTGGTTTATCTGACATGTAGACGATTTTTCTCTTTTTAGAGCAGCTTTTATATGGTCTAATTTTAGACAGGACATTTTGCTGTTGCGCACACCGCGTAGCCTGCGCTGCCCCAACGTTCTTTTGTGGATCCCCGTAACTCCCTCATTAGCATATTTGAATAGCAAATCAATGGTCTGTCTAGCGCAGTTTTGCGCGGACGGATGCGCCTGTCTAACGAAATTACGCCGGACAAAAAAAAGTAGATTTCTTGCTTATCTTGTTTTGGGAAGGCCGTGCATCGAAACGCACACGCACATTTAGACTTACGCACGCGCATCTCCTGCTGCGCAGGCGTAATCGCTCTCTGAATCTGGCCCATAGCGTCTACAAAATAGGTGATAGATTTATGGCATTTTTTTTTTACTAGTAATGGCGGCGTTCTGCGTTTATTTTTTGTGACCATGACATTGCAGCGGACATATCGGACACTTTTGACACGTTTTTGGGACCATTCACATTTATACAGCGATTAGTGCTATAAAACTGCACTGGTTACTGTGTAAATGTGACTGGCAGGGAAGGGGTTAACACTAGGGGGCGCTGAAGGGGTTAAAATGTTCCCTAAACTATGTTCTAACTGTAGGGGGAGGGGGACTCACAGGGGGAGGAGACCGATGTGTGTTCCTCTGTACTGGGAACACACTTCAGTCTCCTCACCGCTGACAGGAGGTGTATCTGTGTTTTTACACCCCATCATTACATACAGATCCACGCTCCTGCCGTGATCCCCGGTAATCGTGAGTGCCCTACGGCAATCGCGACCGTCGGGCACACGCACGCCACCTAGATCGACGGGAACCAAGGGACGTCATATGACGTCCTCCCAGATCGACGAGGGGTTCCTGCCGCCGTCATTCTCCAATGACGCAGTATGGAAGTGGTTAAATAATGTATGCCCCCGACACGCCTATTTCGACTTAGGCCGCTGAATTTACGATATGCCGCCGCAACTTTACACGCAAATTAAATCGTTATGTTTTTGAATTTCACATTTTTCAAATTTTAAATTTTTCAAATTTTAAATTTTTCAAATTTTAAATTTTCGCATTTTTCAGTTTTCGAATTTCGAATTTTTCAATTTTCGAAATTTCGAATTTCAAATTATTAAATTTTCGAATTTTGAAATTTAGAAATTTCAAACTTTTCAAATTTTGAAATGTCAAATTTTGGAATTTTTCAGTTTTCGAATTTCGAATTTTTAAATTTTCGAAATTTCGAAAATTATTACATTTTCGAAATGTTTCTATTTTTCAAATTTCAAATTTTTCAAATTTCGAATTTTTCAAATTTCGAATTTTTCAAATTTCGAATTTTTCAAATTTCGCAAAAAAAGGTAAAAAAAGAATTTCGAATTTCCGAAAAAAAACCGTATAAAAAACAATTTCAAATTTTTAACATTTCAAATTTTTAACATTTCGAATTTTTCAAATTTCAAATTTTTCAAATTTCGACATTTTAAAATTTCGAAATTTTAAAATTTTTAATTTTTAAAATTTCGCAAAAAACGGGGAAAAAAAGGAATGTTTCGAATTTCCGTACAAAAACGTATGAAACAAAATTTCAAATTTTTCAAATTTCGAATTTTTCAAATTTCAGATTTTTCACATTTCAAATTTTTCAAATTTCGCAAAAAAAACGGGAAAAAAAGAATGTTTCGAATTTCCGAAAAAAAAACGTATGAAACAAAAACGAAAAAAAAATATTTTTCGAATTTCCTGAATCTCCGAAAAAAAATGTATGAAACAAAATTTCAAATTTTTCAAATTTCGAATTTTTCAAATTTCGCAAAAAAACGGGAAAAAAAGAATTTCGAATTTCCGGAAAAAAAACGTATAAAAAACAAAATTTTTAACATTTCAAATTTTTAACATTTCGAATTTTTCAAATTTCAAATTTTTCAAATTTCAAATTTTTCAAATATTTCAAATTTCGAAATTTTCAAATTTCGAAATTTTCAAATTTCGAAATTTTAAAATTTCGAAATTTTCAAATTTCGAAATTTTAAAATTTCGCAAAAAACGGGGAAAGAAGAATGTTTCGAATATCCGTACAAAAACGTATGAAAATTTCAATTTTTTCAAATTTCAATTTTTTCAAATTTCAAATTTTTCACATTTCAAATTTTTCAAATTTTTCAAATTTTTCAAATTTCGCAAAAAAACGGGAGAAAAAATCCGAAAAAAACCGTATGAAACAAAAACAATTTTTCGAATTTACCGAATTTCCGAAAATAAATGTAGAAAACTAAATTTCTAATGTTTCACATTTCAAATTTCGAATTTTTCAAATCTCAAATTTTTCACATTTCGCAAAAAAAGGGAAAAAAAAGAATGTTTCGAATTTCAGAAAAAAAACGTACAGTATGAAACAAAAACGAAAAAATTTTTTTTTTTCGAATTTCCCGAATTTCAGAAAAAAAATGTATGAAACAAAATTTCAAATTTTTCAAATTTCGCAAAAAAACGGGAGAAAAATCCGAAAAAAACCGTATGAAACAAAAACGAAAAAAAAAACAATTTTTCGAATTTACCGAATTTCCGAAAATAAATGTAGAAAACTAAATTTCTAATGTTTCACATTTCAAATTTCGAATTTTTCAAATCTCAAATTTTTCACATTTCAAATTTTTCACATTTCGCAAAAAAAGGGAAAAAAAAGAATGTTTCGAATTTCAGAAAAAAAACGTACAGTATGAAACAAAAACGAAAAAAAATTTTTTTTTCGAATTTCCCGAATTTCAGAAAAAAAATGTATGAAACAAAATTTCAAATTTTTCAAATTTCAAATTTTTCATATTTCGAATTTTTCAAATTTCGCAAAAAAACGGGAAAAAAAAGAATGTTTCGAATTTCAGAAAAAAAACGTACAGTATTTTTCACATTTCAAATTTTTCAAATGTCGAATTTTTCAAATTTCGCAAAAAAACGCGAAAAAAAAATGTTTCGAATTTCCAAAAAAAAAAAAAACGTATGAAACAAAAACGAAAACATTTTTTTTTTCGAATTTCACGAATTTCCGAATTACCAAAAAAATTTAAAAAAGGAAAATAGCAAACGAAAAGTAGACATCTCTTTAGACTATTGATATTTCACCAAAGACCCAACAGGGCTGCTAAAAAAAAAGAAATGGTAACTTTTTTTATAAAAATAAAAAAACTACTGCTGGAAGAAAAGCAAAAAAAGCCTACAGCACCTGGTGGATTCCGAGGAGGTCAACAGACGTGTCACAGGTCATCATCTATCCGAGTGAGTACTATTATTTTCCCAGGAGGTCCAACCGACGTCATCAGTCAATCCACTACGGTTCCCAGGCGGTCCAACCGGCGTCATCAGTCGATCCACCCCAGTACTACGGTTCCCAGGCGGTCCAACCGGCGTCATCAGTCGATCCACCCCAGTACTACGGTTCCCAGGCGGTCCAACCGGCGTCATCAGTCGATCCACCCCAGTACTACGGTTCCCAGGCGGTCCAACCGGCGTCATCAGTCGATCCACCCCAGTACTACGGTTCCCAGGCGGTCCAACCGGCGTCATCAGTCGATCCACCCCAGTACTACGGTTCCCAGGCGGTCCAACCGACGTCATCAGTCGATCCACCCCAGTACTACGGTTCCCAGGCGGTCCAACCGACGTCATCAGTCGATCCACCCCAGTACTACGATTCCCAGGCGGTCCAACCGACGTCATCAGTCATCCATCCGAGTACTACGATTCCCAGGAGGTCAGCAGAGGTGGTCTCACGCATCCATCCATCAGGAGAATGTGGTCACTCATCCATCCAGGTACAGCTGCGTGTCAGTCAACCATCCAAGTAGTACCACCAGGTTACCCTGCTTAGCTTCCGTGTACAGAGAGAACGGGCTTATTCACAGGGTGCTTCGGCCGTAGGCAAATATTAAGCTCACTCTCAAACCTATATATAGGGCTGAAAAAATTGTTCCCTTCAACTTATGGAGAGAAGAGTTATGCAAATTTTTTTTTTCCCGCTGTCATTGCAGGCGATATCTACTAAACTATTACTAGCTTTTCATCTGCCCCTCCCATCATCATTGTTTTATTATTTATTACTGAGAAAATATAAAAAATTCAAGGAATGCAAGTGCTATCGTGAAATATGCAAATATGCAAATTTACAAACAAACAAACGACGGGATTGGTTAAGACAGACTCCTCCCCTATAACTGTGGGAGGAGTTGCCACCCTAACTCCTCCCACAGGTTTTTTTTTTTTTTTTTTTTACTACATAGACGAGTAATATACCGAAACGTGCGGATTGTTCCCGGTCGGACTGATATTACTCTGTGGAACGTTTCACCGAATCGTTTTGCGAAATATCGTCGTTTTTGTGGCGAAATTTGTCCCGTAAAGGAACGGATAGTGAATCTAGAGTGTGACAAGACAAAAATAAAATAAAATCGGGACATGATTTCTAAACTGCGACCGCTCCCTTGTTTTCTAGCCGACCCACACAAATCTTATATCGAAACGTTCGGCTGTCCCTGCCGCCGCTACACGTGTCCACTAAGAAGACGCCGCCCCGATCGTTTTCACAACATGGCGATTCGTTTGCAGCTCACGCCGTCCATTGACCTCCATTGAAATTAGACACCTAAAATTTGAAAGGCAATATATAAACTTGCGACTGTGCCTTCAATTTTTTAATATCTTTAGAGACATCCTATGCATCAAACTGTAGGTCTGTGTCTTGTGATTCACACGATATAAAGATATTCGCTGCACCGTTTACAGTTTTTAAAATACAACCATTTGAAGAATGTATGGACAGAAGATCAGTGATTTCCCCTAGTGAGGCCACTCCCCCCCCCCATACAGTTAGAACACACCCAGCAACACACTTAACCCCTTCCCTGCCAATGGCATTTTTATAGTAATACAATGCATTTTTATAGCACTGATCGCCATAAAAATGCCAATGATGATGTTTTATAACGCAAAGTTGTTTTTGTTTTCTGATTACTCAGAATTGTTTCTGGATCTTTTTTTTTTTTTCCTTCTGATTACTTTAAACCATAACTGACTGTCTGGTAAGGAGATGAGCTCATTCATATATATTGCAGCCCTCAGGGCTTCAAAAATTGAAACAAAATTGTTTTATTGAGATATTGGCCTGCCAAACAAGACGGATGGGGCGGCCGCTTATTTATGAGGAGCAGAATGCACAAGTGGAAGGTGCTGATTTTTAAAGGACAAATTTAAAGAGGACCTGTCATGATGGAAATGTGTCAGCTGTCATTGCATTTTATTTTTTATTTTTTACGAGGGTTCCGACTTTTGGTGTTTTCATCCTAATTTTTTTAAATTTCAATCTCCACCCTAACCCAAATTTATAGATGTATTTTAATTAATGATTGTAAATAGCAGGCCTAAGTTGTTATTGTTTATTAAAATAAAATATATAAAAAATTGAATAAATAAAATAAATAATAATATAATAAAGGATAGAGAAAATAAAATTAGATTTTTAACAATGGTTTTTATTATTATTATTTTCTCTATCTTTTATTCTATTTGTTATTTTTTTAATACATTTTATTTTAATAAACAATAACAACTTACTTAGGCCTGCTATTTACAATAATTAATTAAAATATATATATATATAAATTGGGTGAGGGTGGAGAGTGAAATTTAATTAAAATTAGATTTTAATAAAGTGTTTTTATTATTCTCAATTAAATTTCAATCTCCACCCTAATCCAATTTAAATATGTATTTTAATTAATTATTGTAAATAGCAGGCCTACGTAAGTTGGTATTATTTATTAAAATAAAATATATAAAAAAACATAGAATAAATAGAATAAAATATAGAGAAAAACATAATAATAATAATAATAAAAACTTTATTAAAATCAAATTCTAATGAGATTTAACTCTCCACCATAACCCAGTTTATATAAGTAGTGTAATTAATTACTGTAAATAGGAGGCATATGTAAGGTATTATTGTTTATTAAAACTAGAAAAGGTACAATTTCTGGGGAAATTGTGTGACGTGTTCTTGCCTTCACCAATACTCCAGACTGGAGACGGTGCCCCTGGAGATGTAAATGTGATCCAACAATGTGTCTATCCATTTTGATCCATTGCCCCATCAAAAACTGCTTCATCAAAAACTACCCCATCAAAACTGCGCCATCCTATTTGCCCCATCAAAAACGGGTTGCTATGGAGGGGTTGCTATGGAGGGGTTGCTATGGAGGGGTTGCTATGGAGGGGTTGCTATGGTCTGGTTGCTATGGTCTGGTTGCTATGGACTGGTTGCTATGGTCGGGTTGCTATGGTCGGGTTGCTATGGACGGGTTGCTATGGACGGGTTGCTATGGGCGGGTTGCTATGGACAGTTGCTATTGACTGGTTGCTATGGACAGTTGCTATAGTCTGGTTGCTATGGTCTGGTTGCTATGGAGTGGTTACTATGGACTGGTTGCTATGGACTGGTTGCTATGGACAGTTGCTATGGAGTGGTTGCTAAGGACGGGTTGCTATGGAGTGGTTGCTATGGAGTGGTTGCTATGGAGGGTTGCTATGGTCTGGTTGCTATGGATGGTTTCTATGGACTGGATGCTATGGATGGTTTCTATATGCAGAGTATGCAGAAGTTACACAGAGCCAAATACAGGCATACCCCGCTTTTAAGTACACACTAGGGTTTATTTACTAATGCTGGAAATCGCAATATCAGGCTCACTTCTGCAGAAAAAACAATAAGCTTCTAACCCCAGCTTGTTCAGTTAAGCCTGGTAATAAAACCTGGAAGCTCATTGGTTTGTGTGCAGAAGTGAGCCTTATATTGCGCTTTCCAGCTTTAGTAAATAAACCCCATTGTTTACTTAAAAGTGGGATATGCCTGAAAAACAGAGCCATATCACCTCACAGCTGTGTGGGAGGAGCTATAGAAAGCCCCTCAGCTGTGTGTGAGGAGACATCGTCGCCTAGGAAACCAATGTAAACACATGCAGGCAGCCACTCTAAACAGCCACTCAGATTCTGGCTTGTTTTTTACTGTGCTTCTTCAAATGATTGTATTTTAAAAACTATAAATCGCACAGCGAATATCTTTATATTTTACGAATCACAAGACCCAGACCTTCAACCTGATGTGTAGTATGTCTCTAAAATATTAAATTTGAAGGCACAGTCGCAGTTTACAAATTGCCTTGCAATATTCAGTTTTCAATTTTCTTTCCTCCATTGACTTTCATTGAAATGATGGATGGCGTGTGTTGCAAACAAATGTCTGTATCTTGAAAACCATTTGACCGATCGCTTAGTCGTCAACACGTGTAGTGTCAGCAGGGACAGCTGAACATTTTGATATACGATTTGTGTAGGTCGGCTTGAAAATGAGGGAGTGGTCGCAGTTTACAAATCATGTAATGATTTTTCTGTTTTTGCCATTCTGTGCTCTAGCTCTCACCATTCATTCCTATGGGAAAATTTCGCCGCAAATATGACGATATTTCGCGAACGATTTGGCGAAACGTTCCACAAAGTAATAGCCCACTATTCGGGAACAAGCCGCTCGATTTGATATATTACTCGTCTATGTAGCGTAAAAACTGTGGGAGGAGTTAGGGTGGTAAATTTGGCTATAAAAATAATAATAACTAGAAAAGGTACAATTTCTGGGGAAATTGTGTGACGTGTTCTTGCCTTCACCAATACTCCAGACTGGAGACGGTGCCCCTGGAGATGTAAATGTGATCCAACAATGTGTCTATCCATTTCGATCCATTGCCCCATCAAAAACTGCTTCATCAAAAACTACCCCATCAAAACTGCGCCATCCTATTTGCCCCATCAAAAACGGGTTGCTATGGAGGGGTTGCTATGGAGGGGTTGCTATGGAGGGGTTGCTATGGTCTGGTTGCTATGGTCTGGTTGCTATGGTCGGGTTGCTATGGTCGGGTTGCTATGGTCGGGTTGCTATGGACGGGTTGCTATGGACGGGTTGCTATGGGCGGGTTGCTATGGACAGTTGCTATTGACTGGTTGCTATGGACAGTTGCTATAGTCTGGTTGCTATGGTCTGGTTGCTATGGAGTGGTTACTATGGACTGGTTGCTATGGACTGGTTGCTATGGACGGTTGCTATGGAGTGGTTGCTATGGACGGGTTGCTATGGAGTGGTTGCTATGGAGTGGTTGCTATGGAGGGTTGCTATGGTCTGGTTGCTATGGATGGTTTCTATGGACTGGATGCTATGGATGGTTTCTATATGCAGAGTATGCAGAAGTTACACAGAGCCAAATACAGGCATACCCCGCTTTTAAGTACACACTAGGGTTTATTTACTAATGCTGGAAATCGCAATATCAGGCTCACTTCTGCAGAAAAAACAATACGCTTCTAACCCCAGCTTGTTCAGTTAAGCCTGGTAATAAAACCTGGAAGCTCATTGGTTTGTGTGCAGAAGTGAGCCTTATATTGCACTTTCCAGCTTTAGTAAATAAACCCCATTGTTTACTTAAAAGTGGGATATGCCTGAAAAACAGAGCCATATCACCTCACAGCTGTGTGGGAGGAGCTATAGAAAGCCCCTCAGCTGTGTGTGAGGAGACATCGTCTCCTAGGAAACCAATGTAAACACATGCAGGCAGCCACTCTAAACAGCCACTCAGATTCTGGCTTGTTTTTTACTGTGCTTCTTCAAATGATTGTATTTTAAAAACTATAAATCGCACAGCAAATATCTTTATATTTTACGAATCACAAGACCCAGACCTTCAACCTGATGTATAGTATGTCTCTAAAATATTAAATTTGAAGGCACAGTCGCAGTTTACAAATTGCCTTGCAATATTCAGTTTTCAATTTTCTTTCCTCCATTGACTTTCATTGAAATGATGGATGGCGTGTGTTGCAAACAAATGTCTGTATCTTGAAAACCATTTGACCGATCGCTTAGTCGTCAACACGTGTAGTGTCAGCAGGGACAGCTGAACATTTTGATATAAGATTTGTGTAGGTCGGCTTGAAAATGAGGGAGTGGTCGCAGTTTACAAATCATGTAATGATTTTTCTGTTTTTGCCATTCTGTGCTCTAGCTCTCACCATTCATTCCTATGGGAAAATTTCGCCGCAAATATGACGATATTTCGCGAACGATTTGGCGAAACGTTCCACAAAGTAATAGCCCACTATTCGGGAACAAGCCGCTCGATTTGATATATTACTCGTCTATGTAGCGTAAAAACTGTGGGAGGAGTTAGGGTGGTAAATTTGGCTATAAAAATAATAATAACTAGAAAAGGTACAATTTCTGGGGAAATTGTGTGACGTGTTCTTGCCTTCACCAATACTCCAGACTGGAGACGGTGCCCCTGGAGATGTAAATGTGATCCAACAATGTGTCTATCCATTTCGATCCATTGCCCCATCAAAAACTGCTTCATCAAAAACTACCCCATCAAAACTGCGCCATCCTATTTGCCCCATCAAAAACGGGTTGCTATGGAGGGGTTGCTATGGAGGGGTTGCTATGGAGGGGTTGCTATGGTCTGGTTGCTATGGTCTGGTTGCTATGGTCGGGTTGCTATGGTCGGGTTGCTATGGTCGGGTTGCTATGGACGGGTTGCTATGGACGGGTTGCTATGGGCGGGTTGCTATGGACAGTTGCTATTGACTGGTTGCTATGGACAGTTGCTATAGTCTGGTTGCTATGGTCTGGTTGCTATGGAGTGGTTACTATGGACTGGTTGCTATGGACTGGTTGCTATGGAGTGGTTGCTATGGAGTGGTTGCTATGGACGGGTTGCTATGGAGTGGTTGCTATGGAGTGGTTGCTATGGAGGGTTGCTATGGTCTGGTTGCTATGGATGGTTTCTATGGACTGGATGCTATGGATGGTTTCTATATGCAGAGTATGCAGAAGTTACACAGAGCCAAATACAGGCATACCCCGCTTTTAAGTACACACTAGGGTTTATTTACTAATGCTGGAAATCGCAATATCAGGCTCACTTCTGCAGAAAAAACAATACGCTTCTAACCCCAGCTTGTTCAGTTAAGCCTGGTAATAAAACCTGGAAGCTCATTGGTTTGTGTGCAGAAGTGAGCCTTATATTGCACTTTCCAGCTTTAGTAAATAAACCCCATTGTTTACTTAAAAGTGGGATATGCCTGAAAAACAGAGCCATATCACCTCACAGCTGTGTGGGAGGAGCTATAGAAAGCCCCTCAGCTGTGTGTGAGGAGACATCGTCTCCTAGGAAACCAATGTAAACACATGCAGGCAGCCACTCTAAACAGCCACTCAGATTCTGGCTTGTTTTTTACTGTGCTTCTTCAAATGATTGTATTTTAAAAACTATAAATCGCACAGCGAATATCTTTATATTTTACGAATCACAAGACCCAGACCTTCAACCTGATGTATAGTATGTCTCTAAAATATTAAATTTGAAGGCACAGTCGCAGTTTACAAATTGCCTTGCAATATTCAGTTTTCAATTTTCTTTCCTCCATTGACTTTCATTGAAATGATGGATGGCGTGTGTTGCAAACAAATGTCTGTATCTTGAAAACCATTTGACCGATCGCTTAGTCGTCAACACGTGTAGTGTCAGCAGGGACAGCTGAACATTTTGATATAAGATTTGTGTAGGTCGGCTTGAAAATGAGGGAGTGGTCGCAGTTTACAAATCATGTAATGATTTTTCCGTTTTTGCCATTCTGTGCTCTAGCTCTCACCATTCATTCCTATGGGAAAATTTCGCCGCAAATATGACGATATTTCGCGAACGATTTGGCGAAACGTTCCACAAAGTAATAGCCCACTATTCGGGAACAAGCCGCTCGATTTGATATATTACTCGTCTATGTAGCGTAAAAACTGTGGGAGGAGTTAGGGTGGTAAATTTGGCTATAAAAATAATAATAATATATATGTGAGAGAATAGTAAGTGCTCTTGCTATGCAAGACCACTTAATAAAGATTTTTTGTCAAGTTTTGTTCAATAATTGCAAAAAATACCCGATGAATCTGCCAGAAATTGTGTGATCTAATAAGGTCCTGTGTTCTCTGCCTGTGCGCAAGGAGGGGTTGTAGAGATGAGGAGGGAGTTTATACCTTTTTATGTTAAAAACATAAAATACTGCATAAGAATATTTAGGATTCTTATATACAGCTAGCAGGTAAAGCTTTATCCAATGGACTTTTTCCATCGCAAATTCCGACCGTGTGTATGCCCCATCGAATTATTTCTATCGGAAATTCCGTCGAAGTTTAGATAGAGAACATGTTCTCTTTTACTCCAATGGAATTTCGTGAATTCCGATGTGATTTTGGTCGGACAAAGGTCCGACCGTGTGTACGAGGCTTTAGGCCAGGGGTGGTCAACCTTTTGACCAGCAAGTGCCACTTAAGCGACTTGGTAACCGGTCGCGGGCCACAATGAGCGAAGTGGGTGGATGGCATGTCCATGTCCACTCTGCATATGCAGAGCAGACACAGCCCACGATACTTTTTAGTGGCTTATATTGGAGGTAGAACACTAGTCGGTTTGTGTCTGCCACTACTTAGAGGTGAATGGAGGGTCCATTTGGTCAGACTGTCGGACTGACCATGTGAAAGGGGCCCAAGGCTGCTTTCACACTAATGCACTGTGGTTTACCCGCACCAAGGGTGCAACACAGTGTGCCTTTGGCTTTCCTCCACTTTGCAATAGACTTCTATTATGGTCTGCAGGTTTGGTGCACTTTCAGAAAGCTCACAAAACTTGCAGGTAATAACACAAGTCTATGGCTCAGTACAGGTAACCCGCAGGTAAACCGCTCTGCACCTGCCAATGAGTTTGTTAGCAGCCCAGTAACCACTGCAGAAAAGATATGCCCAACTATTACTGTGATTTCAGTAATAAATTGACCTTTAATAACATTATTCTATTCCATCCCAGAGCAGGAGGTCGCGGGCCACATCAGAGGGCTCCACGGGCCACATGTGGCCCCCGGGCCACTGGTTGGATACCCCTGCTTTAGGCTCTTCTTTACACACATGTTCCAGTTACTTCCTGCTGATAAAATAAAGTTGTTTACAAGGCTCAATAGCTCACTTTTAGTTTAACTTTATGAAAGTGTGAAAACAAATCCTAAATGTTATTGCCATAAGTGTGTACCCCAAAGCCCAAACACGCATGTGTGTGTATGTATATATACACACACACATACATACATACATACACACAGTGCCTTGAAAAAGTATTCAAACCCCTTGAAATTTTCCACATAAATGTATGTTATTGGGATTTTATGTGACAGACCAACACAAAGTGGCACATAATTGTGAAGTGGAAGGAAAAATGATAAATGGTTTTGCTTTTTTTTACAAATAAATATGTAAAAAGTGTGGTGTGCATTTGTATTCAGCTCCGCTGAGTCAATACTTTGTAGAACCACCTTTTGCTGCAATTACAGCAGCAAGTATTTTTGATGATGTCTCTACCAGCTTTGCACATTTAGAGAGTGACATTTTTGCCCATTCTTCTTTGCAAAATAGCCCGAGCTCTGTCCGATTGGATGGAGAGCATCTGTGAATAGCAATATTTTTGTCTTGCCACAGATTCTGGCTCTCATTTAGAAAATTCTAAGCAGGTCCTGATCCATCTCTCTTTTATGGGGAAGAGTGAAAGATCAAAGTACCTTACATTCACAATGGCTATCATTGGCTGGGTAAGTGGAACCTAGAATTCCAGTGACCAATTCAAGGATGAGCAGATAGATTCCAGCATGTTCTCATGAAGATATAGTATCTGACTTTGGGCAATCTAACCTGTAGATAACCACTGTTATATAGTAGCAGTTGTAATGATGATTTCCACAACAGAAGAAACGAAACACTCACCTTCATAGACACCCTTAAGCTGGGTACACACGGATAGAAATTTGACCAGTTTTGATCTGTGTGTAGCCCTCTCTGTTGGACAAAAGTCGATTGTTTGATCAGCTTCTGTCGAACAGTCCTGTTGTAAAACTTTGTTCTATGAGCAGCTTTCAGCCAATCACCCGTAGCACTGATCAATGTATTCTGACAGCGGGAGTCCCCACTATCAGAATGCAATAGTACATCCTGCATCCACCTTTGCTTGTGTGGATAAAGGAATCTGCCCACTGGTTGAATGAAAAAAAAAATGAACAGTATGTACCCAGCTTTAGACTATGGATACTAAAAAGGTTTGTACAAGGGAAAGGGATTAGTCACTGCCCTGCATTACAATATTGAAAGCTATTCTTTAAAATGTCAAAATATTACATTATACACTTTGACTTAAGAGCAAAGTGCCACCCAAAATCTATTAAAAAAGTTACAGTGAGCCTTGTAAAATGGTAATATTGGGTACCATATTTTCCCAAAAGCCTTCTAGGCACTGCCTATCCATTATTGGGTCAGTGCATTGTATACATATCTCGAAACGTGTTGGATTTCTGCCTTTGTGATGTATTCACAGACAGAATTTTATGGTTTTTTTCCCATGTAATTGTGTACAAATTTGCGATGCACAGACGCATTTGTCCTCTTTTAACTTATACGGTATATCTTTTTAATATGTTCAATAAAGCTTGTTATACTTTTTATATATCTATACTTTTAAGCCCCTTAAAGTCCCACTTGAAGGGTTTGTTTTCTGCATGTTTAGGATACGGATGAGGGCATTCTCTCCACAACATATTCTTGATATATATGATACCTTTTCCGGTACTCCATATCTTCTCGTAAGGAGGTGACAACTATTCTGAGAGGAAGGAGAAGGAAGCAAGGGCTGTATCACTATTTGGTGCTGTCCGGCTTGATACAGACCCCAGACTAGCCCAGCAGCTTTGGCAAAAAATGCAATTATATTTTCTATTTTGCCCATTGTAAATATTTTAAGCTTGTAAGTTATGTATCCTTTAAATATTGGCCCTGGCAACCCCTCACTAGTGTTGCTCACGAATATTCGCATTGCGAATATTCGCTACGAATATTGCATATTCGAGTATTCGCGAATAACTCGAATATTGCGGCGAATATTCGCTATGGCGAATATTCGTATTTTTTCAAATTTATTTTTAAAACAGATCACATCCTAGTGATCTCCATCGACGTCTAAAAGCATTGCTGGTATGATTAGAGAGAGACCCTGGGCCGAGTAGCTGATGCGATTCTTTTATGTTGCCGAAAATTCGCAATGCGAATTTTCGGCAACATAAAAGAATCGCATCAGCTACTCGGTCCTTCTTTTGCATCAGAGCCAATCAGAATAACTTGAATATTCGACAAACGGAATATTGCGCGATTATCTTCTCCGCCCTTCTTTTGCATCAGAGCCAATCAGAATAACTTGAATATTCGGCAAAAGGAATATTGCGCGATATTCCTTTTGCCGAATATTCGAGTTATTCTGATTGGCTCTGATGCAAAAGAAGGGCGGAGAATATAATCGCGCAATATTCCTTTTGCCGAATATTCAAGTTATTCTGATTGGCTCTGATGCGCCCTTCTTTTGCATCAGAGCCAATCAGAATAACTCGAATATTCGGCAAACGGAATATTGCGCGATTATCTTCTCCGCCCTTCTTTTGCATCAGAGCCAATCAGAATAACTCGAATATTCGGCAAAAGGAATATTGCGCGATATTCCTTTTGCCGAATATTCAAGTTATTCTGATTGGCTCTGATGCAAAAGAAGGGCGGAGAAGATAATCGCGCAATATGAATATTGCGCGATTATCTTCTCCGCCCTTCTTTTGCCCCCTTATTCTCCTTTCTTTTAAGTAGAGTTAGTGTAGAGTTAGTGTTTAGTGCATATTAGTTTAGTAATACAGGAAATGATCTCCGTTTATGAGAATTTCGCAATCATTTTTTTTGGATAAAATATCACGAATATTCGATATTAGCAATATTCGCGAAATCGAATATGGCGTATTCCGCTCAACACTACCCCTCACTTCTCAGACTTCCATCTATCTGTTTGTGTTTTATGGAGATCTTTGCTGTGCAGCCACTGGCAACCGCATATCCTACACATGAAAGGTCTCTTGGCTAGGCTCACCTTCTTCCACACATGCATGGAAAATGGCCAATAATTTCTACAAATGGAAGACCTTCCTACTAAAATGAAGTAAGATTTTTCAAGGGTTCTGAACAATTACCCAACTAATATCACACTATAGATGTGATTTCTGTCAACCACTTCTGCCCTGCCTTCCTTTTCCATTTAAGCATCTAGTGCAGAAATGTCAACTGTCAGCTGGATTTAAAATGTCAGTTAACAGGCAAAAGATGATGAGGACGAACTATCAGGTGCTCACAAAGATATGCCGAGTACACACGCTCGGAATTTCCGACAACAAATGTTCAATGGGAGCTTTTGGTCAGAAATTCTGTCCGTGTGTAGGCCCCATCGGACATTTTCTGTCGGAATTTCCGACAACAAAAATTTGAGAGCTGGTTCTCAAATTTTCCGACAACAAAATTAATTCTTGTAAATTACGATCATGTGTGGACAATTCAGACAGACAAAATTCCACGCATGCTCTAAATCAAGTACGAGACGGAAGTGCTCGGTCTGGTAAAACTAGCTTTCGTAATGGAGATAGCACATTCGTCACGTTGTATTGGACTGAAAAGTACAAGGCTGAAAAGCGCAAATCGTCTCTCACCAAACTTTTACTAACACAACTGGTATTGAACTTCCCTTTAATAGTGCTGTTGTATGTGTTGTTATTTAGGGTATGGCAGCCATGGCAAGTGCCATGGGCGCCATATGAAGGGGGTGCTGTTGAGTGGCTGGGCAGCAAGGCACTTACCAAGGTCTGAGGGTCTCTTCTTCCCTCCTCCTGAGCATAGGCAGGATCTCCTTTTCAGCACCTTTGCTAATGGGCAATGGCAGCGCTATCCCTGCTGCGTTCAGCCACAGCCCTGCCCTGTTCTCCCAGGCTCTCCCATTTCATCTGGTCAGATTGGCAGCGCACAAAGAAGGAGGAACATGAGTTTCTCTCTCTCTCTGTGAAATCTGAGGCCTTAAGTGATGAAGATTTCATCACTTCCAGTATTGGTTCTGCATTTACCTGGCCTTGGAGGGCAGAGGGGGGATCATGGGTCTAATAAACCCCAGGTTTCTCCATAAAGAGGATATGTCACTACCAAAGGTATCACAGGGGATGTTAAATATCACTAGTTTTGTTAGCATTTTTTTTGTTAAGGTTATCTGAAAGATGGGTTTCAAATGTTTCAAAAGGGCGCAGTTTTAGTGCTTGCCATAGGCGCTATTTTCACTAGATACGCCTCTGGTTGTAACCGCGTTCTTGGCGTTCGGAATTTCTGACAACATTTGTACGACCGTGTGTATGCAAGACAAGTTTGAGCCAACATCTGTTGGAAAAAAATCTACGGTTTTGTTGTCGGAAAATGTCCGATCGTCTGTACGTGGCAATAGAGTTTCAAAATAACCGGCTTACGTTAAACATAGAAGGGCACTTTTTGCATTTGCTTCCTTTAAAGTGTTCTGAGGTATGTAAATTTGATTATATCGTTTTGCACACATTTGAAAAGTTTAAAATTCAGAAACAAAGTCAAATCACAATCTCTCGGGACAAACAGTCATATATGACTTACCTTTTAACATGTTGGCAATAGGGAACCAAAGTTTTTTTAGTGGATCATAAAACTCAGCTTCCTGTGCTGGAGCCCCTTTTCTATACCCACCCAGAGCATACACACAGCCAGCCAGGGTGACAGAGCAGTGATAGTATCTCGCATTGATCATGGGGCAACCTTCAGTCCATTCATCTGTCTCTGTATTATAAATCCACACAGTGTTTAGAGCTTCTATATTATCAGTCCTATACCCCCCAGTAATATAAATAAGAGGTCCCAAGTTGGTGGCACTGTAGCTTTCTCTTGTATGATCTGGCATATCTGCCCCTTGAGCCCAGTTGTTGCTTTCTGGATCCCACAAGTGTACCTCGGACAAGGGATGCCAATAATACCCCCCAACAACACACATATTAGCAGCGGATCGCTTAGACACTTCCTGCGATTGCCTCCTAACAGCGTAATACAGTAAGGATTGTATCTTGTTTTCATTGAGTAAATGTTTCTTGTGTAACTCCAAAGAGGACCTGAGATAGCTATCATCAATGTCAATTTTGATGCATTTGAGTAGGTCGTATATATGTTCTACACGTTTCCTGCAATCATGCCCGATCCACCTCACTAAAGGCTGCAAAAGTACCTCCTCAGTCCAGACATTGAGGTTCTTCTGGGAAAGGATGTACAAGAGTTTTTCTAAAGAGATGTCCAAAAATTCTTCCTGAGTCCAAACCTCTTGGAATCTAGACACAATGATCCTTCTGGATTCCTTCTCTAAAGAGGGGCAGATGTGAAATTCTGCAAAGGAATGCATGCCCAAACAGTTGTCCACATCCAAATGTCTCATTAAGAACTGCTCAGAGGCTTCCTTGATGGAGACAAAGTGGAGCTGGTCGGCAGCTTGTAGTAGACCTTGGACATTCTTGGCTGTGATCCTGATCTGAGCAGTGTAAGTGTAGTTCAGTAGTGCCTCTAAAATGTTGTCATCGATCCCTGAGATCTTGATCTGGCTGTTGGACTTTTCCTTCATGTCAGCTGTGAACATTACCTTAAAGTAGTGACTACAAGCAGCCAGGGCAGCCTTGTGGCAATGGTAAACCTTCCCAGAGGAGCTCAGCAGGGTGACGTCCGTGAAAAGACCCTCTTTATAAAACATTCGAAAGGATTCCAAAAAATCCACATGATGAGTTGGGTCCTTGTAGGTAAAACAATAATCTTCCAGATCCTTTTGTGACATGGCTATAAAAATATAAAAAAAATATTAAAATAAAGATGCAAAAAATATTAAAGTAGAAAACAAGATCCAGCGTAAAACTAAGCTACGCACACGGATGAAATGCCGACATACACGATACCTAATACCAGTCAATACAAGGTCAGATGACACCGAGAAACAGTATGCATTTCTCAGGACATTGATATGAATGAAACAATGTAACATCACTGTCCTAGGAAGACACAAGAAACAATGTCCTGTGTATATGGTACTGCAGATCCTCTGATCTCTTGTTTATTTAGCCTACAGAAGAATCTGATTTGGCTGCAGCCATCCAGTTTAATGGCACCCCTCTGCTGGCTACCTACTGTTGCTAAATGGTCAGGCTTCGGGCAATAGAAAATAAATATCAGTCAACAGCATGCGGTATTTACCCAGCCATTTGCCAGTTTCCCCAAACATTGCCCCCCCTCTCCCGCAGATGACAGAATGTCATAATAGCAGCAACCACAATGCTCTGCTATTGTTTGGATAGCCTCAGCTGCCTGTACACAGTGCGGTTACGCTACTGTAAATAAAGCCTAAGGTTGTAAAATTTCATTGCAAATCCATTACCATCAGTCCTGAGACGCCTCCTCCTATTAACTAGTGGGATTAGCAATGAGCTGTCAGTCTTGGCTAGATCTTGGAGATCCCCTCCTCCACAACACTAAGGCACAAAGCCACTGGATCTATTCAGGTGCAAAACAAAGCAATGGACAGCGGCATGCAATCCCTCGAAATGACAAAATCCTGCCCGGCGCCTTCTGCCTGACGTGGGGCAGGATAGGGCTCAGCTGTCAATCATTAAATAAAGGGATACACAACATAGGTCTAGCTATATCTATGCACCGGTTACAGCATGCAAATATTCCATGTATTCTGTTATTATCACCCATGCCTTTGTCATACATCAATGTCATCTATTCAATGATTGCAGCATCTTTACAATCCTTCATTTGAGTTGGAGCCTCCATAGCAGTGCAAGTGCCATATTTCTGCCTGTGCATCATAAACCTGCCAGTGTAGCATCATAAGAGAGCCATTGTTTACCTGCAGCGCTGTTCTTGGCTTGGGAAGAGTTAATGTGTTTCCAGCTGGGATCCTGGCTGCTGTCAGAGGCTCACAGGCGGATAGCATTGGATGCAGCGCCTCCTTGATGACCATCTTTGGCATGAGCTGCACACACAGGGATTTGGAATGGAAAAGTGTGGGGGGGGGGGGGGGGGAGGGTGTCACATCCTATTTCGGTATCCCAGCTGCTCCCCATCTACTGCTATCATACACAGCATCCCTCTTCCCGTGCCCACCGCCTGAGCCACTGCCAAGGTCACAAAGATCACAAGCTACCCTATTCTCATGCTGCCCTGCTAAGCTGATTATTATTATTATACAGGATTTATATAGCGCCAACAGTAGCGCTTTACAATATATAAATTATCAACAGCTATTACAGTTATAGATCAGAGACATACACATTATTTACAAAGTATCATTAAAGGGGTTGCAAAGGAAAACATTTTTTTTTCATAATAAGCATCCTTTACCTGCAGACATTCCTCTTTTCACTTCCTCATTGGTCGTTTTTGCTCAGAAGTTGCTCTATTTCTTCTCTGTTCTGTTCACTTCCTGATTGTCTGATTATTACTGACCACCGTGAAGGTAAGCTTTACTGCCGTGGTCAGTGACATGCTCTGTGTGGCAGAACACTCTCTACGTGTAATGCCGCGTACACACGGTCGTTTCTTTGTGATGAAAAAAAACAAAGTTTTAAAAATTTAAAATGATCTTGTGTGGGCAAAACGTTGTTTTATGTCATATGAAAAACGACCAAAAACAATTCGAACATTCTTTAATTTTTTATGTCGTTTTTCAAAATATCGTTTCTTGTGTCATAAAAAATGATTGTGTGTGGGCAAAACGACGTTTAAAACAACGTTTTTAAACCCGCGCATGCTCAGAAGCAAGTTATGAGACGGGAGCTTCAATGGAACAGAGTGCCGTTGAATGTGGTGTACGTAACCGCGCTTTGCTAGAGCATTTTCAAAAAAATTTTTAAAATTAAGTTTAAAAAACTTTGTTTCGTGAGATAAAACAACGTTTTTTTTTCATCACAAAAAGTGATCGTGTGTACGCGGCATTACAGTTATAGTTTATAGACATACACATTATTTACAAAGTATCATTAATGTGATTGTAAATGATCACATTGTAAAACAATCCATTAAAGCGGAGGTCCACCCTAACAATAAAAATTACATAAAAATGCTCAAAAAATAAAAAATTACATAAACAAAAGAATAAAAAATTGTACTTACCAAAAATGGTCGTTGCTAGGCAGATCTTCCTAATCTGCCTCTTCCTAGTCCGCGGCTGGTTGTCCACCTCGCGTTGTCTTCTGGGGAATGGGGCGCGCTGTCTTCTGGGAACTGTGTGTATCCCAGAGAACAGCCGCCCATTCATAAAGCACTGCACAAATCGTGCATGTGCAGTAGGAAACGAGCAGTGAAGCCTGCGAGGCTCCACTGCCTGTTTCCCTTAGTGAGGATGGCGGCGCCGGGACCTGCCACGATTGAGGGATCGGCCTTGGGGGGGGGGGGGGCGAAATCGCGGGCGCCTAGGACAGGTAAGTATCCTTATTAAAAGTCAGCAGTGTTTGAAGCTACTGAATAAAAAAAAAAACGGGCCGCTAATCGAATTCCTCCCCCCCTCCGTTGCCACAATTGGCATCTTTTGTGGGGAGGGGGGACAGGATACCTATTCTGGGAGTGCCTATTCTGCAATTGTGAAAAAAAATTGTGAAAAAATTGTGAAAAAAATTAGAATTTTAAAAAAATAAACATTTTGAAAAATATATTTAAAAAAAAAATTAATACAAATTTGGGGAAAAAAACATTTGAAAAAATATATTTTTTTAATTCAGTGTCTCCGATTGATTAACGATGAAAGAGATTGTTTGGATTTTTTTTTAAAAAAAATACTTTTTTTTTTATTTACTATCTCTGATTGATTAAAACATTTTGAAAACATTTGGAAAAAATATAAAATAAAATTAGAAAAAAAAAATTGAATTTTTTTTAACATTTTTATTTATTTTTGGAAAAAAACCATCATTTTGAGATTTTTTTTTATTATTGAAAAAAGGAATCTCCGATTAATGATGAAAGAGCTGTGTGTGTAATCTGAGATTTTGTAATCAATTTTTTTATCCAAAAAAAATTTCTAAGTTTTTTTTTGTTCAACATTTATAAAGAATATAAAAATATTTTTTTTAAAAAAATTGAAAAAACGTAAAAATAAAAAAATTTTGAAAAGAAAACATGAAAAGAAAATTTTGAGATTTTTTTTTTTTTTTTATTGAAAAAAAAATTGAATCTCCAATTGATTAACGATGAAAGAGCTGTGTGTGTAATCTAAGATTTTGAAAAAAAAAAAAATGTTGAAAAATGTTGAAAAAAAATGTGATTTGGGAAATGTTTTAAAAAAAAAATGTTGCCTGGAGTTCTTCTTTAAGATATAGATCTGCTGTAGGTGTCTTCTATTAATTACTGTTTTTTATACCATCCATACTCCTCCCCTATGCCCCACAAAAACAGTTCTTTAAAATGATACTAAATATCCTCAATGTTACCAGCTCTGGAATGGGCACACTTTTGTTAGTTCAACTAAAGGGAATCTCAGTTCTCATAAATACTCAAAATACTCAGCACCAGGCCCATGATGTTCTTAAAGCGGAGGTCAGAAAACACTGTAACTGCTGACTTTTAATAAGGACACTTACCTGTCCAGGGTACCCGTGATGACGGCAGCTGAAGCCGAGCAATCGCTCGGGTCTCGGCTGCCCCGCTGCCATCCTCGGTGAGGGAATCACGAAGTGAAGCCTTGCGGCTTCACCGCCCAGTTCCCTACTGCGCATGCGCGATGTGAATGGGCGATGTCTCCTGGGACACACACAAGGTCCCAGAAGACACTGCTCCCTCATTCCCCAGGAGGCAGCACAAGGAGGAGAAGAAAAGAGGCAGACCGCGGATCAGGAAGTGGCAGATTAGGACGATCTAGATAGCAACAGGCACTTCAGTTATGTATAAAAAAAATGTTTTTTCTTTTTTTGCAGCATTTTTGATTTTTTTTTCTTGGTGGAGCTCCGCTTTAGTCTGGCCCTGACTGCAGGGAATCTTCCAGGTGATGTGATTCAAATGACAGTGACTGATTCACCACCAGTGTATGTTTGGTGAAAGGCACATTTCAATGGATGCATTTATTTAATCAGTGTTATGTTTGTAGCTCATTTATAGATATCTGTTTCACAACTGCAATAAATAATTCACGTGTTCCCACTGACTTTTCCTGGTAATGCTCCCTGCCACTCCATGTATTATCTGAAGCCATGACCCTAAATACTAGGTCACATTTCACCCTACTCCTCCCACACTTCAGTCACTTTCACACTCGGGTTCGCAGGTCATTTTGACTTCATAATTTAGGGCAGGGGGTCTCCAAACTTTCTAAACAAAGGGCCACTTTACAGTCCTTTGAACTTTAGGGGGACCGTACTGTGGCCAGTGGAAGAAGAACGAGCCCTGGTGTCAGTGGGGGTAAACAATACCCCATCATTGGTGTCAGTGGGGGTAAACAATACCCCATCATTGGTGTCAGTGGGAGGAATAGCATCACATGCCTGACGAAGGGGTCCTGCATGACTCCGAAACATTGCACTCTCCTTGTGTTGTGATAATGCAATAAACTATCCGTTTGGACGCTATTCATGTCGTTCCAATATCTTCATAGTGCCCCATCATTGTTATCAGTGGGAGGAAAAGTGCCCCATCATTGATGTCAGTCAGGAGAATAATGGTCCATCATTGTTATCAGTGGGAGGAATAATGCCCCATCATTGTTATCAGTATAAGGAATAGTGCCCCATCATTGGTATCAGTAGGAGGAATAGTGCCCCGTCATTGGTATCAGTAGGAGGAATAGTGCCCCATCATTGGTATCAGTAGGTGGAATACTGCCCCATCATTGGTATCAGTAGGATGAATAGTGCCCTATCATTGGTATCAGTAGGTGGAATACTGCCCCATCATTGGTATCATTAGGAGGAATAGTGCCCCATCATTGGTATCAGTAGGTGGAATAGTGCCCCACCATTGGTATCAGTAGGAGAAATACTGCCCCATTATTGGTATCAGTAGGAGGAATAGTGCCCCATCATTGGTGTCAGTCGGGAGAATAATGTCCCATCATTGTTATCAGTGGGAGGAATAGTGCCCCATCATTGGTGTCAGTCGGGAGAATAATGTCCCATCATTGGTATCAGTAGGAGGAATAGTGCCTCATCATTGGTATCAGTAGGAGGAATACTGCCCCATCATTGGTATCAGTAGGAGGAATAGTGCCCCATCATTGGTATCAGTATAAGGAATAGTGCCCCATCATTGGTATCAGTAGGAGGAATAGTGCCCCATCATTGGTATCAGTAGGAGGAATAGTGCCCCATCATTGGTATCAGTAGGTGGAATACTGCCCCATCATTGGTATCAGTAGGAGGAATAGTGCCCCATCATTGGTATCAGTAGGAGGAATACTGCCCCATCATTGGTATCAGTAGGAGGAATAGTGCCCCATCATTGGTATCAGTAGGAGGAATACTGCCCTATCATTGATATCAGTAGGAGGAATAATGCCCCATTATTGGTATAAGTGGGAGGAATAGTGCCCCATCATTGGTGTCAGTCGGGAGAATAATGTTCCATCATTGTTATCAGTGGGAGGAATGTTGCTTACCTCCCAACTTTTTGAGATGGGAATGAGGGACACCTATCAGCAAAAGTATGCAGGCATAGGACACACCCCTTGCCACGCCCTCTTAAAAGAGAATTGTACAAACAAACACGATTGGGTAAACCCACAAGTGCTTTTTTTACCACTATTCCTTTATATTGGCTTATAGAATTTACAAATGCAGCCATTTAGAAATCAGATGAAAGGTCCAGCATTGTCCACCTTCTCTTCTGGCGGCACTCAGTCCTGCTCTGCTATGTTTTGTTGTGACGTCATCCAAAGGCTGTTCCGGGTCCAGCTGGCACTCCTCCTGATGACACGCAGCTAAGGCCCGCCCCCTCTACCTTTAATGAATGAAAAGCTTTTCCTCCTGGGATATGTAACATGCAGTGGGGGGGGCAGACAATTTATTAAAAATAATACATAAATAAAGAAAAAAATCACTATCCATACAGAGGACCAGAGGTAAAGAGGAAAGGAGGGATTACATTTTAGCCCCTTTTACACCTGCGGACCGTATGTTACGGATGAAGAAGGGACATACATTGATCTCTATGGGATAGCGGGTGTCAGCAGGTGAACATCCGCTGACACCCGATCTCATCCGGGTTCGCATTCCTCCGATTCTGCAGATGGAGGAAAATCCTATCAGATCAGGTGAACATGGACAGACGGTCCGTGTTCATCCGATCCCTACATAGGGGAGAGCAGAGATCTGACATAGGGGTCACTGCACAGTGTGTGGGAACCCCCCTGTCATCTGCCGGCTCAGTGGGGATCAGCGGCTTAAAGGTGAAGATTTGCTTTAAATACAATAGCTGGTTATTTCTTTAATAGAAGTTTGTAAACAAAAAAATAAATAAAAATACAATAGCTGGCAGCAGAGATCCCATCATCAATGCTGTTTAGCGTGGATGGAGAAATCTATGCATGGCTAGCTCTGCTGTTCTGGTGCTTTGCACTTTTTAACAGTGCATTGTGTAGAGTTTATTAAGGAATACATCCATTCAAAACTAGTTTTTAAATCTGGGGAGAATGTAAGGTTGCCACCTGTCTAGGATTCACCCGGACAGTTCAGGGTTTGGAAACATGCGTCCAGGTTTCAGACTTCCTATTTACACTGAACTATGGCTTCCCAGCAGGGTTGCTCTCTGTTACACTCTTTCACACTGCCCAAAGCCATTACTAACAACCCCCCCAACCCAAACACCCCTGCTCCTCTGTGTTTGCCCACACTCCAATCCCTGGCGCTGTGCCTCAGATTCTCAGAGCACCCCTTACATCAGAGTTCTCAGCATTCCCCCCCTAAATCAGGGTTCCCAGAGCATCCCCTATTATGAGTCTGCAGAGTCCCCCCTAACAGTGAAAGGGAACTCTTCAAGTTCAAATGAAAAAAAGCGAACTCTGTGGACTCTGATGTAAAGGGGGACTCTTGTTATTAACTTCATATGATTAGAAATGTTATTTAATAGCAAAATATATGTATAGTTTATACTATTTATTTTTTTGCTGTGCACCACCAAAGTGTTTGTGTTTGACTTGAAGAAAAGGTGGCAACTACGGTTGTCCCGATACCACTTTTTTTAGGACCGAGTACAAGTACCGATACTTTTTTTCAAGTAGTCGCCGATACCGAATATCGATACTTTATTAAAATGTGTTCCCAAATGCAGACATGTCCCCCACATATGCAGCCATGTCCCCCACATATGCAGCCATGTCCCCCCACAAATGCAGCCATGTCCCCCACAAATGCAGCCATGTCTCCCACATATGCAGCCATGTCCCTCCAGCCATGTCCCTCCAGCCATGTCCCCGACATATGCAGCCATGTCCCTCCAGCCATGTCCCCCACATATGCAGCCATGTCCCCCACATATGCAGCCATGTCCCTCCAGCCATGTCCCCCACATATGCAGCCATGTCCCTCCAGCCATGTCCCTCCAGCCATCTCCCCTACATATGCAGCCATGTCCCTCCAGCCATGTCCCCCACATATGCAGCCATGTCCCCCACATATGCAGCCATGTCCCTCCAGCCATGTCCCCCACATATGCAGCCATGTCCCTCCAGCCATGTCCCTCCAGCCATCTCCCCTACATATGCAGCCATGTCCCTCCAGTCATGTCCCTCTAGTCATGTCCACCACATATGCAGCCATGTCCCTCCAGCCATGTCCCTCCAGCCATGTCGCTTCAGCCATGTCCCTTCAGCCATGTCCCTCTAGCCATGTCCCTTCAGCCATGTCCCTCCAGCCATGTCCCTCCAGCCATGTCCCCCATACCTAGCCGCCGCCGTACGGAGATCATCACAGCATTCATTTGAATAGCTGTTTTGCCTGCGCTTATAGACACTCCCCCTTGCTCGGGATTGGACAGATCACGATCACCCATCCAATCCCGAGCAAGGGGGAGTGTCTATACGCGCGGGAACACTACAGCTATTCAAATGAAAGCTGTGATGTTCCCGCACGTTCCCGTTTAACCCATGCGGCGCGGCTTTCGATGCGGCTGCTTTGGCGGCGGCAAAGTATTCTATTTAGGCATCGGGGGTATTTGCGGGAGTACAAGTACTCCCGCAAATACTCGGTATCGGTCCCGATACCGATACTGGTATTGGTATCGGGGACAACCCTAGTGGCAACCCTAGGAGAAGGTCTTATCTTACACCAGGTCCTCATAGAGGCTGATCTTACAAAACCATAGGACCAGTAAAAGGCTGCAGGCCAAGCTAAACATACATCCCTATGGAGAAACAACTAGAGAGACTGTCCCCCACGAACTCTTCAAGCTGGTCACTCAGACCAGGAATCCAGGATGTCTTGAAGCCCCCAATTCGGACTCACAAGAATTTTGCAATGAGTTATCGGATTACTTCATTAATAAAATCGAGGGAATCTGGCAAAGCATTCAGCAAAACAATTTTCCTCCTAGCCCCCCCGTAATTATTTACACAACAACTGCAGTGATTCACCACAACCAGGTAAGTTCACGCTGGAACCCATCTCTATTCAGACCACAAAAAATATCATCGGTACTTTGCGTAACAGCACTGCGCCAAATGATATCATCCCCACTAAACTGCTGAGGGAATGCGCCGACATCCTGGCACCTCCTATCACGCAGCTTATTAACCAATCCTTCAGGGAGGGCATAGTGCCCTCCCAGTTGAAGGAGGGCATAATTCAACCCATCTTGAAGAAACCCACCCTGGATCCTAAGGACCCACTCCACCGGCGCCCCATAACAGTCCTAAACGTTCTCTCCAAGGTAATGGAGAAAGTAGTGGTACAACAGCTGCAACAGCATCTAGATTCCCACAACCTACTTGATCCATTTCAATCGGGATTCCGCCCCGGACACGGGACGGAAACAGCATTGCTTAAGATATGGGACGACGTTCTCGAGGCCGCAGACGAAGGAGAATCTTGTCTTCTGGTTCTTCTGGACCTAAGCGCAGTCTTCGATACAGTAGACCACAAGCTTTTATTGACTCGGCTACCTAAAGTAGCCAAGGTCGCAGAATGCGATTTATCTTGGTTCTCCTCTTTTTTGGAAAACCGATCGCAATCAGTGAAGTTGGGACCTTTCACTTCTGAAAAACGCACATTATCGTGCGGAGTCCCTCAAGGATCCCCCCTGTCGCCGATGTTATTCAACATCTATCTTCGTCCTCTTTTTGAAATCATCAGCAGCCAAAAACTGCTCTATCACTCATATGCAGACGACACGCAACTGTATTTCCGCATTTGCAATAAAAAGGATCACCACCTCAATCTAGAGACATGCCTCTCTTTGATAGAGGACTGGATGACAAAGAGTTATCTTAAACTCAACGGAGCGAAAACAGAACTTCTCCTGTTTCACGCCAAGCGTATGAAGCAACCGGCAACAACTTGGACACAACCGCCCATTCTGGGCAAAATCATCACCCCTAGCGCCAAAGTCAAAAGTCTTGGGGTCATCTTCGACTCCTACATGACAATGGACGCACAAATAGGGTCAGTAGTCAGCGGATCTCACCATCTGCTGCGCCTACTACGTAGACTCACTCCTTTCATCCCCAAAAAAGACATAGCGGTCATGGTGGGTGCAATTGTAAACTCAAGATTGGACTATGAAAATGCCCTTTACCTCGGACTCCCCAAGTACCAAATTGCTCGTCTACAAGTCGTTTAAAATACGGCCGCTAGACTGGTGACTGGGAAAAAACCCTGGGAATCAATCTCACCTTCACTGAGATCCCTTCACTGGCTGCCAGTTAAAGACAGAATCACTTTTAAAGCACTCTGTCTAACGCATAGATGTATTCATGGGAATGCTCCCCATTATCTATTTCAAAGGAGACAGGAACAACAATCGCCCAGAGGCGATTTACTTTGCATGTGCCGCGCTATATAAGTTTTCATTCATTCATTCATTCATTCAGAGAGCAGAGATACTGTTCCCCAGACCTGTTTATTTATTTACCTAAATCCCACCAGTAGTTTGTGTTTTCTAGCTATCCACAGTAATAACTCCTCCTGTGTATAGGGAAGGTTAAGAGAAAATCATGCACGTGGACTTATAGACAGTGTTGCCAACCGTCCGTATTTTTACGGACAGTTCGTAAAAACGGGCACTTTTCCCCCCGTTCGTAAATGTCCGTGGTTGCGGGAATGTGCCAGTAAAAATAGCCGAGATCGGTTCAGCTTGGAACTGTGCATGGAGATTGGAGGCAGGGGGTGATGGTGGCTGTGGCGGCACCGCAGAGGGGGATGGAAGCAGGGTGCAATGGAGGCAGGGGGAGATTGGAGGCAGGGGATGTTAGTGGCAGGGGGTGATTGGAGGCAGGAGGTGTTGGTGGGCACTGCAGAGGGGGATAAAGGCAGGGGACAATGCAGGCAGGGGTGATTGGAGGCAGGGGGAGATTGGAGGCAGGTGATGTTAGTGGCAGGGGGTGATTGGAGGCAGGGGATGTTAGTGGCAGGGGGTGATTGGAGGCAGGGGGTGTTGGTGGCACTGCAGAGGGGGATGCAGGCAGGGGGTGATTGGAGGCAGGGGGCCTGAGGGATATTGGAGGCAGGGGGAGATTGTGGCACCGCAGAGAGGGGTGAAGGCAGGAGGTGTTGGTGGCAGAGGGGGATGGAGGCAGGGGGTCATGTGATTAAATAATTTGCCCTTATATTGAAAATTACAAAAATATGTTTTTTTACCTTAATATCTACCTTAAATCACATTGCTATTTGCCTAGCGTATTTGTTTGTAGCCTAAATACTGAAATTTGCACCAAAAAATTTAATTTAGTAACTTTTGTGAAATGTCAGTGAAAACGTAGCTGCGCCAGATAATTTCAGTTGTCGTGCCAGTAAATTTCAATCTGGAAGGTTGGCAACACTGCTTATAGAACACTTCTCATGAGAGAGACACACAGGCTGCCATCACTGACTTCTTCTGCAAATGCTATTTGAGTAGCTATCATGCTTGCTTGTTACAGATCACTTTGAGTCAGTGACCTGAAATAAATATGCAGATAAGAACATCTGGCTTTTGTAACCTGCATACTTGCTCCATGCTGAAGACTCAAAGTGCGCAGCCAGGGATATAGCATTTTCAGAAAGTAAGAACTAACATCTCCTGTACAATTTTTAAGATAGAGTCACTGTAAAGGGACCTATGTCATTCCTCTTACTATCCTATTTAATAAGTAGCTGTACATTGAGTTTGTTGCAAGATCTTTATTGCTCCCTGCCTTCTGACACGGCTCTCTAGAAACCCCTAGATACCTTCAGAAGTCTGCCTGGATATGAAGACATCATCCCTTTTTTCCAGGCTCATTCAAAGCAAATCTATGTACCATTTGGTCTCCTGATGATGGAGATAAGCCAGAATCCCTAGTTTTCCTGATTTAATTTTTCCAAACTGGCACCAGGCCATGACCCACAGGATTGGCCCACCAAGGGTTTGCTGGGTCAAACCCTTGAGCAGCAGGCAAGTGAATAGTAAGGTCAAGGTAGGAGTCGTGGCAGACAACAAGCAAAGGGGCCCTTTCACACGGAACAGATCCGTAATGATCCGCCCCGTGAACCTCCGCTTGCTCAGCGGGGATCGCTACACTGATCCCCGCTTAGCCGGCAGATGACAGGGGGGTCCCTGCACACACTGTCCAGGCAGGGGTCATGGCAAGCGATAGGCAAGAGAGTAGTTCCTGTCCAGGCAGGGGTCATGGCAAGCGATAGGCAAGAGAGGAGTTCCTGTCCAGGCAGGGGTCATGGCAAGGAATAGGCAAGAGAGTAGTTCCTATCCAGGCAGGGGTCATGGCAAGCGATAGGCAAGAGAGTAGTTCCTGTCCAGGCAGGGGTCATGGCAAGCAATAGGCAAGAGAGTAGTTCCTGTCCAGGCAGGGGTCATGGCAAGCGATAGGCAAAAGAGGAGTTCCTGTCCAGGCAGGGGTTGTGGCAAGCGATAGGCAAGAGAGTAGTTCCTGTCCAGGCAGGGGTCATGGTAGGCAGCAGCCAATGGAGTAGTCAGAGTAATCAGGGTTGAAAACAAGCAAGCAACTGGCAGGCAAATATTAAAACTTTTTAGCTCTCAGGTATCTAGCAACAGAGGTGTGATTTGGGTGGAAGGCACTTCTGAGGATGTGGGGGTGAGGTGGCTGACGGGCACTTTAAACAGGGGGATACAATGGGTGGGGGAGAATGTAGAAACAGAAGCTGGAGTTTTAATATCATTCAGGGCAGAGGAGACATCTGGTATTGTTACTGGGATCTTTGGAAGTCATGGAGGTCCTAAGAGCCCAGAAATCCCATTAGGATCATTCAAGGAAACCAGGAAGACTCAGCAGAGGTCCTGTAACAACAGTCAGCTGTCAGCCAATAGAGCATGGGTCTCCAAACTTTCTAAACAAAGTTTACTGTCCTTTAGGCTTTAGGAGGGCTGGACTGTGGCCAGTGGGAGTAAAAGGTCCTGGCTTCAGTGGGAAAAAATAATGCCCCATTGTTTGTTTCAGCGAGAGTAATTGTGCTTTTTTGTGTCATTTGGATGCATTGTTCCCCATCATTCAAGTTAATGGGCCCAAATTGTTGGTGTCAGTGGGAGGAATTGTGCTTCATCGTTGGTGTCATTAGGAGGAAACTTGCCCTCTTCATTGGTATCAGCAGGGAAATGATTACCCATTGTTGGTATCAGTGGATGAAATAGTGCCCCCTGGGCCACAGTTTGGAGACCACTGCAATAGAAGAAAATCATTCAAGCAAATCCGGAAAGGAGGGATGATGGAAAGGAGGAATGATGTAATTTTATCTAGATAGACTTACTGCAGAGGTACACTCTACATCTGACTTGAGAAGCTAAAGCTGATTTTTACACAGAATTTCACAGCTGCTATCTCGTGATTACAAGAGAATCAGAAGAATAAGGTTCGGTTCACACTTGTTCGATTGGAGAACCCTGCAAATCCAGTGCGGTCTCACCTGAATCACACACTGGTTCACGCTGAAGTCTACAAACTGCTGGGGGTGTCAATGTAAAGTTAACGACACCCCCAAATAGGTTCGCAGATTGCAGTGCAAACTGTGAAATGGTGCAGGTATAGGATCGCAAACCAAGTTACTCTCAAACCAAGGTTTTACTGTACACAAAAGGTGGTGAGATTCCCAGGCAGCAGTGAAAACCCACTGGAGGATTAAATCTTGCTTCACTCCACCCAAAAATGGAGAATGAAGTGGCTCTTTGAATGGCCCCTTTAGATCTATTTTTGATAATAGCAAACTATTCTGCATAGCAAGCAGAGAAAAAAAGCAGTCCATTGACACACCCGATAACATATCCTGTCATGAAGAGTAAGGTATCAGCAGAGCAGATCAGATTGCACGCTGTTATTGTACGGCTCCGTGTGAAACAGGTGTCTGTATTTACATCCAGAGAACGCGCCACAGTATATGTCAGTGCAATGTCTGCAGTTATGGCAAACAGAAAAATTCAATACCTGCACTCCCCAAGAATGTTCGAAGGATGAACAGTTTATCTTTTATCTAACTGCTAATGAAGTTTTAATATTTACAGTACCTGCCTTTTTTCCATTGGTGTTTAGAACATGTTTTATATTTTTCTAAAGGGGAAAAAAAACGATAGGAAATTCCTATCGTCTGTGTGCAACTCCGACTGAGAAAAAAACCCACGCATGCTCAGAATCAAGTCGACGCATGCTCGGAATCATTGAATTTAATTTTTCTCAGCTCGTCGTAGTGTTTTATGTCACCATGTTTTGGACGGTCGGAATTCGGTCTGACAGTGTGTACGCAAGACAGCTTAAACGGAATTCCGACGAAAAATTCCATTGGATTTTAGGCCATCGGAAATTCTGATTGTGTGTACGGCAGGGCCGTCTTAATAGCATCATGGGCCCCTGGGCAAAGTAATGCTCTGGGGCCCCTTCAATGGAGATGGAGCATCCCTTCGGGCATCCCTCCGGGCATCCCAAGCCTTTCAGTGCAATCAGAAATACAGCAGCAAAATGGCGTGGTTACACCAGATCACGTAGCTAGTACGTGATCCAAAACTTCTGTCGGCTTGCTCCCACTGTGATCACACAAAACGGGAGCCCAGCGGTGGGTAATGCAGACTCGATGTCCACCGGCACCAATCGACTGTTCAGTATACACGCAGAACGGGGATCTGCCTATGTAAACAATAGGGAAGGCATTAATCCTGTGTTCCTGGAAGGATCGATGCCTTCCCTTAGTAAAAGCACCCCCCCCCAACCCCCCAGTATACAAGTACTGGCTAGGAACACATGTAAACCTTTGATCGCCCCTAATGTTAACCCCTTCCCAGACAGTATCATTGGACAGTTCATATTTTCTAGCACAGATCACTGTATTCAATTGAATAAATAAATTGAGAAAAGCGTGGAATTCTCACAGTAATAACATTTACATGGTGCAAGTATGATTTTAAACAGTATAATTTATAGCATGCCCCCTGTATCACTGTTTTAGAGCCACTGGTCCCCAAAAAGTGCCAAAGGTGTCAGATTTCTGCGCTGCAATATCGCAGTTCCACTATAAGTCACTGATCGCTGCCATTACTAGTACAAAAATATACCAAATTACAATTGTAATATATAAGATAATAATAATATTACAATATAATAATAATAATACAATTACAATATAAAAAAAACTAAAATATCCCATAGTTCATAGAATTTTTGTGGAAACCAATCAGTATATTTCCCTTTGGGATTTTTTTAACAAAAATATGTAGCAGAATACATATTGGCCAAAATTAATGAAGAAATAAAAAAAAATTTTTTTTTTGCAAAAAGTAAAAAATATATTTTTATTTTTCAAAAATAAAATAAAAACCGCAGAGGTGTTCAAATACCAATAAAAGAGAGCTCTGCTTATGGGAAAAAAGGACATACAATTTATTTGGCTACAGGGTTGCATGACTGCGTTTTTGTCAGTTAAAGTAACGTAGTGCCATATTTATTTTGATAGTTTAACCAGAAGGGGTTAATAATTCTATTTGCGGTGTTAAAAAAAAAATCATAGTAGCCTGATAAGCAAAAGTTCATTTTTAATTTGTATAGACTCAGGATTGTTGTATTAGGTAAGTTAGATGTATTCAAAGTAGTGATACTCGCCTACCTCCTGAACATGCAAAGCATATTGAAAAGATCTTGGATATGTCAATGAATAAAGCAAACTGCCAAAGGTAGGTCAACGTGTTAAAGTGGCCCTGCCACCATCATGTTCCAAGGCTTAAGCCAACATTAAAATAAAAAAGCCTATCAAATTAAAATTTGGAATGATCTGAAAGGCAGGATGCCAATTATACCAACAAAATGGCTGCATGTTGGATTCTGAACATTGCACTGAAAGTATTTGAAAGAGGAACTGTCTGTTACTCATTGCAACCAATCATGTCCTATTTAGATATGACTAGTAAACCAGGAAATGAATGGCAATTGCTGACTGGCTGCCACAAACAGACTGCTCAGACACTTTCACTCGTGGGTTTGATTTACTAAAGGCAAATAGACTCTGCACTCAGCAAGTGCAATTGCTCCAGAGCTTAGTAAATGAGGAAAAGCTTCACTTTTCAAAAAGTACCCAATCACATACAAGGAAAATTAAAGTGCACAGTGTATTTGCTTTTAGTAAATCAACCCCAGGAGTGATAGTGTAGTAAGTGAACCCCCATGGTTTATTTGTTTTTCCACACTGCATACATGTTTCTGGCCCATTGGCCATCTTCAGTGCAGGGCAGGGGCGTACCTAGAGCGTTTGGCACCCGGGGCGGATCCTATATCTGGCACACCACTCCAACGCCCCCCCCCCCCACACTTGGTGGGGGGGCGTCAGCGGTAAAGTGCCGCTAAATATAGGCCGCCATTCACTGGCGTAGCGGGGGGGGGGGGGCAGGGGGGGCTGTCGCACCGGGCGAAAAATGGGGGGGGGACGAATCCATCCACCGGCTCCGCGGAGCGCTCCGGAGCCTCGGCCTAGGAAAGTCCCCGGCTTCGGCCTAGCTCCGGAGCGGCGGCCATCTTGGTACACCCGGCGGCGGCCCTCCTCTCTGTTCACACCCACAGAGGAGGAGGAGCCCGCGCTTGAGGGAAACCACACACGCTGCTGTCTGAGGTCTGAGGTCTGCACTACTGGGGGTTACTGTCTGAGGTCTGCACTATTGGGGGTTACTGTCTGAGGTCTGCACTACTGGGGGTTATTGTCTGAGGTCTGCATTACTGGGGGTTATTGTCTGAGGTCTGCACTACTGGGGGTTATTGTCTGAGGTCTGCACTACTGGGGGTTATTGTCTGAGGTCTGCACTACTGGGGGTTAATGTCTGAGGTCTGCACTACTGGGGGTTAATGTCTGAGGTCTGCACTATTGGGGGTTACTGTCTGAGGTCTGCACTATTGGGGGTTACTGTCTGAGGTCTGCACTACTGGGGGTTATTGTCTGAGGTCTGCACTACTGGGGGTTATTGTCTGAGGTCTGCACTACTGGGGGTTAATGTCTGAGGTCTGCACTATTGGGGGTTAATGTCTGAGGTCTGCACTATTGGGGGTTACTGTCTGAGGTCTGCACTATTGGGGGTTACTGTCTGAGGTCTGCACTATTGGGGGTTACTGTCTGAGGTCTGCACTATTGTGGGGGTTACTGTCTGAGGTCTGCACTACTGGGGGTTACTGTCTGAGGTCTGCACTATTGTGGGGGTTACTGTCTGAGGTCTGCACTACTGGGGGTTATTGTCTGAGGTCTGCACTACTGGGGGTTAATGTCTGAGGTCTGCACTATTGGGGGTTACTGTCTGAGGTCTGCACTACTGGGGGTTACTGTCTGAGGTCTGCACTATTATGGGGGTTACTGTCTGAGGTCTGCACTATTATGGGGGTTACTGTCTGAGGTCTGCACTATTATGGGGGTTACTGTCTGAGGTCTGCACTATTATGGGGGTTACTGTCTGAGGTCTGCACTATTATGGGGGTTACTGTCTGAGGTCTGCACTATTATGGGGGTTACTGTCTGAGGTCTGCACTATTATAGGGGTTACTGTCTGAGGTCTGCACTATTATGGGGGTTACTGTCTGAGGTCTGCACTATGCTGGGGTATACTGTCTGAGGTCTGCACTATTATGGGGGTTACTGTCTGAGGTCTGCACTATTATGGGGGTTACTGTCTGAGGTCTGCACTATTATGGGGGTTACTGTCTGAGGTCTGCACTATTATGGGGGTTACTGTCTGAGGTCTGCACTATGCTGGGGTATACTGTCTGAGGTCTGCACTACTGGGGGGGGTTACTGTCTGAGGTCTGCACTACTGGGGGTTACTGTCTGAGGTCTGCACTATGGTGGGGGTTACTGTCTGAGGTCTGTTAAATAGGGGGTCTGTGATTGGGGGGATCCATCTGTGATGAGAGGTCTGTTATTTAGGGGGTCAGTCTGTGATGGGGGATCTGTGATTGTGGGGGGGTCAGTCTGTGATGGGGGATCTGTGATTGTGGGGGGGGGTTCAGTCTATGATGGGGGATCTGTGGTTGTGGGGGGGGGGTCAGTCTGTTAATCCCTTACAGTAAGGGGTTAAATGATTAATCCTGCAATAATTTACCCCTTACATGCTGAAAGCCCTGAGAGGGATACATTACAGATCCTTATAACCAGAGTGGATGATTATACAAGGGGGGGGGGCGAAAAAAAAATTCTGCCCCGGGCGCCCATAACTCTGGTTACGCCACTGCCGCCATTTGCTGTTAAGTATATTGCAGATCTCGCTTTTTGTCACAAATACAATACATTTTCCTTTTCTTTCATTTACAAAAACAAATGAGAGCTGAAACATACTCTCCATGCCTCTAAGAAAATATCTTAGGGTGTCTACTTTGCAAAATGGGGTCATTTGGGGGGGCTGTAGGGTGACCATGTGCCCCGGATTGCCCGGGACAGTCCCGCATTTTGCAATTTTTTTACAATCAATAAAATGCAGCCACTCCTGCCCATCAAATGCTGCCACTTGTACCCCGTCAAATGCAGCCACTCATGCCCATCAAATGCTGCCAGCTGTGCTCATCAACACTTGGGAGGGAGGAGGATGCAATAGTGCTTGCTAGGTGGGCTGGCTGGTCTACATGTAAGTTCCCCTCACTCTCTCATTCAGTCAAATGCAGCCACTGTGCCTGTCAAATTCAGCCACTGTGCCCGTCAAATTCAGCCACTGTGCCCGCCAAATGCAGCCACTTGTGCCCGTCAAATGCAGCCACTTGTGCCTGTCAAATGCAGCCACTTGTGCCTGTCAAATGCAGCCACTTGTGCCCGTCAAATGCAGCCACTTGTGCCCGTCAAATGCAGCCACTTGTGCCCGTCAAATGCAACCACTTGTGCCCGTCAAATGCAGCCACTGTGTCTGTCAAATGCAGCCATTTGTTCCCGTCAAATGCAGCCACTGTGCCTGTCAAATGCAGCCACTGTGCCCGTAAATGCAGCCTCTGTGCCCGTCAAATGCATGCAGCCTCTGTACCCGTCAAATGCAGCCACTGTGCCCGTCAAATGCAGCCAATGTGCCCGTCAAATGCAGCCACTGTGCCCGCCAAATGCAGCCACTGTGCCCGCCAAATGCAGCCACTTGTGCCCGTCAAATGCAGCCACTTGTGCCCGTCAAATGCAGCCACTTGTGCCCGTCAAATGCAGCCACTGTGCCCGTCAAATGCAGCCACTTGTGCCCATCAAATGCAGCCACTTGTGCCCATCAAATGCAGCCACTGTGCCCGTCAAATGCAGCCACTTGTGCCCGTCAAACGCAGCCACTTGTGCACCATCAAATACAGCCACTTGTGCACCATCAAATACAGCCACTTATGCCCCATCTAATACAGCCATTTGAGCTCAATCAAATGCAGCCACTCCTGCCCATCAAATGCTGCCACTTGTACCCCGTCAAATGCAGCCACTCATGCCCATCAAATGCTGCCAGATGTGTCCATCAACACTTGGGAGGGAGGAGGATGCAATAGTGCTTGCTAGGTGGGCTGGCTGGTCTGCATGTAAGTTCCCCTCACTCTCTTATCCAGTCCACAGAGCCCGGGCAGGAAGGATGGCGTGGAGGAAGGTGGGCGGAGCATTAGGCTCCGCCTCCAGCAGTTGTAGTAAATGCGGCCAGTCTGGCCAATCACCGACCAAATTTTTATCACAGGAGGGGGGGGGGGATGAAGCGGCCATAATGTCGCAGACACGAACAAAAACAAAAAAAAAACGCTAATCGACATTAGTAGAAAATATTTTTTTATAAAAATGCCATAAAACTTCCCCCTATTTTGTAAACGCTATAAATTTTGTGTAAACCTGATGCTTATCGCAATTTTTTGTTACCAAAAATATGTAGAAGAATACATATCGGCCTAAACTGAGGAAAAAATTATGTTTTTTTATATATATTTTTATTTTTGGGGGATATTTATTATAGCAAAAAGTCAAAAATAATGCATTTTTTTTTTAAATTGTCGCCCTATTTTTGTTTATAGATAAAAAATAAAAAGCGCAGAGGTGATCAAATACCACCAAAAGAAAGCTCTACTTGTGGGAAAAAAAGGACGTCAATTTTATTTGGGAGCCACGTCGCACGACCGCGCAATTGTCAATTAACCACTTCAGGCCGGACCATTTTGCTGGTCAATGACCGGGCCACTTTTTGCGATTCGGCACTGAGTTGCTTTAACTTATAATTGCGCGGTCGTGAATGTAGATGTACAGCGGGGAGTACAGTGAATGTAGAGAAAGGTGTGCAATGAATGTAGACAGGGACCACCCTGTCAGATCTTCGCTCTCCCCTATGGGGGGATTGGATAAACACAGAACAGCGCTCCGCGTTCACCCGATTCGATCCGCAGACGGATGGAAAAATCGGGTTTTCCTGCGTCTGCAGAATCTGAGGGCTGCGGACCCGGATGAGATCGGGTGTCAGGGGATGGTGACACTCGCAATCTCGCAGAGATCAATGTATGTCCCTTTTTCATCGGTAAACGGATGGATGAAGAAGCGGACATAGGGGACGACTTCCGTTTCCGGGGGAGTGTCAAGAGTATGGCGGAGTGAGCACACGTTGTACAGGAGAGCTTAGCTAAGCCCGCGGTGCACCCATACAGGAGAACGACAGACGGCTGACCCGGCTGACTCATTCACGCAGTGGGCTCAGGAAAGGAATCGCCTGCTCAGTCGATGTCGCGGCGGGGAAGAGCCTCAGGAAAAATCACGGGTGAGGTGCGCGCGCCCAGTCACTCATATATCACGCGATATATGACAGTAAAAAAAGGCGAAGCACAGCAAGGAGACACAGACACCAGCAGAACACAAAGAAGAGACTCACTGGTAGAGACGTCCCACCCAGCCGCGGCGGTGATTTCAACTGCAGCCGTACGTACAACTCCGGTAACGGTAGCGGCTGGGAGACAGGAGCAGATCGGGGTATACCCAAAATCCCCTAGCCAACTACTAGTGCTCGGGACATCAAAGACATCCAAGATTCCTACTGCACTAGAGTTGTCGGAACAGACAAAGGACCCGACACGCCCCCCAGAGGCGGAGCTGACATCTCTGGCAACGGGAGTACACGAGCGGATCAGAGACACAGCACAATCATCGCTAAAGGTAGTGTTTACTTCCTCCAAAGCACTGGGTATAGTGGACATAGCGAATCTGAGCGGGGGGCCCCCACAAACACAATCTCTAATAATGTCACTTACAGAGACTCTAGAAGCCAGATCAAAGGCAGTAAAAAACCCTGAACAGGGTGGTGACATGTCTAAAGCCCCTGCAGGCAGAGAAGCTCTACTGGGATCAGAGGGGACTCAGATAAACACATATAGTACACAGGACAAACAAGGCAGTGAACAGGAACTGGCCCCAGATATCAGACAGCTTAGCAGACTGATACAAGCTCTCCCTACCAAAGAGGACATTCAGGAAATGCTAATAACTATCACAGGCAAACTAAGGGAAGAAATAGAGGAAGTACGTATAAAAACTGTAATGAGTGAACAGAAACTATGCGGCTTGGAGAAGCAGCAAAATATGACTGATTCGAGAGTGGCATCCTTAGAAGAAAAATTAGAGAAACAACAGCAGCATCTGATTAGGATGCAACTATATGCAGAAGAAGCCGACAACAGGAGCAGAAGAAATAACTTACGCATTAAGGGTATACCCGAGAACTTTGAAGGACTGGCACTAAGAGAGGCGACTATGTCTATCCTGAACAAAGTGTTAAAAAACCCAGTAGAAACAGTGATTGAACTAGATAGAGTACACAAGGTCCCTACAGTACGGAACCCGGATCAAACCCTCCCTCGTGACGTGCTATGTAGAGTTCATTTTTATAGAATAAAGGAGGAGATACTTAGAGCTGCGTGGAAAGAGGGAACAGTAGCCTGGGAAGGACTAGAAATTCAGATATACCCAGACCTCTGCTGGCAGACAAAAACCAGGCGACGCCTGTTAAAACCTCTCTTGGACTATATACGTTTAAATGGAGCTGTATATCGGTGGGGGTACCCACTGGCCGTCATTGTGAAAAGAGAGGGAAGGAGCTTTAGTTTAAAGGAGCCCGCCCATCTCCCTAAATTATTTGAGTTCCTGAGGGCAGTCCCAATAGAGGTCTCTAACTGGCTCGAACTGCCTGGAGCAACAGAAAGCGGTGCTAAATAATAAGACTGGAGAAGCGAGTGGAACAAATGGAGAGTAGATACCGCTTTGAAGGCAATATAAATCGTGAATACCGGCATAAAGACCACTCTCAGTGGAGGAACCCCAGGGCATATCCCAGTTGAGAGGAGGGGGGGAACCGGAGGGATAAGAGGACAAGAATTGAACATTGACAGAGACCTACACATTGACTCACACAAGAGAAAGGAGGAAACATAGATAGAGATCCTAGATGTCTCTCGGGTCTCTCTCCTCTTTCTCTTTTTTTTTTTTTTTTTTTGCCCTCCTCTTCTTCTTTTTCTTGTTGGGTGGGGGGTTGCCCTGTTTTGTCTTTCCCCTGGGGGGGAGGCGGGGCGGGGCGGTCTCCTACTTGGCTATTACTGGGCTAGTACCTCTGAAAAAAGCTTCCCGGTTTTATATCGAGAGGCCTCAAGTCGGTGGCCACATACATATAAATTGAATAAGTTGAATATTATATGTTATATCCTGATATTTGTTTCCCGGTATATTGTTTTACTGTCCCACCTGGGTGTTGCTGATAAATAGAGCTCTATTTTAGTGTATTCTTGTCTATAGTGCCTATGAACAATAAGTAAATGACAAGTCGAGACCACCTGTCTCCTCCCCTCCCCCTTAATTATTTTTTTTTTTTTTTTTGGGGGGGCACGGGATAAAGGGATGGGGATTCAGCGCATTCACTGAGCACTGCCAAGGGCTAATAATGCAACAACATTCAATTTTTTGTTTTATATAGTATATACAAATGAGACACCAAGATAGTATAGTTAATTAGAGAAATGGGGAGGGGGTAAGTAAGGGAAGCATGGAGGAGGGAGATAGCCCTCTCATCATCCGTGCCTACAATATAAATACACACTGTCAACACTTTCCTTTTTTTTCCTTTTTTTTTTTTTTTTTTGGGTGGAAATAACACCTACACATAGAAACACTACATATTAAAACTACAACATCACGATATAGGTAACTCACACCTACCTTATGCACGACACTAATAAGGGGAAGGAAAAGGGGGGGAGGGGAGGGGGAGGAGGAGAGGGGAGGAGAATAAGGGCAGAGACATAGGGCAATAGATTGAGGGGAGAGCGGAAAGGGGAATGTTAGATGGGAAGTAAGGGCTATCAACAGTGAGATACTATAATTAAGGGTCAATTATTGGACAACCTAGAGGAGGGGAATAACACCGGGAAGATAAGTGGGCTAAACAAACAAACATACAGGAAGATGTACATGATAAACTGCGGTGCGCAGGAGACGAGAGGGGGGGTGACCTTCTGGGTGTCCCTACTGAGAGACTAGATTTTCTTTTTTTTTTTTCTATATGTGTGACGGGATTGATGTACGGCTCCAATGTACGAATATAGCCAGGACGCCAAAGCCAGAGGGCCAGGGGGAGGTGTCGCCTCACATCCATTCCAATGGGGGGATGGATGGGAGGCGACATATAGGGGTCCTCCTGGAGTAGAGGGACATGTCCAATGTAAAATGAATGAGAGAAGGGTGCACCGGGACTAATGCTCAAGCAAAGACTCTCCGCAAATACTCTTACACTTACCCCCACCAGAGCGCCTCTCCTCCAAGTGGAGGGAAGTCGGAGACGCTCAAACACTTGGGGTTCTTTTTTCTTTTTTTTTTTTTTTTTTTTTTTTTTTCTTTCACCCAGTGGGACTACACAACCAAGGTTAATGTCAGTCGCAACAGGGGAATATAGCGACTACCTGAGGTCTCGGACGGTGGACAAGACCTTAGGATACGGGGGGGGGGGGGTTCCCTCCCTTTTTTTTTTTTTTTTTTTTTTTTTTTTCTTCTTTCTTTTTTTGGGGGGGTGGGAGGGGTCTCTCTAGTCTTCCAACGCTCCTTGTTGACTACTAAAAATGAATAGAATAAACATTACTACTTACAATGTTAAGGGCCTAAATACTCCAGAAAAAAGAACTAAAACATTAATGGAACTGGGGAGATCTAACTCACAAATAATTTTCCTACAAGAAACACACTTTAAAAAAGACAGAATCCCAAAATTAAAGAACCAAAGATTCCCAGAGGTGTACCATGGGGCCTCTCAGTCCTCAAAGGCAAACGGAGTGTCAATTTTACTCGCCAAAGGACTAGTATGGAAGGAGTCCAAAGTGATAACTGATGATGAAGGACGATTCCTTTTAGTAAAGGGGATGCTGTATCAACAAAAGGTTACCTTAGTGAATGTATACCTCCCAAATGAGGACCCAGTCTCAGCGCTTGAGAAATACCTGGAGTTGGTACATCAAAATAAAGAAGGGGTGATAATTCTGGGGGGGGACCTCAATATGGTATTAGAACCCAGCTTAGATTCTTCCAAGGGATCCTACCATATATCTAACATAAAATTGCGTAAAACAAGGAAAATGTTACAAGAACTTCAGTTAGTAGATACCTGGAGGACCTTACATGTACATGAAAGGGACTACAGCTTCTACTCGGCAAAACATAAAACCTATACAAGAATCGACTACATATTTGTGGGTCAAAATATATTGTTAAATTTAAGAGAAGCATCAATGGGTTCATTCACAATATCAGATCACTCATCAGTGAACTGCTCCATAGAGTGGGGAGAGACAGGCCCGAGGGAGTGGAACTGGAAACTCAATGAAATGCTGATTACAGACCCAGAATACATAAACCAGATAGACCAGGAACTAGAAGCCTTTTTTTCAATAAATGATTCCGACGATACGACGCCGCTATGCAAATGGGAAGCACATAAGTGCTACATAAGGGGGTTGTTAATCTCCTTGGGGGCACACCGGAAACGCTCTCACAATGCAAAACTGGACAGCCTGCTTGGGGAAATACGTGATCTAGAGAACGAGCATAAAAAAGTGCAAAGAGCACACATTGAGGAAAGGTTAATGAGCCTAAGAGACAAATTGAATTTGTTACTAATGGACAAAGCAAAAGCTAAATTAACTCGCTGTCGACGGGCGTACTATGAGCACGGGAATAAACCAAGCAGGATGCTGGCTAATGCATTAAGAGAGACGAGAGCAAAAAACCATATTGAAAAAATAAAGACCCAGGGAGACACCTTAGTAAGCTCCTCACAATTAATAGCAGAAGCTTTTAGAGAATACTACAGTAAATTATATCAAATAGAGAGACACCCAGCTACAGAGAGCAATCAGGGAAGAGAAGAACGAATAAAGGAATACATAAAAAACTCTGGGATGCCCAAAATCTCAGAAGAAAGCACTGAGATCTTGGAAGACCCGATTACAGCTGAGGAACTACAAGAAGCGATAAAAGCAATGAAATTAGGTAAATCCCCAGGACCGGATGGATATACCCTACTCTACTATAAAACCTTCTACAATAGACTGACACCAAAATTTCTGACTGCGTTCAACTCTATAAGAGAAGGACAGCCAATGTTAAGAGATACCTTAATGGCACACATAGCAGTGATCCCTAAAGAGGGGAAAGACCCTGCGGATTGTGCCAGCTATAGACCTATTTCGCTGCTAAATGTAGACCTGAAGATTTTTTCTAAAATTCTTGCTAACAGACTGATGATCCATATACCCGCCTTAATACATCCTGACCAAGTAGGATTTACTCCTGGCAGAGAAGGAAGGGAAAACACACAAAGAGTATTAAGCACTATATACCTATCCCAACTCTACCAAAACCCACTAATACTAATCTCGACCGATGCAGAGAAAGCTTTCGATAGAGTAGACTGGAGATTTTTGAAAGCTACCCTACAACATATAGGTCTGGGGGAAGGGATGCAAAAATGGATCGCTAGCCTGTACTCGTGCCCGACGGCAAGAGTGAAGGTAAACGAAGCAATGTCAGCTCCTTTTTCTATAAGGAATGGAACGAGACAAGGATGTCCGCTCTCACCGTTTATCTTCACTCTTACCCTTGAACCACTCTTGAGAACTATAAGAGCAAATTCAGACATTAGAGGTATCCAGATAAGAGGAGACGAGTACAAGCTCGCAGCATTTGCAGACGACCTGTTGTTCTCGCTGACGACCCCGGAGATATCTCTCCCTGTATTGTTAAGAGAAATAAAGGAATATGGAGATCTGTCCAATTTCAAAGTGAATTATAACAAATCAGAGGCGATGGGGGTAGAGGTAAATAAAAATAAACAGCAGTTATTAGCGGCAAATTTCTCCCTTAAGTGGACAGACTCTCACATATGCTACCTAGGAACCAAGATACCAAAAAACTTAAACAGGATATTCGAACTGAACTTTCTACCACTGGTGAAACTGTTCAAGGCCGATTTTAAAAGATGGGACAAGGGGATCTTTACATGGTTCGGGAGAATCAATATTATTAAAATGAACGTAATGCCTAAATTACTCTATTTGTTCCAGACCCTACCGGTAAAGATTCCCCTTGGATTTCTAAGAGACCTGAGATCTAGATTTGGGAAGTTTATATGGGCAGGAAAATCATCGAGAATAAGGAGGGAAATTTTGACCTTACCAAAAGAGAAGGGAGGAGTGGGATTTCCGGACCCAATGATCTATCACGATGCCTCCCACTTGGCCCGGGTGGTAGAATGGTGTATACATCAAAGGGAAAAATTATGGATACATATAGAACAAAAAATAACTAACATCCCTCTGGAGGGCATGGCGTGGATCTCGGATACAGATATCCCACAAGAGGTAAAGAAACACCCCACAGTAGGAGCTACGATAAGAACTATGCAAAGGGTACTCAGGAAAACTAAAATTTCAAAAACTCCAAGCCCCTTGATCCCAGTTCTGGGAAACCCCAGGTTTGAATTAGGCCTTACGGACCTGCACTTTAATAACTTAAGACGACAGGGACTGAGTAGACTTATTCACTTCACGAGTAGTAGTCAGGGAATGGAGGGAGGAGACAGCGAAGAGACACTGAGGAGGACACTGGACCCAATGAGACAAATGCAACTAAAAGCTGCTATACGAGCCATGAAAATACAAGGAGAAGCGACACGAGGTCTATCAGAATTTGAGGAAATTTGTTGTAAGGGTGAAGCAGTAGAACATGGGCTATCATCAATGTATAGTCTTCTAGTGGAATCAGAGAGCCCGCAAGATCTTACATTTATACAAGCGTGGGAAAGAGAGTTGGGAATTACATTTTCTGATACACAGAAAACAAAACTCTTTAGGTTCACACACAAAGCCTCGATAGTTACCAGATACCAAGAGAGCGGATATAAAATTTTAACTAGATGGTACAGGACCCCAGTGGTACTAAAGCGGATATTCCCACAAGTCTCAGACCAGTGTTGGCGATGTGGGGAAAAGAGGGGAACCATGATACACCTATTCTGGGAATGCGCTAAATTGAAAGAGTTCTGGGAAGCAGTAATTGGTACTCTAAAAGAAATCACTGAAGTAGATCTGACAGATAACCCGGCAGCGCTCCTGCTAAATGATCTCCCAATTTCCATAGCAAAATATAAAAACTCCCTGCTCAGACACTTAATAACAGCTGCAAGGGCCTGTATACCAACTCTATGGAAAAGCATAATACCACCGACAAGACAACAATGGCTGAGTAGAATAACGGAAATTCAGCAGATGGAATACCTGACAATGGGAATGAGAGAGCAAGAGGAGAGATACAGACAGGTGTGGACACCATATATTAGATACAGGGAGCAGAACCTCTGAGGATGAACACCGAATAGGGAGAACTTGGAAGACGAGAGAGACAGGGGTGGCTGTTTGTGTTTTTTTTTTTTTTTTTTTTTTTTTTTTTCTTTCCTTTTAAGGTGGGTGGGTCAGGGATGGAATACGGGGGGAATGCTTAGGGAGGGAGGAAGGGACAATTAGGACGATGCGCCATTATCACATAAAGCAATAAGAATAAGATGTAACATAAGATACCTAGATAAATATGTTAGACTTAGACCCCAAGCTGTTCTTGTTCTTTTGCTTCACCGTTTTGGATTTGATGTATAAAAACAGATGATGATGCATGTATTAAAAAAAGCAATAAAATAAAGAATTTAAAAAAAAAAAAAAAAAAAGAAGCGGACATAGGCTCCGCCCCTGGGAAAGAGCCCTAAGGTGTAACAATAACTTTGCCCAAGGAGTTGTGCTGGAATTCCTGTGACATGATCCATCAGGCATGTTGTACCATACATGAATACTGTGCTTACAGAATACCAAGGTGACCACACATGTCCTTTACCAAGAAGTGTGAGCCCCAAACATCCACCAATAGAATCATCAACACTTCTTATTGGTCCCCAGATCAGTGCAAGGGAGGGGGGGTCTAAATAAGAGAGGGGGTGTCTGGGGGGGGGTGTAAGGAATAGAGGGGGTTGTGTGAGGAGTAGAGGAGCAAGGTCTGTGGTAAGTTGTCTCCCCTCCCCCTTGTACGTACAGACACTGTGTACGTGTAGAACATCTTCTTCCTCCCTCCAGTCATGTGACAAAGTGAAAGAGACTGAGGGGGGGACAGCATTCCCCCTCTGCACAGCGCAGAGCGCGCTGTGCAGAGGGGGAATGCTGTCCCCCCCTCAGTCTCTTTCACTTTGTCACATGACTGGAGGGAGGAAGAAGAAGTTCTACACGTACACAGTGTCTGTAAGTACAAGGGGGAGGGGAGACAACTTACCACATAGAGCATATTGCCACCTTCAGGCTGGAGGGAGGAGGAAGCTGAACCTTTCTCCAGCTATCTGCCAGCTTAGTACTCCTCGCGCACGGTCACGCGGGGGATGAGTGATGCGGGACACGCGCTCCCTCGGATTGGTGGAGGGAGGGGGCGGGGCGTCGGATAACTCATACGCGACGGCAGAGCGGCGCTATTTTCCTGTACTTCGTGTGACGGACCGGACGAGTTTTTGGGAAGCTCCTTTTACTGGACTGGCACAGCGCCCCCCAGAGGAGTAATCGGAGACTACGTCGATAGCTTTTCCATCTTACATCTATCGTACGTCCATCGGAGACACAGTAAGTGTCATTAGCAGTGATTTCACCTTGTGTATGTAGGGGGGGGGGGGAGAGCTGGGCCTGCTTGTTGTGTAATGTCACCTGTCAGTGTTTCTCTCCTTCTTTCTGTTTGAGGGAAGAGAAATCACTTTTCACAATCGGGATCAGAGCTGTCTTTAGAGATCCCAGGGGCCCCCACCATCTTACCCAGGGCCACCATCAGGAGTTATGATTAGGCCCTTACAGACCTTCAGGCATTGCCCCCCCCCCAGAAAACCTGGGGGGAGGGTGGAATGAATATATGTTTTAAAATAAAGGGGACCCTTTAATAACAAAAATAAATACAAAATATATATATAAAAAAAAGGGGGGTTGCCATCCAGGGCCCTGGGGACCTCTGGGCCCTTTAACCACTTAAGCCCCGGACCAATATGCTGCTAAATGCCCAGAGGCGTTTTTACAATTCGGCACTGCGTCGGTTTAACAGACAATTGCGCAGTCGTGCGACGTGGCTCCCAAACAAAATTTGCGTCCTTTTCTTCCCACAAATATAGCTTTCTTTTGGTTGTATTTGATCGCCTCTGCGATTTTTTTTTTTTGCGCTATAAACAAAAATAGAGCGACATTTTTGAAAAAAAAAATCAATATTTTTTACTTTTTGTTATAAGAAAAACTGTATAAACTAAATTTTAGTCAAACATTTAGGCCAACATTTATTCAGCCACATGTCTTTAGTAAAAAAAAAATCCCAATAAAAAAAAAATTAGTTACCTAGCGGCAACAGTGACACTAATACAGCGATCAGAAAAATGATCGCTTAGTGACGCTGGCAATAGGGGGTGAAAGGGTTAACTAGGGAGGGGTTAAAACTTTATTAGGGGGGGTATGGGGCTACCCTGGACCTAACACTAACTACCTGTCACACCCCCTGTCACACTGACACTAAATGCAGTGATTAGTACAGTGACAGTGTGACAGGGGGTGGGGGGGGGGTGATCGCAAGGGGTTAAATGTGCCTGCGTGTACGGGTGTCAGTGTAGTGTTGGTGCGACTCACTGTGTCTCTTCTCTCATCTCGGCGGTTTGAAAATACCACCGAGATGAGCGCTGCATCACGTCCTCTGCCTGTGTTTACATTTTACAGGCAGAGGAAGTGACACGGCGGCGGCACACGGGATTGGCTGGGAGCGATCACGAGGGGGCGGACAGAAACAAACCGCCGCCCCCTCGTCCCGATCGGACCCCCGACCCGCTAGTAGGCAGGGACGTATATATACGTCCTTCTGCCTGTCCGTGCTATTCTGCGGACGTAAATAGGCGTGCGGCGGGCGTTAAGGGGTTAATAAAAACAAATATAAATATATATAAAAAAAATAAAAAACATTTTTTTTATATTAAAAAAAGAGGGGGTTGATATCCGGGGCTCTGGGGACCTCCGGGGCCCTGGGGACCTTTAGGCCCTTTAACCACTTGACACCTGGGCCCATTCTGGCGCTTCTCTCTTTCATGTTAAAATCATATTTTTTTTGCTAGAAAATTAATCAGAACCCCCAAACATTATATATTTTTTTTAGCAGACATCCTAGGGAATTAAATGGCGGTCATTGCAACTTTTTTTCTCGCACGGTATTTGCGCAATAATTTTTTGGGGAAACACCTTTTTTTGGGAAAAAACACAGTTTCATGAATTAAAAAATAACAAAACAGTAAAGTTAGACCAATTTTTTTCTATAATGTGAAAGATGATGTTACGCTGAGCAAATACATACCTAACATGTCACACTTTAAAATTGCGCACACTCATGGAATGGCGCCAAACTTCGGTACTTAAAAATCTCCATAGGTGACGTTTTAATTTTTTTTACAGGTAACTATTATCGAGTTACAGAGGAGGACTAGTGCTAGATTTGTTGCACACGCTCTAACGCACGACAGTACCTCAAATGTGGTGTTTAAACGGCATTTACATATGTGGGCGGGACTTGCATGCGTGTTCGCTTTTGCACACGAGCAACCGGGCATAAAGGCGCTTTAACCACTTAACGCCCGCCCACTGTATATATACGTCCTTTTTTTGAAGATGGATATCTCGGTAACGGCAGCAGCTGCTGCCACATCCGAGGTATCTATGTTCACAGTGGGCAGGCCTGCCCACGATAACGGCGGACTCCGCGGCGGATTCGCCGTTATCGGTGGCGGGAGAGGGCCCCCCCTCCCACCACTCTCCCGCGCCCTCCACCGCTACCGACGGCTACGGGTCCGTTCGGCAGCTGTCCGGGTATGCGAGTGAGGGAAAAATGTCCCTCACCCGTCCCTATAGCTGCGCTGGGCGGAAGTGACGTCAAAACGTCGGTCCCGCCCAGCGTCTTAAAGACACAATTTTTGTTTACTTTATATCTTTTTTTTTTTTTTTTCTTTTTTTTCATTTAAGTCTAAATATGAGATCTGAGGTTTTTTTGACCCCAGATCTCATATATAAGAGGACCTGTCATGCTTTTTTCTATTACAAGGGATGTTTACATTCCTTGTAATAGGAATAAAAGTGATAATTTTATTTTTTCAGTGTTAAAAATTATAAAATAAATAAAAATAAATACGAAAACAAAAAAATAATTTTTTAAAGCGCCCCGTCCCGACGAGCTCGCGCACAGAAGCGAACGCATACGCGAGTAGCGCCCGCATATGAAAACGGTGTTCAAACCACACAAGTGAGGTGTCGCCACGATCGTTAGAGCGAGAGCAATAATTCTAGCCCTATACCCGATACCTAAATAGAATACTTCCCAAACCCCCCTGCCACCGCCGCCGCATACCGCAAAGCTGCCGTCGCATACCGCCCCGTTAATCCCCCTGCATTCCAGCGCGCATTACAAGCTTTCGTTTGAATACTTGTAATGCCCGCCGCGCCATGTATAGACACTCCCCTTCTCTGGATTGGACGGATCTGTCCAATCCTGAGCAAGGGGGAGTGTCTATGCATGGGTGTCAACGCGGCGGTATGCGGCAGCATCATATCTACTACAGGTATGGGGGACATGGCTGCAATATGGGGAACATGACATGGCTGAATATGTGGGGGACATACATGGCTGCAATATGTGGGGGACATACATGGCTGCAATATGTGGGGGACATACATGGCTGCAATATGTGGGGGACAGACATGGCTGCAATATGTGGGGGACAGACATGGCTGCAATATGTGGGGGACATGGCTGCAGTATGTGGGGGACATGGCTGCAATATGTGGGGGACATGGCTGCATTTGGGGACACATTTAAAAAAAGTATCGGTATTCGGTATCGGCGACTACTTGAAAAAAAGTATCGGTACTTGTACTCGGTCCTAAAAAAGTGGTATCGGGACAACCCTACTGGAGGGTGTCAATAGGGCAGTGGACGGTGTCAGTAGAGCAGTGGACGATGTCAGTAAAACAGTGGGCGGTGTCAGAGCAGTGGAGGGTGTCAGTAGGGCAGTGGACGGTGGTCAGTAGGGCAGTGGAGGGTGTCAGTAGGGCAGTCGAGGGTGTCGGTAGGGTAGTGGAGAGTGTCAGTAGGGCAGTGGACAGTGTCAGTAGAGCAGTGGACGATGTCAGTAAAACAGTGGGCGGTGTCAGAGCAGTGGGCGGTTGTCAGTAGGGCAGTGGACGGTAGTCAGTAGGACAGTGGACGGTGGTCAGTAGGACAGTGGTCAGTAGGGCAGTGGAGCAGTGGAGGGTGTGAGTAGGGCATAAAAAATGGAAGAAAGCACTGTAAAAAAAAAAAAAAAAAATACTGCCACTGTCACATGACATTAAAAAAGAGTATTGGTAATCGCGGGGATTAAGTTTTGGGCAGTGAGGGGTGGTTACAAGGAGGCAGTGGCCTGTGTGGGCGGAGCGGTATAAAAGAAGGGGCGGGTACTTGGACGAGCACTCGGGAGAGTTTTCAGCAGATAGAGGAAGCTTTCCCACCCACCCTCCATGTTGTGTGTCATTTTGTGTTGTTGGTCTGTGTTCTTTTCTTGCAGGGTATGGATTATGGACGTCATAACAGCTGGAGCAGGCGGTATCGGTCTTTGGCGGTGGCAAAATCAGAGGTCATGGAAATGGTGGGGGGCTTTATCGGTGGTATGTGCCCCTCTGCTGGAATACGGTTATGGTTGCACTGCGGGTGGGGGTTGTCTCCGAGCTGGTATACGCCTGGAGGCCTGCTATGGTACAAAATAAGGTTCCGCAGTGTAGTAATGGAAAATGTGACAGTTTCGGGGTACCATCAGAGACCAACAGACTGGGTGTTTAAGTAATTGTGATTTAAATGTGGAAATATGTTAATGGGAAGTTATTTTGATTAAAGTTATTTTAATAGTTGGAGTTTTGATATTATTGGTTAATAAAAAAGGCTGTTGTGGCCATTTATAATCCAACTCTGGTGTGGTCTATTATTATTACCCTTATGTGGTATGAAAGGGGGTGGTTTAGAGGTAAGGTAAAGAAGGGGTCAATGGGGGGGGTTTAAAATGTAAGGTTGGTGAAAATCTTGAGTACACTGGTCATGTTTTTGAAGAGGAATACTGTTGTTATGGTAGCAACCATAACACTAGTATTCTCTTCAAGAGCGCGCGGTTCGCTTTCAGATAAAAGTGGTCTCTGCGGCGGGTTCCCAGCAAGATCACTTTTATCGGCGGTGGGAGAGGGCCCCCCCTTGCTGCACTGGGAGCTGACCGAGTCACATTGTCAGACTTTGTTTCCTGCGATTATTAGCATTTTAATTCAAATATATTTCCATTATCATATTATTATTATTATTGTACATTTTACTATTAATATAATATTTTTTTTATGTTTTTCTTTTTTTTTTAAGGTACAGCGGCATTAAGATGCCACAACTGTCTCAGGGGCGATCACGTCAGGAGGGAGGAGCTAGTCCGATCGCCCATCGCCAATGCTGTATCCTGGCCTAGGCCAACAAGGCCCAGGCCTAGGGCAGCACTTTGCAGCGGTGTCCCCGCCGGCTTGCGCTACACTGTTAGGCAATTCGTTTAGCGCCCCATAAATCGGCCGCACTGCTTCCAGTATGTGTGCGGTTGGCATTCTGCAACTGGGGGGGGGGGGGCGTTGCTTCAATTTTTTTACCATCCCAGTCCAATTGCAGAGATTTCCCTTCACTTCTTGTCCCATAGCCAAACAAAAAGTGAGAGGAAATCTATGCAAATGAAGGGAATCCATTGTCCCCACTTGAAAATGTCAGGGTGGGTCTTAAACCGCAAGGGGTGTGGCCTTGACAGGAAGGGGTGGGTCATATTTAAATTAGGGGGTGCACAAGTTTAGCTAGGGGTGGATTCTGTTGTGATCAGCAAGGGATCTGTGAGCTGACCTGATCATGTGCGTGTAAAGGCAGGTGTCCCAATACTTTTGAGAATATAGTGTATGTTTTCATTTCTTTAATGAAACAGCATTCTTGTTTAACCACTTAAGGACCGCCTCCTGCACATATACGTTGGCAGAATGGCACGGCTGGGCACAGGCACGTACAGGTACGTCCTCTTTAAGTGATAAGCCGACACACTCCCGTGACCCGGTCCGAAGCTCCGTGACCGCGGCCACGGGACCCGATCGCCGATGGAATCCCGCGATCGGTCCTCGGAGCTGAAGAACGGGGAGAACCGTGTGTAAACACAGTTTCCCCGTTCTTCAATGTGGCGCTGTCATTGATCGTGTGTTCCCTTATATAGGGAACCACAATCAATGACGTCACACCTACAGCCACACCCCCCTACAGTTAGAAACACAGATGAGGTCATACATAACCCCTTCACCGCCCCCTTGTGGTTAAATCCCAAACTGCAATTGTAATTTTCACAATAAACAATGCATTTTTAATGCATTTTTTTCCGTGAAAATGACAATGGTCCCAAAAATGTGTCAAAATTGTCCGAAGTGTCCGCCATAATGTCGCAGTCACGAAAAAAATCGCTGATCGCCGCCATTAGTAGTAAAAAAAAAAAATGCAATAAAACTATCCCCTATTTTGTAAACGCTATAAATTTTGCGCAAACCAACCAATGAACGCTTATTGCAATTTTTTTTACCAAAAATAAGTAGAAGAATACATATCGGCCTAAACTGAGGAAAAAATACTTTTTTTTTCACATGTTTTTGGGGGATATTTATTATAGCAAAAAGTAAAAAATATAGATTTTTTTTTCCAAAATTTTTGCTCTATTTTTGTTTATAGCGCAAAAGAAAGCTCTATTTGTGGGGAAAAAATTACACTATGTCGCACAACTGCGCAATTGTCAGTAAAAGCTACGCAGTGCCGAATCGCAAAAACTGTCCAGGTCCTTTAGCAGCCTAAAGGTCCGGGTCTTAAGTGGTTAAGACATGTCCACAGTTTGGTAAAGAGGGAGGGGAATATTCAGTTTTCTGGGCAGGATGGAACGTTTAATCCAGACTTCATGCTCATTCACATTTCTGTGAGCTGAACATCCTTTGCATGTCTAAGGTTGATGTTTCCATTTACTTTGGCAGTGTGTGATAGCTGTCACCTACATCACTGAGCACACTGGGAGGACTCTGGGTGGACGCATCTTGTTTGTGTTTATAATGAATAATTTTTTTTTCTTAGTATAAAAGATCTTCAATCGTATGGAGAACTGCTTGCTAACCACGTTTTGCATACTGTGCATGGCCACATAAAACAACTTTATTGATATTTAACACAATTATTGTGCACATGGCAGCTACTGAATCCGGCCGGCCATTCATGGATCTAAATGTGGCTGGTTCAGCAGGGATCGGACATATTTTGATCCATGTATGCGCTAGCTGGTTGTTCACAAGTCAATCAGACACCTGATGGTTGCATAAAAAAAAAAAGAATCATGTATGACCTTTCTAAGAAGCATATTTAACCACTTGATCTCCGAAAGACTTTACCCCCCCAGAAACAGGTAATTTTTTGCTATTCGGCACTGCGCTACTTTAACTAGTAATTGCGTGGTCATGCAGTGCTGCATCCAAATTACATTTATATCATTTTTTCATACAAATAGAGCTTTCTTTTGGTGGTATTTGATCACTACCGCATTTTTGATTTTTTTTTGTAATATAAACAAAAAAAGACTAAAAATGTTGAGGGGAAAAAACTGTTGTTTTTACTTTCTGCTATAAAACATATAAAAAAAAAAGAATTCTTAATAAATTTTGGTCAAAATTTATTCTGCTACATGTCTATGATAAAAAAATAAAAATAAATCATAAGTGTATATTGATTCGTTTGCATGCAAGTTATAGCGTTTAGAAACTATGGTATATATATACATATATTTATATATATATATACTGTATATATATATTGGAATTTGTATTTTTTTATACTAATGGCGGCAGTCAACAACTTATCATGGGACTAACTGCCACTGACATTACCAGTGACATTAATATAGTGATTAGTGATAATACTATACACTGACCTTGTACTAATGACACTGGCTGGGAAGGGGTTAACATCTAGGGAAATCACGGGGTTAACTGTGTGCCTAACCATGTGTAATGTGTGTTGCTTTTACTACTAGATCTCTCAATTTCTCATCCCTGCCTTGCAGGGATGAGAAACTGACAGATCGCTGCCTCTGTACAAAGCTCTGTGTTGTTAAAGCGGATCTCCCCCGAAAAAGAAAGAAAAATGAAAAGCCAGCAGCTACAAAAAGCTGCTGATTTTTTATATAAGGCACTCACCTGATCTGGAGTCCAGCGACGTCGGCAGCAGAGGAAGAGCAATCGCTCGTCACTCTGCTGCCCCCACCGCCATCCTCGGTGAGGGATTAAGGAAGTGAAGTGCTCCGCTCCGGCGATTCCCTACAGCGAATGTGCAGGTCGCACAGCGCCATCCAGACTGGTCCCCGTTGTGTTCTGGAAACCGGGTGTTTCCCAGAACACAACTGCGGGTGTGGGAAGCAGGCCCGGACTGGCCATAGGGCATACCGGGCAAATGCCCGGCGGACCGCGGCGACCCGCGGGCCGGTTATGGACCGCGAACGGCCCGGGGGCCGACTGCGGCCTCGCCCCCGAGTCCCGCGCGCGTACCCGCCGGGTATGCGCGATCGCTCGTTACAGAGCAAGGAACGGGAGCTATGTGTGTAAACACACAGCTCTCGTTCCTGTCAGCGGGGGAAACGCTGATTTTCTGTTCATACAATGTATGGACAGAAGATCAGTGATTTCCCTCAATCAGTCCACCCCCCCATACAGTTAGAACACACCCAGGAACACACTTAACTCCTTCCCTGCCCCCTAGTGTTAACCCCTTCACTGCTAATGGCATTTTTATAGTAATACAATGCATTGTTATAGCACTGATCGCTAAAAAAATGCCAATGGTCACAAAAATTTGTCAAAAGTGTCCGAAGTGTCCACCATAAGGTCGCAGTACTGAAAAAAAACGCTGATCGCCGCCATTACTAGTAAAAAAAAAATATTAATAAAAATGCTATAAAACTAACCCCTATTTTTTAAACGCTATGGGCCAGATTCAGGTAGAGTTAGGCTGGAGTATCCATTGATCCGCCAGCCTAACTGTCACTTTAAGCTGGCGTTTTTGTTTTCTGTAAGCAGAAAACAAGAAACGCCGGGTTGGAGTTCCGATGCGATCGGCGCAATTGAATTTCGCCATCGCATCGTTACTTCAACTTAAAAATGGCGCCGGGGGCGTTCCCGCTGATTAACGCTGAAAAAATATGTTAATCAGCGGGAGTCGGAAATTCACGATCTTTTTCGGGCGCGACGCAGTGACTTTACGACGTTTCCGGAAGCGATACGCGACGTAAAGATAAAGCAGCCCCCTAGTGGAGTATCCTATGTTAAGTATAGCCGTCGTCATCGCGTCGGGAAAAAAAAAAATCGCGTCGCTTGCGTAAAACATTCATGAATGGGGATGTGACGTCATTGACGTTCACTCACAGAATTTGGAGCATGCGCACTGGGATGTCAATGCGACACTCGACGCATGTGCAGTACGTTCGCCGCGGGATCGCGCATAGTTTAAATAATACACGCCCCGTACCCGCCCAATTTGAATTCCGCCGGCTCATTTGCGATGCGCTGCCGCAACTTTAGGAGCAAGTGCTTCATGAATAACAGCACTTGCTCCTAAAATTCCGGCAGAGTAACGTAAATGAGATGCGTTACTCCAGAGCAAAGATGCTCTCATCTACCTGAATTTGGCCCTATAACTTTTGCGCAAACCAAGTAATAAACGCTTATTGCGATTTTATTTAATGAAAAATATGTAGAAGAATACGTATCGGCCTAAACTGAGGGAAATTTTTTTTTTTATATATTTTTGGGGGATATTTATTATAGCAAAAAGTAAAATATTATTATTATTATTGCATTTTTTTCAGAATTGTCACTCTATTTTTGTTTATAGCGCAAAAAATAAAAACCGCAGAGGTGATCAAATACCACCAAAAGAAAGCTCTATTTGTGGGAAAAAAAGGACGCCAATTTTGTTTGGGAGCCACATCGCACGACCGCGCAATTGTCAGTTAAAGCAACGCAGTGCCGAATCACAAAAAGTGCTCTGGTCAGGAAGGGGGTAAATCCTTCCGGGCTGAAGTGGTTAAAGAAATGAAAACATACACTATATTCTCAAAAGTATTGGGACACCTGCCTTTACACGCACCTGAACTTTAATGACATCCCAGTCTTCGTCTGTAGGGTCCAATATTGAGTTGGCCCACCCTTTGCAGACATAACAGCTCAAACTCTTCTGGGAAGGCCGTCCACAATTCCCGGCCGCCCATAGAGAGGAGCGGGCTTTTCCATTTCACTCTGCAGATACTGAGCAGACATGGATGTGTCATCCGCTCACTCTGCTCCGATCAGCAGGGGGTCAGCTCACAGATCCCTTGCTGATCACAACAGAATCTGCCCCGTGTGAAAGGGCCCTTATGTATTTTTATTATGTTCTTTTCAGGGATGGACTGGCCATAGGGACTACAGGGAGTTTCCTGGTGGGCCGATGGCTCAGTGGGCTGTTTTTTTAAAACAAAGACTTTCTCAGACCCCCTCCTCTGTCTATCAGTCCGCCAATCTGTCTCTCAGTCCCCCCCTCTTTTAGCCCCCTCCTCTGTCTCTCAGACCCCCCTCTGTCTCTCAGACTCCCCCTCTGTCTCTCAGCTCCCCCCTCTGTCTCTCAGCCCCCCCCCCCCTCTGTCTCATTCAATCCCTGACTCTTAGGCTGCTTTCACACTGGGGCGGGCATTGACAGTAGCAGCCGAATTCAAGGTTAAATGAGCCCATGTAGCGATGCTGCCGAAGTGCTTTACAGGTGCTTCAGCTGCGGTGGCAATTCATTTCAATGGGCAGGAGCAGTTTGTACACTGCTCCTCCATCGCCCCAAAAATGCTGCTTTGAGGACTTTTTTTAATGCCCTGGCAGCGCCCCAGTGTGAAAGCACTCAGGCTTTCACAGTGGGACTGCAGCAGAGGCGTTTTTCAGTCACTATTTTTAGCCCAAAAGCGCCTACACTCACCCCCCTCTCTTTTTCTTACACTCACCCCCCTCTCTCCCCCTTTCCCTCAACCCTCCCTCTCTATGCATTATATGCATTATCACTATGACTAATATGCAGTATTGAATACTGGTGAAATGAATAAAATATTATCTACATACGACTAGAACTTGCTCTCTTTTTTGCTCTTCGAGTTCCTTGACAGTTTCCTTGATGAAAAACGTACACACGACCAGTTTCCTCGGAAAAAAAGCTCTCTCACCGAGTTTCTTGATGGATTCTGCCGAGGAAACCGGTCGTGTGTACGCGGCCTCAGTGTGAAAGCCCTCGGGCTTTCACATTGAGTAGGCAGTGAAGGAGTTTTTCAGACGGTATAGCAGCGCTATTTTTAGCGCTGTACCGCCTGAAAAACTCCTCAGAGTGAAAGGGGTCTTATGCCGCGTACACACGATCATTTTTCAGCATGGCCAAAAAACAAAGTTTTTCCAACTTCATCATTAAAAACGACGTTGCCCACACACCATCGTTTTAAAAAAATTATGAGCAAAGCGCGGTGACGTACAACACGTACGACGGCACTCTAAAGGGGAAGTTCTGTTTGCCTTGGGGCTTCTTTAGCTGATTCCTTGTTAGTAAAAGAAGATTTGCGCTCTTCTGTCTGTTACAGCGTGATGAATGTGCTTACTCCATTATGAACGGTAGTTATACCAGAACGAGCGCTCTCGTCTCATAACTTGCTTCTGAGCATGCGCGGGTTTAAAACGTCGTTTTAGCCCACACACGATAATTTTTTACAACCCGAAAAACAACATCGTTTAAAACGATGTTAAAAAATGCCCCATGTTCTAATTTTTTTTTTTTGTCGTTTTTTAAGCACCTGAAAAATGATGTGTAGCCCCCACACGATCATTTTAAATGACGTTTTTTTTAATGCCGAAAAATGATCGTGTGTACGCGGCATTAGGCTTGATGCATTTTGCGGAAATGCAGGGACATTTTTTAACATGGGTTCCTATGGAACATGTTCACATCAATGCTTTTTTGTGCCTCTGTGTTTTTGGAAAAGGCCGGGGACTTTTTTCCCCGCAAAAAGCAGCATTTTGCAGATCCCTGCCCGCCCTATGTGAATAAGCCCCTACACATTCACAAAAAAAGTAGTGTAGTGTTAATGAATACAATTAACTGTTTGTGACAAGTCTTTTATTAAAAATCTTCTTCTCCGCTTCTTTCGCCATCTTCTCCCTCCGGTCTTCTCATCCCCCTGCTTCTTCTTCCACTGTTCTTCTGTCTTCTTTGTCCGGTGTTCTTCTTCCTCTGCCGCCACTCCTCCTCCGATGCTGTGTCCCGCTGATCTGTCGGGGCCGATGTCCTGCACAACTTGGAGTCCCGGCACTGTAACATGACGGCCACAATGTAGCTCTACAATGCCGGGAGGACGTCTATTGACGTCCTTGGCTCCTCCGGCCACTGGGGGGTGCACGAGCGTGTGCCCGGCACATCACTGTGGTGCCGATGCGTGTGCCTGGTGGCCGCGATGTCTGCCACGTGCCCGCGATCGGCCTTACACAGACAAGGACATGGATCTGTGTGTGTAAACACACAGATCCATGTCCTGTCAGGGAGAGGAGACCAATACTGTGTCCCTTGTACATAGGGACACAGATCAATCACCTCCCCCCAGTCAGTCCCCTCCCCCCACAGTTAGAATCACTAGTAGGGAACACATTTAACCCCTTCCTCGCCCCCTAGTGTTAACCCCTTCCCTGTCAGTCACATTTATACAGTAATCAGTGCATATTTATAGCACTAATCGCTGTATAAGTGTGAATGGTCCCAAAAATGTGTCAAAAGTGTCCGATGTGTCCGCCATATTGTCGCAGTTACAATAAAAATTGTAGATCGCCGCCATTACTAGTAAAAAAAAATAATAAAAAAAATGTCGTAATTCTGTCCCCTATATTTATTATAGCAAAAAGTTAAAAATATTTTCAAAATTGTCACTCTTTTTTTGTTTATAGCGCAAAAAAAAAAAAACGCAGAGGTGATCAAATACCACGAAAAGAAAGCTCTATTTGTGGGGAAAAAAAGGACGTCAATTTTGTTTGGGAGCCACATCGCATGACCGCGCAATTGTTAGTTAAAGCGGCGCAGTAGCGAAAGCTGAAATTTCGCCTGGGCAGGAAGAGGGTATATATGCCCAGTAAGCAAGTGGTTAAACAACGGTGGGGGCATGGCAATCAGATTGCGTGACCACCTGGGACATGATGGGTATGTGACGTCACATGGGGGCGTGGCCCCTAAATGATGTAATCCGATTGCTACGCCCCCACCGTTTTTTAAATAATGTAGGACATCAACGCTGACAGATCAGCGGCACATAGAATTGGAGGAGGAGTAGCGGCAGAGGAAGAACACTGGACAAAGAAGACAGAAGAACAGCGGAAGAAGAAGCAGGGGGAGGAGAAGACTGGAGGATGAAGATGCGGGAGAAAATAGAGGAAGATTTTTAATAAAAGACTTGTCAAAAACACTTACTGTATTTAGTAACACTACACTACTTTTTTTGTGAATGGGTAGGGGTACAATGTACCCCATACTCATTCACATAGGGGGGCTGGGATCTGGGGGCCACTTGTTCAAGGGGGCTTACAAATTTCGATAAACCCCCCGCCCGCAGAACCCGACAACCACTAGGTTGTCGGGATGTGGCCCTTGTCCCCATCAACATGGGGGCAGGGTGTTTGGGGTGGTAGGGCGCAGAGCCCCCCTGCCCCAAAGTACCCATCCCCCCTTGTTGAGGGCATACGGCCTGGTATGGTTCAGGAGGGGGGGGGCGCTTGCTCATCCTCTCCCTTTCCTGACCTGCCAGGCTGCATACTCGGGTAAGGGTCTGTCTGGTATGGATTTCTGAATCCATACTAGACCCAAGGCCCTGGTATGGACCTGGGGGGGACCTCCGCAGTGTTTTTTTCAGCCGGCAATTCTTTTTTTTACATTCAGCAGGAAGCCTACTGACAACTGATGACTCGTCGGTTGTTAAGAATGCGGCGGACGCCTTCCCGGCCCCCTCCTTAGCAACCAGCTATATACAGTGTAAAAAAAATGCGAAACACAAATCGTGGTAAAATCGCAGTAAAGACGAGTGTCGAAAAATGCGGCAAGTGTCGCAAAAAGCACTGCAGCAACGCTCAAAGGCAACATGCATAGGTGTGAATGGAGCCTTAGTCAGATGCTTGGCAGCGTGTCACCCATCACCAAAGTTAAAATAAACCACTTAAGAGACAAAATCACACTATCCTGGGTCTTTTGTCTCTTCACATGTTTACACACCCTGTTGCAGAGGCCGTCTGATGTTCTGGCTGCTAATTACCGTCCGATGTATATAAAGGCTTGTGGTGAGAGACGCTTGAATATTCCTCCAGCGGATCTTTGAATCCAAACAAGCATTTTGTGACCCCCCTGAGTAAGGGTGGTCATTGGCTTTCTGGTAAGCCTTTTATTTTAACTATGGTGATGGGTGGCACGCTGCCAAGCATCTGACCAATGCTGTCCACTTCTTTCCAAATAACAGTTTTTTATTTTGCATGTCAATTAAAACAAAACAGCAGTACAAATGTAGTAAAGGTACAAAAATATTGATACAAGTTTGAGCCTATCCAAAGCATGCGCAGCGAAATAGAGGGGAGAGACATCCACCCCCAGTCTCCAGCGCCGCATCCTCCATTAGCTGTCCACTTCTTATGGGATCTCCTCTACTGAATACTAGTTTACAAGAACTTTCTCTTTTTTAATCGGATCTTTTCCATTTATATATCAGCCATACATGAACTTTTTTTCTTTTTTATTCGTTCACTTTCTCATTCATTGTTGCACATCTTGCACATTTGTTTATTGAACTTTTGCACTTTATAGTATGTTATATGCTATATTGTATTATGTTAGAGAGGAAACAAGAAAAAAGGGTACTCAGAGAGTAACCATAGGCCGGACTTTAGAGGCATAGAAAAGAATGTAGAAGTAGAAAAAATATAACAATATTTATTAAAAAAAAGTACATAGTATAGTCAAAAGAGTTCACAAATTTGATAAAAATCATGTAAAATGATACTGTACAAATTGTGAGTCCTTTCACCGTTAGGCTTCTTCAGGACACGATCAAGGTTCAAAGAGGTAGCAAAAAGAGAGAGCGAGTCTCACTGTCTGAAACGACAGAGAGAACAGACTCGCTCTCTCTTTTTGCTACCTCTTTGAACTTTGATCGCGTTCTGAAGAAGCCTAATGGTGAAACACGTTGACGCGCAAGGGGTCACTGTACAAATTGTGTAATTTTACATGATTTTTATCAAATCTTTGAACACTTGTGAATATACTACGTACTTTTTTCAATAAATATTGTTATATTTTTAATACTTCTCCATTATTTTCTATGCCTCAAAAGCGGACCTATGGTTACTCTCTGAGTACCCTTGTTTCCTCTTTAAATTTACGGATGTGGCAATGTGAGTGCTTCCTTTTCAAATTTTTCATTGTATTATGTTAGTTATTTGTAGATAATATTTTATTAATTTCACCAGTATTCAATACTGCATATTAGTCATAGTGATATTGCATATTGATCATTGCACATATGCTGGTAGGCAGTAAGGTACATTTACTTAAACGGGTGCACTCAGAATCTGGTGTAGCTGTGCATGTTAGCCAATCGGCTTCTAACCTCAGCTTTTTCAATTAAGCATTGGCAATGAAACCTGTAAGCTGATTGGTTTCTATGCAGAAGTGAACCTGATTTTGCACTCTCCAGCTTTAGTACATGAATCCCATTGTGTCATTTTTTTTCCAGTTTAATTTAGCGCTGCACTTTATATTTTGTATTATTCCTTTGTGCCCAATATCTGGGTTACAAAGTTCAGCTGCTGATTTTTTTAACCTAGTGCGGATGTAATAATTTTTATACATATTCTTTTTTATTGGCTTTTAAAACTTACAAAGGCAGCATTTTAGAAATTGGATGAAGAGTTTAGCACTGGGAAAATAAATTTGAGGCCTGGTTCACACCTATGCTTTTGCAGAAATACACTACAGTCCATTGAACACGGTTTCCTATAGATGTAGTTCACATCTGTGCATTTTATGGAAAGGGCCAGGGATTTGTTTCTGGTTTTTGGCTCCATAGACTTCAATGGATCAAAAGCTTGTATCGAAAAATGCAAAATGCACCTGCAATATGCAAACATTTTATATACAACTATATAGATCAGACCAATCAGGAGGAAAGAGGGACATTGTTCCAAATCAGGGCACAGTCCCTCAAAATCAGGGACAGTTGGCAGCCAGTGCTGTTTCCTGGCCTAGGCCGACAAGGCCCAGGTCTAGGGTAGCAATGTGCGGGGGTGGGGCAAAAAAGCTGCCCCCACACACAAAAAAAAAACCCTACCCGTCCTCCCAAGTCCCGGCTCCTGCCTCTCACGACCGCCTTTGGCACAAAAATGAACCCCAGACGGCCAGCCTATTTTAGCGCGACACTTGCTAATACCATAGGCAATCTTTTAGTGTACTTTGCCGCCTACCCTCCTATGCACATGGACATGTGTGTTACCCACAGCAGGTACCTGCTACTAGACTAGAGCATTGGGGTGCCACTTTAAGTGAATGGCACTGCAGTGTGGAAAAAGGGCTGTAAGGCACACATTAGACCATACATCATTCAATGGGCAAGTATGATCAGGCCCCCAATTTAAATATGATCCACCCCTTCCTGTCAAGGTACACCCCTTCCTGTTTAAGACCTGCCCTGAAATTTTCCAGTGGGGACACTACTTCTGAGGGCCTTGGGGGATTCCCTTAATCTTCAGAGATTTCCTCTCACTTCCTGTCTGGCTATGGGGCAGGAAATAAAGAGAAATGAACAGATGGCAATTTCTTTTTAACAGGGGCTGTAACCATCCCTTACTCTATCCAAAATGGAAAAAAAGTGTTGCTCATAGTTTTACTGATAAGGCGGCACTGATGAGATGGCACCAACGAGGTGGCACTGTTAAATTTATGGAGGACTAAGGCCCCTTTCACACTGGGGCAGAATGTGCAGTGACGGTATAGCACGGAATGTGCGGTAGCGGCGCTATACCGTCGGAATTGTGGCGGTATTTGTCGGTATCGGTGCAGTATTAACCCCCGCTAGCGGCCGAAAAAGGGTAAATACCACCGACAATTGCATTGCCGGCAGGATTACCACGGTGTCCCATTGTTTTCAATGGGAAGGAGCGGTATACACACCGCTCCTCTGACCACTCCAAAGATGCTGCTAGCAGCTCACATTATGAATGCTGAGGCAGGATTATTTCAGGCGTTATTTATGTGCTATTTTGAGGGCTAAAACTTCTGAAATACGCCTCAGTGTGAAAAGGGCCTAAGAGGATATAACCATGCCAGTGGTGCAGCAGAAAACATAGCACAGTGTAGAAGGTATGTGGTCCAGGCAGTGAGCAAATGAAGGATTGGGGGCAGGAACAAATAAATCCATCTGTTTATTTTTCTCATCAGCAATCAACAGAAGAAGATTCCCTAATATGTACAACTGACATAAGCAAGGGATTGCAGGAGAGTCCTACTACCTACCTGACTGGCATAGGTGACCATGTCAGTGTCCCTTTGCCTGTCCGTGCCATTCTGCCGTCGTATATGTACGTGAGGCAGTCGGCAAGTGGTTAATAGTGTCCACACCGCCCCTTAATACTCAGCTGAGGCCGATCCAGCGCTATGCATGTCTGCAGCAGTTCTTCTCCACTCTCCCCGCTCTCACAGGCTTGGCTTAGAGCATTGGGAGACATTGGCCCCAGCTGCTGTCAGTCAAAATCTGTAAGCATAGCCCGGGGGCAGGGCCTAGTCCCACTGTCATTGTGTCATTGTCAATTAAGCTTTTCATATTGATGTAACAATTTAAAAGAGACAGCGCACCCAACCAACTTATAGTGATATTTCTTTGGGTGTTGATGTATTTACACACATTTTAGAGTGTTGCTTTCTCTGAGAGTCACAATTCTTTTCACTGGGTCATTTATTAGTCACCAAGTGCAGAAGTTTTTTTACACAATCGACAGACAGTGAGGCTCCGGATCGAGCATGCACAAGTGCCTCATAGCAGGCAAAGGGGAGGAGCCAGGAGCACCGACGGGGGACCTGAGAAGAGGAGGATCAGGGCTGCTTTGTGCAAAACCATTACAGAGAGTAGATAAGTATGACATGTTTATTATTTGAATGAAAACAATTTAAAGCTTTACAGTCACTTTAAGAAGCAAGAGATTTTAAAATTGAGTACAGATTGTGAGGGCAGAAAAACACTTCTGAATAGAGCAGCTCTTCCAGCCCTGGATAACAGGAAAGAATTCTCTATATATTTTGTGAGGGGAATGTGTAGGAATTTATCATTTATTAAAAAATGTATATAAAATTCCTTGAAAACTTGATATCTTTTCCTAGTTAAGAGGAAAGTTTCATTACAGGATTTAATTGTATCTCCTGTTCTTTGGGTGAAGCTAGAAAACCCTGGATGTCTCCATTGAGAGGACATTGTTGTCACTACTGTCAAATAAGGGGCTTGTCAGTACATACATATATACAGTACATGGTTAGGACACATGTTAATACATTATTACCTATTACACATCCCTACACACCAGAAGGGGAAGAAGTAGCCACGAGCCTTGCAAATGTGGCCTGTGCATCCAAGAGTTAATGACCCCCCCCCATCATGAAAGGATTAAATAAAAGAGAAAGCAATTCAAATGTAAATATATCAAATTTTTATTGTGGGTTTATGAAAGTATAATTATGGATCTATACACATTTTTTCTTTTTCAACTATATATACTCTGAATAAATCAAGAGTCCTTTGGTAAAATCAATTGGCCAGAAGTGAAGATCTAGTGATCCTCCTGCCCATTCGCTGATACACTTTTGACCAAGAGATTCCAAGCCTGCCCACCACGACAAGGTAGACTCTTCTAGGGCAGGACCTACACTAACTACACTAAGCTACCCTGGATGCTAGTCATCCTTTTTATAATATTGGTTCTATAATCTGTGTGTGCGATCTACTCTCTCCTAATTTGGTTGTGTGTGTGTGTGAATCTATCTAAAGCAAAGCCGCACCCTCAATTACCAAACCGGCGTGGGGTGCGATCGCGGCAGGCCTGCGGCCGCCGGTAACTAGGGCCGTGGCTTTGCGGCCTTTAAAGAAGGAAGCTGAGCCTTGCAGAAGGCCGCAAAGCCGCGGCCTCAATTACCGGCCGGTAATTGAGGCCGCGGCTTTGCGGCCTTCTGCAGGGCTCAGCTTCCTTCTGTGATCTGGCGCCATCTTGTGGTGGCCGTTGGCATTACAGGTTACATTTCATTACATTACAAGTAGCAAAACAGCAATTCTAATGTGTTTTTCACTGTTTTCACTGCCATCTGCTTCCCTCTAATTACAACATCCAAACATTATATATATGTATTTTTTTTTGTTTTTTTGTTTTTTTTTGTTTTGTTTTTTAAATAAAAATAAAATCACAACACAAAATCTAAATAAACATTTTCCTATCCACACTTGACTGAGTTACCCCAGGTAGAATAATGGTATAGAAGATGCTGCCTCCCTGCAAAGTGCTGCGCCAGGCCTGGACCTTGTTGGCCTAGGCCAAGTTACAGCGTTGCTGGTGTGTTCACCTGAGAGATGAAGCAACTATTTTTCTGTAGAAATTGTCTGGAGTGTTCACCAGTTCGGGTCGGTACAGTTTGGTAGGGTTAGAATGGTCCGGCCTATTCAGGTGAGTGTTTCCACTGCAAGTCGGACCGTCAGGGGCCATACAGGGTGTAGAAAAAATGCCTAGCATGTCCACCAATCAGTGGAATGTATTGTAGCTCCGCCCTAACCGAACCGTACCAGTTTCTATGGCCCCACATCTGAAGCAGGACCCAGAATGGCCTGGGCCTTGTTGGCCTAGGCCAAGTTACAGCGTTGCTGTAGTGTTCACCTGAGCGGTGAAGGGACTCCTTTACTGTAGAAATTGTCTGGAGTGTTTACCTGAGAGGTGAAGCCACTCCTTTTTTTGTAGTAAAAGCCTGGAGTGATCACCTGAGCGGTATTAGCTCAATCAGGGTAAAGCGCCTCCTTTTCTGTAGTAATAGTCTGAAGTATATATTTTTTTCTAGGCAATATCCACTAGAAGCATAAAGTGGCAAAAAGAATATACACATTGGTATAAGACATTACCCCAAGTTATTTCCAGGGGATCGGAAAGAGAATATCCACTGAGCGGAACAGTTCGGGTCGGTACAGTTTGGAAGGGTTAGAATGGTCCGGCCTTCTCAGGTGAGTGTTTCCACTGCAAGTCGGACCATCAGGAGCCATACAGGGTTTAGAAAAAATGACTAGCATGTCCACCAATTAGTGGAATGTATTGTAGCTCCGCCCTAACCGAACCGTACCATTTTCTATGGCCCCACATTGAAGCAGGAGCCAGAATGGCCTGGGCCTTGTTGGTCTAGGCCAAGTTACAGCGTTGCTGTAGTGTTCACCTGAGCGGTGAAGTAACTCCTTTACTGTAGAAATTGTCTGGAGTGTTTACCTGAGAGGTGAAGCCACTCCTTTTTTTGTAGTAAAAGCCTGGAGTGATCACCTGAGCGGTATTAGCTCAATCAGGGTAAAGCGCCTCCTTTTCTGTAGTAATAGTCTGAAGTATATATTTTTTTCTAGGCAATATCCACTAGAAGCATAAAGTAGCAAAAAGAATATACACATTGGTATAAGACATTACCCCAAGTTATTTCCAGGGGATCGGAAAGAGAATATCCACTGAGCGGAACAGTTCGGGTCTGTACAGTTTGGAAGGGTTAGAATGGTCCGGCCTTCTCAGGTGAGTGTTTCCACTGCAAGTCGGACCGTCAGGAGCCATACAGGGTTTAGAAAAAATGACTAGCATGTCCACCAATTAGTGGAATGTATTGTAGCTCCGCCCTAACCGAACCGTACCATTTTCTATGGCCCCACATCTAAAGCAGGAGCCAGAATGGCCTGGGCCTTGTTGGTCCAGGCCAAGTTACAGCGTTGCTGTAGTGTTCACCTGAGCGGTGAAGGGACTCCTTTACTGTAGAAATTGTCTGGAGTGTTTACCTGAGAGGTGAAGCCACTCCTTTTTTTGTAGTAAAAGCCTGGAGTGATCACCTGAGCGGTATTAGCTCAATCAGGGTAAAGCGCCTCCTTTTCTGTAGTAATAGTCTGAAGTATAGATTTTTTTCTAGGCAATATCCACTAGAAGCATAAAGTAGCAAAAAGAATATACACATTGGTATAAGACATTACCCCAAGTTATTTCCAGGGGATCGGAAAGAGAATATCCACTGAGCGGAACAGTTCGGGTCGGTAAAGTTTGGAAGGGTTAGAATGGTCCGGCCTTCTCAGGTGAGTGTTTCCACTGCAAGTCGGACCGTCAGGGGCCATACAGGGTTTAGAAAAATGCCTAGCATGTCGGCCAATCAGTGGAATGTATTGTAGCTCCGCCCTAACCGAACCGTACCATTTTCTATGGCCCCACATCTGAAGCAGGAGCCAGAATGGCCTGGGCCTTGTTGGTCTAGGCCAAGTTACAGCGTTGCTGTAGTGTTCACCTGAGCGGTGAAGTAACTCCTTTACTGTAGAAATTGTCTGGAGTGTTTACCTGAGAGGTGAAGCCACTTTTTCTTTTGTAGTAAAAGCCTGGAGTGTTCACCTGAGCGGTATTAGCTCAATCAGGGTAAAGAGACTCCTGTTCTGTAGTAATAGTCTGAAGTATATATTTTTTTCTAGGCAATATCCACTAGAAGCATAAAGTAGCAAAAAGAATATACACATTGGTATAAGACATTACCCCAAGTTATTTCCAGGGGATCGGAAAGAGAATATCCACTGAGCGGAACAGTTCGGGTCTGTACAGTTTGGAAGGGTTAGAATGGTCCGGCCTTCTCAGGTGAGTGTTTCCACTGCAAGTCGGACCGTCAGGAGCCATACAGGGTTTAGAAAAAATGACTAGCATGTCCACCAATTAGTGGAATGTATTGTAGCTCCGCCCTAACCGAACCGTACCATTTTCTATGGCCCCACATCTAAAGCAGGAGCCAGAATGGCCTGGGCCTTGTTGGTCCAGGCCAAGTTACAGCGTTGCTGTAGTGTTCACCTGAGCGGTGAAGTAACTCCTTTACTGTAGAAATTGTCTGGAGTGTTTACCTGAGAGGTGAAGCCACTCCTTTTTTTGTAGTAAAAGCCTGGAGTGATCACCTGAGCGGTATTAGCTCAATCAGGGTAAAGCGCCTCCTTTTCTGTAGTAATAGTCTGAAGTATATATTTTTTTCTAGGCAATATCCACTAGAAGCATAAAGTAGCAAAAAGAATATACACATTGGTATAAGACATTACCCCAAGTTATTTCCAGGGGATCGGAAAGAGAATATCCACTGAGCGGAACAGTTCAGGTCGGTACAGTTTGGAAGGGTTAGAATGGTCCGGCCTTCTCAGGTGAGTGTTTCCACTGCAAGTCGGACCGTCAGGGGCCATACAGGGTTTAGAAAAAATGCCTAGCATGTCGGCCAATCAGTGGAATCTATTGTAGCTCCGCCCTAACCGAACCGTACCATTTTCTATGGCCCCACATCTGAAGCAGGAGCCAGAATGGCCTGGGCCTTGTTGGTCTAGGCCAAGTTACAGCGTTGCTGTAGTGTTCACCTGAGCGGTGAAGTAACTCCTTTACTGTAGAAATTGTCTGGAGTGTTTACCTGAGAGGTGAAGCCACTCCTTTTTTTGTAGTAAAAGCCTGGAGTGATCACCTGAGCGGTATTAGCTCAATCAGGGTAAAGCGCCTCCTTTTCTGTAGTAATAGTCTGAAGTATATATTTTTTTCTAGGCAATATCCACTAGAAGCATAAAGTAGCAAAAAGAATATACACATTGGTATAAGACATTACCCCAAGTTATTTCCAGGGGATCGGAAAGAGAATATCCACTGAGCGGAACAGTTCAGGTCGGTACAGTTTGGAAGGGTTAGAATGGTCCGGCCTTCTCAGGTGAGTGTTTCCACTGCAAGTCGGACCGTCAGGGGCCATACAGGGTTTAGAAAAAATACCTAGCATGTCGGCCAATCAGTGGAATGTATTGTAGCTCCGCCCTAACCGAACCGTACTATTTTCTATGGCCCCACATCTGAAGCAGGAGCCAGAATGGCCTGGGCCTTGTTGGTCTAGGCCAAGTTACAGCGTTGCTGTAGTGTTCACCTGAGCGGTGAAGTAACTCCTTTACTGTAGAAATTTTCTGGAGTGTTTACCTGAGAGGTGAAGCCACTCCTTTTTTTGTAGTAAAAGCCTGGAGTGATCACCTGAGCGGTATTAGCTCAATCAGGGTAAAGCGCCTCCTTTTCTGTAGTAATAGTCTGAAGTATATATTTTTTTCTAGGCAATATCCACTAGAAGCATAAAGTGGCAAAAAGAATATACACATTGGTATAAGACATTACCCCAAGTTATTTCCAGGGGATCGGAAAGAGAATATCCACTGAGCGGAACAGTTCGGGTCGGTACAGTTTGGAAGGGTTAGAATGGTCCGGCCTTCTCAGGTGAGTGTTTCCACTGCAAGTCGGACCATCAGGAGCCATACAGGGTTTAGAAAAAATGACTAGCATGTCCACCAATTAGTGGAATGTATTGTAGCTCCGCCCTAACCGAACCGTACCATTTTCTATGGCCCCACATTGAAGCAGGAGCCAGAATGGCCTGGGCCTTGTTGGTCTAGGCCAAGTTACAGCGTTGCTGTAGTGTTCACCTGAGCGGTGAAGTAACTCCTTTACTGTAGAAATTGTCTGGAGTGTTTACCTGAGAGGTGAAGCCACTCCTTTTTTTGTAGTAAAAGCCTGGAGTGATCACCTGAGCGGTATTAGCTCAATCAGGGTAAAGCGCCTCCTTTTCTGTAGTAATAGTCTGAAGTATATATTTTTTTCTAGGCAATATCCACTAGAAGCATAAAGTAGCAAAAAGAATATACACATTGGTATAAGACATTACCCCAAGTTATTTCCAGGGGATCGGAAAGAGAATATCCACTGAGCGGAACAGTTCGGGTCTGTACAGTTTGGAAGGGTTAGAATGGTCCGGCCTTCTCAGGTGAGTGTTTCCACTGCAAGTCGGACCGTCAGGAGCCATACAGGGTTTAGAAAAAATGACTAGCATGTCCACCAATTAGTGGAATGTATTGTAGCTCCGCCCTAACCGAACCGTACCATTTTCTATGGCCCCACATCTAAAGCAGGAGCCAGAATGGCCTGGGCCTTGTTGGTCCAGGCCAAGTTACAGCATTGCTGTAGTGTTCACCTGAGCGGTGAAGGGACTCCTTTACTGTAGAAATTGTCTGGAGTGTTTACCTGAGAGGTGAAGCCACTCCTTTTTTTGTAGTAAAAGCCTGGAGTGATCACCTGAGCGGTATTAGCTCAATCAGGGTAAAGCGCCTCCTTTTCTGTAGTAATAGTCTGAAGTATATATTTTTTTCTAGGCAATATCCACTAGAAGCATAAAGTAGCAAAAAGAATATACACATTGGTATAAGACATTACCCCAAGTTATTTCCAGGGGATCGGAAAGAGAATATCCACTGAGCGGAACAGTTCGGGTCGGTACAGTTTGGAAGGGTTAGAATGGTCCGGCCTTCTCAGGTGAGTGTTTCCACTGCAAGTCGGACCGTCAGGGGCCATACAGGGTTTAGAAAAATGCCTAGCATGTCGGCCAATCAGTGGAATGTATTGTAGCTCCGCCCTAACCGAACCGTACCATTTTCTATGGCCCCACATCTGAAGCAGGAGCCAGAATGGCCTGGGCCTTGTTGGTCTAGGCCAAGTTACAGCGTTGCTGTAGTGTTCACCTGAGCGGTGAAGTAACTCCTTTACTGTAGAAATTGTCTGGAGTGTTTACCTGAGAGGTGAAGCCACTTTTTCTTTTGTAGTAAAAGCCTGGAGTGTTCACCTGAGCGGTATTAGCTCAATCAGGGTAAAGAGACTCCTGTTCTGTAGTAATAGTCTGAAGTATATATTTTTTTCTAGGCAATATCCACTAGAAGCATAAAGTAGCAAAAAGAATATACACATTGGTATAAGACATTACCCCAAGTTATTTCCAGGGGATCGGAAAGAGAATATCCACTGAGCGGAACAGTTCGGGTCTGTACAGTTTGGAAGGGTTAGAATGGTCCGGCCTTCTCAGGTGAGTGTTTCCACTGCAAGTCGGACCGTCAGGAGCCATACAGGGTTTAGAAAAAATGACTAGCATGTCCACCAATTAGTGGAATGTATTGTAGCTCCGCCCTAACCGAACCGTACCATTTTCTATGGCCCCACATCTAAAGCAGGAGCCAGAATGGCCTGGGCCTTGTTGGTCCAGGCCAAGTTACAGCGTTGCTGTAGTGTTCACCTGAGCGGTGAAGTAACTCCTTTACTGTAGAAATTGTCTGGAGTGTTTACCTGAGAGGTGAAGCCACTCCTTTTTTTGTAGTAAAAGCCTGGAGTGATCACCTGAGCGGTATTAGCTCAATCAGGGTAAAGCGCCTCCTTTTCTGTAGTAATAGTCTGAAGTATATATTTTTTTCTAGGCAATATCCACTAGAAGCATAAAGTAGCAAAAAGAATATACACATTGGTATAAGACATTACCCCAAGTTATTTCCAGGGGATCGGAAAGAGAATATCCACTGAGCGGAACAGTTCAGGTCGGTACAGTTTGGAAGGGTTAGAATGGTCCGGCCTTCTCAGGTGAGTGTTTCCACTGCAAGTCGGACCGTCAGGGGCCATACAGGGTTTAGAAAAAATGCCTAGCATGTCGGCCAATCAGTGGAATCTATTGTAGCTCCGCCCTAACCGAACCGTACCATTTTCTATGGCCCCACATCTGAAGCAGGAGCCAGAATGGCCTGGGCCTTGTTGGTCTAGGCCAAGTTACAGCGTTGCTGTAGTGTTCACCTGAGCGGTGAAGTAACTCCTTTACTGTAGAAATTGTCTGGAGTGTTTACCTGAGAGGTGAAGCCACTCCTTTTTTTGTAGTAAAAGCCTGGAGTGATCACCTGAGCGGTATTAGCTCAATCAGGGTAAAGTGCCTCCTTTTCTGTAGTAATAGTCTGAAGTATATATTTTTTTCTAGGCAATATCCACTAGAAGCATAAAGTAGCAAAAATAATATACACATTGGTATAAGACATTACCCCAAGTTATTTCCAGGGGATCGGAAAGAGAATATCCACTGAGCGGAACAGTTCAGGTCGGTACAGTTTGGAAGGGTTAGAATGGTCCGGCCTTCTCAGGTGAGTGTTTCCACTGCAAGTCGGACCGTCAGGGGCCATACAAGGTTTAGAAAAAATACCTAGCATGTCGGCCAATCAGTGGAATGTATTGTAGCTCCGCCCTAACCGAACCGTACTATTTTCTATGGCCCCACATCTGAAGCAGGAGCCAGAATGGCCTGGGCCTTGTTGGTCTAGGCCAAGTTACAGCGTTGCTGTAGTGTTCACCTGAGCGGTGAAGTAACTCCTTTACTGTAGAAATTGTCTGGAGTGTTTACCTGAGAGGTGAAGCCACTCCTTTTTTTGTAGTAAAAGCCTGGAGTGATCACCTGAGCGGTATTAGCTCAATCAGGGTAAAGCGCCTCCTTTTCTGTAGTAATAGTCTGAAGTATATATTTTTTTCTAGGCATTATCCACTAGAAGCATAAAGTAGCAAAAAGAATATACACATTGGTATAAGACATTACCCCAAGTTATTTCCAGGGGATCGGAAAGAGAATATCCACTGAGCGGAACAGTTCGGGTCGGTACAGTTTGGAAGGGTTAGAATGGTCCGGCCTTCTCAGGTGAGTGTTTTCACTGCAAGTCGGACCGTCAGGGGCCATACAGGGTTTAGAAAAAATGCCTAGCATGTCGGCCAATCAGTGGAATGTATTGTAGCTCCGCCCTAACCGAACCGTACCATTTTCTATGGCCCCACATCTTAAGCAGGAGCCAGAATGGTGCAGTATGGTTTGGTTGTATGGGCCGCTTTCATAATGAAAACACTCAAAAAAGCGTACCGTACCGAACCGCTCAGTGGAAAAGAGGCATTTCTTACCTTCTGGAAAACCAGGAGGGTGGCTCAATTTTGATCAGGCCTCAGGACAGCAATAATGTGGTCACCGTCTTCATCGTGAACAACATACACATATGGAATGAATGCCCGGCACACAGGACACGATGGGGACTGTTGAAGCCATCTGTGAATACAAGGATGATGAAATGTGTGAGAACAGGCTAATGCCATTGAGTCCTGTACACTGTACTCACAGAGGCAAATGGAACAGGTAGGCCGTTCCATTGCCGGTGGTCTCGGAGGCGCTGGGGGCTGATCCCTGGCGGCGTCCTCTCGTCTCCTCCGAAGCTGTCCTCTTGTGCGGTGGGCGATCGGACTAGCTCGTCCCTCCTGGCGTGATCGCCGCCGAGATGGTCGTGGCATCTTAATTCGTGTACTTTCAAAGGAAAAACATAAAAAAATTAAAATAATAGTAAAATGTACAATAATAATAATAATATGATAATGGAAATATATTTGAGTTAAAATGCTAATAATCGCAGGAAACTTGGTCTGACAATGTGACTCGGTCAGCTCCCAGAGCAGCAATGATTTGAAACAACTTCAACCCACTATGACATCACACACCTCATACCAACTTACACTTTTCAGGCCTGGAAACTGACTGGGAATACCTTGGTCCTGTAACATGGTGGCCAAATAAATGTGATATCATTTAAAGTGGTAGTAAAGCCGTTTTTTTATCCCCTGAAAAGCAAAAGCCATAATGAGCAAGTATGCAGCGCATACTAGCTCATTATAAAATACTTACCTTGGAACGAGGTTAGGGAAACTTACTTGGTTCACGCCGAGGGAGATGTCTTCTTGCCTCGGCGTGTCTTCCGGGTATCGCTGGAGCAGCGATGACGTCACTCCCGCGCATACACACGGGAGACTTTTTGGTCGGCAAGGTCCGGCGGCAGCCGGGCCTTTAGCTGAAGATCCCCCCTGCGTATGCGCCGCTGCAGTCAGCGGCGCATTGCAAGGGGAATATCTCCTAAACTGTACAGGTAAGCCTTATTATAGGCTTACCTGTAAGTGAAAGTGGTAGTAAAAAGTTTACTTTCCAATGTTATGTGTTGTGTAACCATAAAATGTTCATTTACAAATGGAAGCCTCTACAAGGGGATTAGAAGAAAAATCCAGCAGGAGCTGCAAGAGTATTATAGAGAGGAGGGCGCCTCTAAGTGTAGCAATATTTTGATAAATGTTGTACCTTCATTAAATGTAACTATATTGCTACACTTAGAGGCGCCTCTTTTCTCTTTTATACTCAGTTGTGACCTGACGTTACTTGTATATCAAGACATTGCTTGTATATCAAGTCAATGCATAATCCTCATATCTGTTCATATTCTGCATGTATGGACCCTGCACAGTACCACTTCTCTTGTCCCGTATGCTGGGTGCAATTCTTAGTAGCTTATTATTACGTGTGACTTCACACTGCGTCACTGAATTCTCCTGTAGGGGGCGGCAGGCGGATCAGACAGTGGGGTGGGTAAGATCAATTGCAGAACGATGTTCTGTGCTCCTCTCTGCAGCAACTTAAAGCCGTTTTCTCCCCCTCCCCCTCGCTGGTTTCAGCTGCTGGATGGAGAGACACAGACAAGGCGGATCCAGGGGGGTGCTAATTCCCACCCAGATTTCAGTTATGCCCCCCCTCCCCAGCCATCCCTTCGATGTGATGCCTGAGTGGCCACTGATCTCCCCCCACCATTGCCCACCCTCAGAGCCGGGAAAGGGGAATGGCATCCTGGAGCAGTGAGAGAAGTGGCAGAGTGGAGAGATGGCATCGGACTGTACACACACAGTTTGATTACCGCCCCCTATCTCCTCCATGGGCTGCTCATCTCTCAGCAGCCAGAAATGTGGATAGGGGGTGGTAATCAAACTGTATGTGTGTGCAGTCCAATGCCATCTAAAGCATCATACATACGATCCGATTTCCATTGGCCAAATCCGTGGATTTTTGTATGAAGGGCATTGGCAGAACTTTTTCAGCCAACATTCACGAAACAACGTGTTTTTTCTGCTCTTTAGCGCCACCATTTGGGCAACTTCTGTCCATTTTTGTCTTATGGTTAGCATTGGTTCGGAGCATGCATGTTTGTACTTTGGATTTTAGTCCGACAGACTTGTGTACACACGATCGGATAACCCAATGGAACACATTTGTTGTTGGAAAATTTGAGCACATGACCATACAACATTTGTTGGAGCGTACAGACGGTCGCATTATACGACAAAACACGTCCATCAGACAATTGTTGTCGGAATATTCGATCGTGTGTACGGTCCTTAGGCTTGATCCTCTCTCATGTGCTGGAGGAGTTCTGTAGTGACAGGAGAGGTAGAAGGGCAGAAGGTTACAGGGAAATTGCACACAATGAGGGGGGAATATGTATGGATGTTTGTGGAGAAGGAGGGGGGGGGTGGGCAGCTATCTGTGTTGAGAAGTGTAATCAGGATTTCAGGGGAGTATTTGATAGAAGAGAGTTTGAGGGGGATTTGAGCCAGGAGGGGAGATTGGGGGGAATGTTTGTGGTCTCAGTAGGGTAGCCACCTGTACAGGAATGACCCGGATAGTCTGGTTTTTGACAGCTGTGTCCGGGTTTGTGTCCTCCTCAAAACTGGACACAGCGGCAGAGGCTCCAGACCCAGTACTGATGCAGCCCTCCTCCAGCACTGTCCATGCCACCCCCAACCCTGCCCCACAGAATGCACCCCTCTTAATTTCCAGAGACACAATATAACCCACCTCTAGCTGCATTGAGCTCCCACCCTGTTCAGTACAGATTGGCAATTGCAGAAAACTCTCGCCCACCAGCATCACATAGGGAAATCTTGTGTCCTGGGCGCCACTGCTGGCAGGAGTAGTGACAGCGGCATCATTACTCCAGCCAGTCCAGCGCTGGGAGCAGAGCCAATACAAGAGGAAAAGGGACTGCATAACGATCGGCTCCTATAGATTCTTCTTCAGTCACCCGTAGCAGGTCGCCATCAGACCGGTGCCCGATGCATGTAATATGTGTTCAGAGGATGCTGCTGCGGCTGACAGGTGACATGAGGAGATCTGTGCTATACTGGGGCAGTGCTAGGACAGATCTTTAGTAGATGGACACAGTGCTGGGACTTGTTGTTCTTCATCAGTCAGGTGGCAGGGCTGGGACTTGTTGTTCTTCATCAATTGGGGCAAGTGCTGGGACTTGTAGCCCCCCAACAGATGGAAGAAGTTCTGGGATATTTAGTTCCTCACCATTTGGGGACAGTGCTGGGAAGCACTTGTGGCTCCCCAACAATCGGACAGCACACTGGGACTTGTAGTTTCCCACCAGAATGGGTGCAGTGAGACTTGTAGTTTACCATCAATTGGGGACAGTGCTGGGACTTGTAGTTCCCCAGGAGGCACAGAACACTGCTGGGACCTGGAATTCCTACACAACTGTCCAAGCATAGTGCTTTCTTTAGTGCATTACACAACCTAATCATAATAAGTGTATCAGTACTGTTTAACCTGCAGAGCTAACAATCAGCTGAAAGAGAGAGGAAGAAATCTCTGACAGAGGACCCCGTATCTCTCTTCTGGGAAATCCCATATTACACAGTGACACAGGTGACTGACATACACCAAACACAACACCACAGGCAGCATGTAAATCAGGCAGAGCAACACATTTCCCTCCATGTTCCTTCTGTATATTCAGTGAGAATGCAGAAAAAAGGGGGAGGAAGGGCATGACTGATGTCAGGAAAACCAGTCTCTGCAATTGGGGTGCACCGTCATACTCCACTCCCTATCACAGACTGCTGCGGAAGTGCTGTGGCGGCAAACTGCGCATGCGCGATGCGTTCCAATGCATTTACAACAGTGCACACCAGCGAAACCTCGTTCGGCATCCATGCTCTTTCCTTAACATCCCCGTGGATTGGAGGATGTTGAAAAAAGAGCCAGGAGGCCGAGGGAGCGCAGCCAGCGTGAGGCCGACTGGCCACTTACCTCTAAGTCCACGTCGCCAAGAATGATGGCCTCGCTGGTGTGCACTGTCGTAAATACATTGGAACGCATCACAATTGCGTTTGAAACGCATCGCGCATGCGCAGTTGGCCGCTACGGCACTTCCGTAGCATTGTGTGACGGGGAGCCGAATATGACGCGTCAGGGGCAGTTGTATTGAAATGTATCTTATTGACCCCACATCTCTGCATAAAGAGGACCTGTTACACTGAATCCTATTACAAGGGATGTTTACAAGTGATCAAAAAAAAAAAAAAATTAAAAATAAAAGTGTAAAAATAACAAGATTAAGTAAAATAAAAAATAAAACATTTTTTAAATCGCCCTTATCCCCGGTAGATCGCACACAGAAGCGAACACGCATGCAAGTTCCGCCCACATATGTAAACGCTGTTCAAACACCACATGAACTGTTGCGTGTGCAACAGTTCTAGCACTAGACCTCCTCTGTAACTCGAAAATGGTAACCTGTAATAAAATTTAAAGCGTCGCCTATGGAGATTTTTAAGTACCGAAGTTCGTCGCCATTCCATGAGTGTGCGCAATTTTAAAGCGTAACATGTTAGGTATCTATTTACTCAGCGTGACATCATCTTTCACATTATACAAACTAACTTTACTGTTTTGTTATTTTTTAATTCATGAAACCGTTTTTTTCCCCCAAAAAAGGTGTTTAAAAAATGATTGCGCAAATACCGTGCGAGAAAAAGAGTTGCAATGACCGCCATTTTATTCCCTAGGATGTCTGCTAAAAAAAATGTATAATGTTTGAGGGTTCTGAATAATTTTCTAGCAAAAAAAATGTGATTTATACATGAAGGAGAGAAGCACCAGAATGGGCCCAGGTGTCAAGTGGTTAAAGGGCCTAAAGGTCCCCAGGGCCCCGGAGGTCCCCAGAGCCACGGATAGCAACCCCTCTTTTTTTTAATTTTTTTATATATTTTTATTTGTTTTTATTAAAGGGCCCAGAGGTCCCCATGGCCCTGGATGGCAACCCCCCCCTTTTTTTTAACCACTTCCCGACCACCGCATGGAGATTTACGTCGGCAACATGGCAGATCAACGTATATATACGTGGCTGCCTTTGCGCGGGTCGGGGGTCCGATCAGGACCCCCCCGCTACATGCGGCGGTCGGGAACCCGCGGGGAGCGATCCGGGATGAGGGCGCGGCTATTCGTTTATAGCCGCCCGCTCGCGATCGCTCCCCGGAGCTGAAGAACGGGGAGAGCCGTATGTAAACACGGCTTCCCCGTGCTTCACTGTGGCGGCTGCATCGACCGAGTGATCCCTGTTATAGGGAGACTCGATCGATGACGTCAGACCTACAGCCACACCCCCCTACAGTTGTAAACACACACAGGGAACACACAAATCCTACAGCGCCCCCCTGTGGTTAACTCCCAAACTGCAACTGTCATTTTCACAATAAACAATGCAATTTAAATGCATTTTTTGCTGTGAAAATGACAATGGTCTCAAAAATGTGTCAAAATTGTCCGAAGTGTCCGCCATAATGTCGCAGTCACGAAAAAATAAAAAAATAATAAAAATGCAATAAAACTATCCCGCTATAAATTTTGCGCAAACCAATCGATAAACGCTTATTGCGATTTTTTTTACCAAAAATAGGTAGAAAAATACGTATCGGCCTAAACTGAGGAAAAAAATATGTTTATATATGTTTTTGGGGGATATTTATTATAGCAAAAAGTAAAAAAATATTGAATTTTTTTCAAAATTGTCGCTCTATTTTTGTTTATAGCGCAACAAATAAAAACCGCAGAGGTGATCAAATACCACCAAAAGAAAGCTCTATTTGTGGGGAAAAAAGGACGCCAATTTTGTTTGGGAGCCACATCGCACGACCGCGCAATTGTCTGTTAAAGCAACGCAGTGCCGAATTGTAAAAACGTCTCTGGGCATTTAGCAGCATATTGGTCCGGGGCTTCAGTGGTTAATATATATATTTTTTTCTTTTTTTTTTGTTATTAAAGGGTCCCCTTTATTTTAATATGTATACTCACTCCACCCCCCCCTGGTTCTCTCCGGGGGGGGGGGGCAATGAATGAAGCTCTGTAAGGGCCTAACCAGGGGGGCCCCATAACTCCTGATAGTGGCCCTGGGTAAGATGTTGGGGGCCCCTGGGATCTCTAAAGACAACTCTGATCCCGATTGTGAAAAGTGATTCTCTTCCTTTAAACCAGAAAGAAGGAGAGAAACACTGACAGGTGACATTACACAACAAGCAGGCCCAGCCCCCCCTCCCCCCCCCCCCCCCCCCCCCCCCCCCCCCCCACATACACACGGTGAAATCACTGCTAATGACACTTACTGTGCCTCCGATGGACGTAGGATGGATTGAAGATGGAAAAGCTTTCGACGTAATCTCCGATTTCTCCTCTGAGGGGCGCTGTGCCGGTTCAGTAAAAGGAGCTTACAGAAAACTCGTCCGGTCCGCAACACGGAAGTACAGGAAAAATGGCGCCGCTCCGCCGTCAAGTATGAGTCATCCGACGCCCCGCCCCTTCCATTCACCAATCCGAGGGAGCGCGTGTCTTGCATCAATCATCCTTTCCCCCGCGCGACCGTGCGCGAGGAGTACTAAGCTCAGCTGGCAGATAGCTGGAGAAAGGATCAGCTTCTTCCTCCCTCCAGCCTGAAGGTGGCAATAGTGAGCCGCTGTGCAGTGGGGGAATGCTGTTCTCCCCCTCAGTCTCTTTCACCTTGTCACATGACTGGAGGGAAGAAGATGTTTTACACGGTGTCTGTAAGTACAAGGGGGAGGGGGAGGGGAGACAACTTACCACAGCCCTTGCCCCTCTACTCCTCACACAACCCCCTCTACTCCTCACACAACCCCCCCTCTATTCCTTACACCCCCCCAGACCCCCCCTCTCTTATTTACACCCCCCCTCTCCCTTGCACTGATGTGGGGATGATGATTGTATTGGTGGATGTTTCTTCTTGGTAAAGGACATGTGTGGTCACCTTGGTATTCTGTAAGCACAATAATATTCATGTAATGGTACAATATGGCTGATGGATCGTGTCACAGGAATTCCAACACAACTCCTTGGGCAAACTTATTGTTACACCTTAGGGCTCTTTCCCAGGGGCGGAGCCTATGTCCGCTTCTTCATCCATCCGTTTACCGATGAAAAAGGGACATACATTGATCTCTGCGAGATTGCGAGTGTCACCATCCCCCGACACCCCATCTCATCCGGGTCCGCAGCCCTCACATTCTGCAGACGCAGGAAAACACGATTTTTCCAATCCGTCTGCGGATCGGGTGAACGCGGTCCGCCGCTCTGTGTTCATCCAATCCCCCCCATAGGGGAGAGCGGAGATCTGACAGGGTGGTCCCTGTCTACATTCATTGCACACCTTTCTCTACATTCACTGTACTCCCCTCTGTACATCTACATTCACCACCGCGCAATTATAAGTTAAAGCGACGCAGTGCCGAATCGCAAAAAGTGGCCCAGTCATTGACCAGCAAAATGGTCTGGCCTGAAGTGGTTAATTGACAATTGCGCGGTCGTGCGACGTGGCTCCCAAATAAAATTGGCGTCCTTTTTTCCCCACAAATAGAGCTTTCTTTTGGTGGTATTTGATCACCTCTACGCTTTTTATTTTTTGCACTATAAACAAAAATAGAGCGACAATTTTGAAAAAAATTCAATATTTTAGACTTTTTGCTATAATAAATATCCCCAAAAATATATAAAAAACATTTTTTTTCCTCAGTTTAGGCCGATACGTATTCTTCTACACATTTTTGGTAAAAAAAAAAAAAAAAATTGCGATAAGCGTTAATTGATTGCTTTGCGCAACATTTATAGCGTTTACAAAGTAGGGGGAAGTTTTATGGCATTTTTATAATTTTTTAGTACAAATTCTTCATGACTGCGACATATGGCGACATTATGGCCGATTACATGCAGACCAGCCAGCCCGCCTAGCAAGCACTATTGCATCCTCCTCCCTCCTGAATAATGTAAGTGGACTAGTTCCAGTGCAAGTGTTGATGGGCACAGCTGGCAGCATTTGATGGGCATGAGTGGCTGCATTTGATGGGGTACAAGTGGCAGCATTTGATGGGCAGGAGTGGCTGCATTTGACGGGCACAGTTGGCTGCATTTGACGGGCACAGTTGGCTGCATTTGACAGGCACAAGTGGCTGCATTTGATGGGCACAAGTGGCTGCATTTGATGGGCACAGTGGCTGCATTTGACGGGCACAGTGGCTGCATTTGATGGGCACAGTGGCTGCATTTGATGGGCACAGTGGCTGCATTCATTTGACGGGCACAAATGGCTGCATTTGACAGGCACAGCTGGCAGCATTTGATTGGCAAAAGTGGCTGCATTTGATGGGCATGAGTGGCTGCATTTGATTGGGCACAGATGCCTGAATTTGACGGGCACAGTGGCTGCATTTGACGGGTACAATGGCTGCATTTGACGGGCACAGTGGCTGCATTTGACGGATACAGTGGTTGCATTTGACGGGCACAGTGGCTGCATTTGACGGGTACAGTGGTTGCATTTGACGGGCACAGTGGCTGCATTTGACGGGCACAGTGGTTGCATTTGACGGGTACAGTGGTTGCATTTGATGGGCACAGTGGCTGCATTTGACGGATACATTGGCTGCATTTGACGGGCACAGTGGCTGCATTTGACGGGCACAGTGACTGCATTTGATGGGCATAAGTGGCTCCATTTGATGGGCACAGTGGCTGCATTTGACGGGTACAGTGGCTGCATTTGACGGGCACAGTGACTGCATTTGATGGGCACAAGTGGCTCCATTTGATGGGCACAGTGACTGCATTTGACGGGTACAGTGGCTGCATTTGACGGGCACAAGTGGCTGCATTTGATGGGCACAGTGGCTGCATTTGATAGCACAGTGAGGCTGCAATTGATGATTTTTTTTCCAGTGCTTTTCAGTTTGTTTGCGCCCCTCCAAAAATGTTGAGCACCACATCTCATCATTAACCGCCGCCAAGCGCAGCCAGGCACCCCCCCCCCCACCCTCCTGGGCTGTTCAGTCTAAAATGCCCGGGCCTATTTTTTGTCCCAGTCCGGGCCTGGTGGGAAGTGGCGTACTCCCCGCAGAGAGGACTACCGAAAGTGGGTGCAAATACCTGTCTTTGACAGGTATCTGCAACCTCCTCCTCCCTGAAAGGTGTGAAAAAAAGGAGGGGAGCTGGCCCCCGACTTCTAGAGGGATCATTTATTTAGTTTACATTAATATTTTTTGTATGTTTAAGGGCTGACTAACAGCATAAAAAGGTGCGCCCGAGCATGCGCATGTTTACCAGACCATTAACCACTTCCCCACCGCCCACCGCAGGTATACGTCGGCACTTTGAAGATGGATATCTCGGTAACGGCAGCAGCTGCTGCCACAACCGAGATATCCATCTCTTCTGTGGGCGGTCGGGTAAGTGATAATGGCGGTCTCCGCGGCGGAATTGCCGCGAGATCGCCGTTATCGGTGGCGGGCGAGCGTCCCCCCCCCCCTCCCGCTGCGCTCCCGCCCCCTCCGCCGCTTACCGGAGCCGTCGGTAGCGGCGGAGGCGATCGGGTGCGCTCGTCTGTTCAGCGGGGATGTGAGTGAGGGAAAAAATTTCCCTCGTCCATCCCCGTAGCTCTGCTGGGCGGAAGTGACGTCAAACGTCAGTTCCGCCCAGCGTCTTAAAGAGACATTTTTTTTTAAATGTCATTTGAAAAATGACATTTTACATTTTTGATATTTTTTTTGCATTTTAGCCTAAATATGAGATCTGAGGTCTTTTTGACCCCAGATCTCATATTTAAGAGGACCTGTCATGCTTTTTTCTATTACAAGGGATGTTTACATTCCTTGTAATAGGAATAAATATTTTTTATTTTAGTGTTAAAAATTAGTAAAATAAATACAAATAAATACGAAAACAAAACAAAACATTTTTTAAATCGCCCCTTCACGACGAGCTCGCGCGCAGAAGCGAACGCATACGCGAGTAGCGCCCGCATATGAAAACGGTGTTCAAACCACACAAGTATTAGACCTCCTCTGTATCTCAAAAAATGCAACCTGTAGAATTTTTTAAACATCGCCTATCGAGATTTTTAAGGGTAAAAGTTTGACGCCATGCCACGAGCGGGCGCAATTTTTAAGCGTGACATGTTGGGTATCATTTTTCTCGGCGTAACATTATCTTTCACAATATGTAAAAAAATTGGGCCAAATTTATTGTTGTCTTATTTTTTAATTTAAAAAAGTGAATTTTTTCCAAAAAAAGTGCGCTTGTATGACCGCTGCGCAAATACGGTGTAACAAAAAGTATTGCAATGACTGCCATTTTATTCTCTAGAGTGTTAGAAAAAAATATATATATAATGTTTGGGGGTTTTAAGTAATTTTATAGCAAAAAAAAAATGTTTTAGTCTCGTAAACACCGAATCTCAAAAACAGGCCCGGGGCTAAAGTGGTTAAAAAGGTACAATATTTTTTTCCTAAATAGCTTCCTTTACCTTAGTGCAGTCCTCCTTCACTTACCTCAGGGGTAGAGAACCTACGGCCCGCAGAAATCATTACTTTCGCCCCCCCCCCCCCCCGTGCCCAGGGGCTGAAGCCCCGAATGTGTCCCCGGAAAGGCCCGAGTCTCATGGCCGCAGGTCTTCATTATTAGCCGCGAGCGAACGGCGAGCGCTGGGACTGATCTGATGCTGCCGAGTGCCATAGCAGCAGGTTCCGCCTTCTGGAGCTAGCGCAACGCCTGTGATGGACAACCCACTGGTCCAATGCCATGTCCGCGGGATGTGTGACGTCCATCATAGGCGCTGCAGAGCGCCAGAAGGCTGGAATTATAAATCCGGTGCGTGGGTACTGCGCTGATAGATTGAGGCCTGATCGTTTAGCTCCTCCACCATGCCGGGGATAACGGCGCAGCACCGCTCAGCAGACTGCCTGCAGTGCACAGTGTGACTGGGAACCCGTGGACATGGCATGCGGCTTGAGCTTCTCACAACAAGAAGCTGCCTGCCACACTTCTTCTTCCCCCCCCCCCCCTCGGAGCAGTCAAATCCACAAGATGGCGGCAGCTCGTCAGCTTGAAGTGGCTCCTCGCGCTCTGCACACAGCTCTCCACAGCATGGAACCTCCAAGTCCAAAGCTTCCCAGCCACGATCACCTGCAGTCTCCACACCGCTGTGTCGGAGCCGTGCAAAAAGCAAACCAAGGCTGTTGGCGACTGCATCTCTGAGTCCTGAGGTAAGCCTTTTAATTGCTAATGCACCGCTCGGGACTTAGCTGACAACATTAAGCTCTTTTCAGATGTCAGAATTCAGAAACAACCCTGAAAGTGTTGTGCGTTCCTAAGAGCTTCCTCACATGCTTATTTCAGGGAATGTGTAACTGACATACATGCACACACTGACTTATGCCGCGTACACACGATCATTTTTTGTGATGAAAAAAAACAACGTTTTCTGTGAAGTAAAAAACGACGTTTTTAAAACGTCACTTTTCAAAGACGATGTTGCATACACACCATCGTTTTTTTCACAAAAAGAGAGGTTACGTTCACCACTCTTTTCCATTGAAGCTCGCTTCATAACTAGCTTCTGGGCATGCGCGGGTTGAAAAACGTCGTTTTAAACAACGTTTTTGCTACACACGGTGACTTTTTGTGAAATAAAAAACGACGTTTTTGAAAAACGACACAAAAAATTCAAGCATGTTGGAATTTTTTTTGGGTCGTTTTTTTGAAGACAAAAAACGACGTTTTGCCCACACACGATCAATTTAAATGACGTTTTTTAAAACGTTGTTTTATTTCATCACAAAAAACGACCGTGTGTACGCGGCATTAGAGTACGTGTGTGTGTGTGTCAGTGTGTGTGTGTGTGTGTCAGGGTGTGGATAATTTTTAAGTCGATCATTTTGTACGGCCCCCGAATGATATTACAAAAATCCAAATGGCCCTTGGCCCTTCAATTTTGCTTTTAAATGTCCTTATTTCTTCTGAGAAATCCTCACTTCCTGTTCTTCTGTCTGTAACTCCACAAAGTAATGTGAGGCTTTCTCCCTGGTGTGGAGTGTCGTGCTCGCCCCCTCCCTTGGACTACAGGAGAGTCAGGACGCTCTCTATGTTGCAGATAGAGAAAGGAGCTGTGTGTTAGTGGGCGTCCTGACACTCCTGTACCTTTACATGCCCTTTGATTTTAATAGGCTGCTAAATGTGTGGGAATAGCAAAAAAGTACAACAGGTGGGACTTACAAAATCACGCCACACTAAACTGCATGGTTATGCGGTACCATTACCACGAGTTTTGGTGGCCATGAGTGCGCCCACTTTTGCTAGATGCTTGGGGGTGCCATTAACCACTTACTTACTGGGCACTTTTACCCCCCTCCTGCCCAGGTTATATTTCAGCTTCCGGCACTGCGTCGCTTTAACTGACAATTGCGTGGTCGTGTGACGTGGCTCCCAAACAAAATTGACGTCCTTTTTTCCCCACAAGTAGAGCTTTCTTTTGGTGGTATTTGATCACCTCTGCAGTTTTTATTTTTTGCGCTATAAACAAAAAAGAGCGACAATTTTGAAAAAAATATAATATTTTTTTACTTGTTGCTATAATAAATATCCCAATTAAAAAAAAAAACTTATTTTTTCTCAGTTTAGGGCGATGCGTATTCTTCTACATATTTTTGGTAAAAAAAAATCGCAATAAGCGTCTGGTTTGCGCAAAATTTATAGTGCCTACAAAATAGGGGACAGAATTATTATTTTTTATTATTTTTTTTTTTACTAGAAATGGCGGCGATCTGCGATTTTTATTGGGACTGCGACGTTATGGCGGGTACATCGGACACTTTTGACACATTTTTGGCGTCATTCACATTTATACTGCGATCGGTGCTATAAAAATGCACTAATTACTGTATAAATGTGACTGGCATTGAAGGGGTTAACACTAGGGGGTGAGGAAGGGGTTAAATGTATTCCCTGCATAGTGTTCTAACTGTGGGGGGGGGGGGGTGACTGGGGAGGTGACCGATCTGTGTCTCTATGTACAAGAGACACAGATCCATCTCCTGCTCTCCAGAGACAGAACGCTGTCTCTGTGTAAAACGGCAATGAGAGATGATCTGTGAGGTCATCTCTCATTCGCCGCACAGATCGCATCGCACTCGCACTCTGATTGGCCGTTCGCGGCGATCTGTGATTGGCTGTGTCCAAGGGACACGGGCAACACAGTGTTTCCCCGCAGCGCGCGCTGGGAAGCAGCTAGTGACAAGCCGTCAATTGACGGCTTGTTGGCAATTTAGATCTGCGCTAGAGCCGTCATTCGGCTGTAGCGCGGATCTCAAGTAGTTAAGAATAAATGGCGCATGTCTGCAGGAGGCAGTGTGTTCCTGTGTGGTGCCGGAAACACATGTAGAAACTTGTATTTAACTAAGTGCAAGTGGTGTGAACCAGCCCTGAAATGTTGAATGATTTTATATTCCCCATAGGCATGTCTTTATCACAATTTTCTCTTTATTTCAGTGTTTATGTGCCACCACGCCTGTTTTCTTATTTATGGATCTTTATAAAAAGCAACAGTGAGCAGCTGGTCCCGTATCACACATGTATCAATGATAATGTCACTGATTATCAGTGTTCAGTACTCAGTCTTTGGATATATATCTTTCACAGGATTCACACAACGTAATGTACAAATATTAATTTACTAGAAGACATTTCTACTTCCTATTGGCAATAAAATATACAGTATATTTTTCCATTTGAATAGCTTATGATATTTAGTTCCAGCTGCATAATGATATCGTAGGGGATCTTAAAGTGGATGTAATCCCTCACATATACCCAGTGAAGGGAACAGCCTCAGATAATACACAGAGATAAAACCATGGCTTTTTTTCAGGGGGAACTTGGGGGAACTGAGTTCCACCACCTCTGGCTCAGACCCTTTGGTGCCTTCTCACCACAATTACTTGTAAACACAGAAGTCTGGATTCTGTGTTTACAAGTGACAGCTCTGTACTCTGTGTGTAACCCCCTGAACTCTACACTCTGTATGTAATGCAATCCTGGTATTTAATGCCCCTTTAAGACCCTTCTACTGTTTGTGAAATCTTAACGTGGTCGTGGTTCCTGCACCTATTTTCTGAGAAAAAAAGCTCTGGATAAAACAAATCTCCCTACATAAGTTTTACATGTATATCTGCTGTCTTCATCTGTATATATCCTTTAGAAAGTGCACGTCCTGTTAAAGTTTTTCTCTTCCTGTTTAGCACTGGGATTATTGGCATCAGGGGCGGCCCCGCCAATTAAGGGCGCATGGGCACACGCCTCCGTTTTTCATTGCTGCCACCACTCCTTATTCATGCATCCGGCCCTTGCATGAATTGCAGCAGCTGTTTTTTTTTTTTTTTTTAACCACCTGATTAGAGCCAGAGGTTGTAATAGGCTTTTCAAAATAGGGTGGGCTCCGGATGTGTTAGAGTAGCGAATGAATATTTGTTGTTCTAACACTGAATCGCCCCTCAGGAAGTGCGGGTGTGAGATGCGTTTCCTGATGATTGGCAACCGAGGAGAAGGGAGGAGATGTCAGTGATACTCCAGCCTAACTGTCACTTTGAGCCGGCGTTTTTGTTTTCTGTAACCAGAAAACAAGAAACGCTGGGTTGGAGTTCCTATACCAGTGGCGTAATTGTATTACGCCGTCGTATCGGAACCTTAAATTTAAAAAATGGCGCGCGGGGCGTTCCCGCTGATTAACGCCGAGAATATGTCAATCAGCGGGAATCGGAAATTCACGATCGTATTCGGGCGTGACGCAGTGACTTTTGAGTCGTTTGCGTAAAACGTCCGTGAATGGGGATTGACGTCATTGACGTTCACTGACAGAATTTGGAGCATGCGCACTGACAGTCGACGCATGCGCAGTACGTTCGCCGCGGGATCGCGCCTAGTTATAATAATACACGCCCCCTACCCACCCAATTTGAATTCCGCCGGCTCATTTTCGCTACGCCGCCGCAACTTTAGGAGCAAGTGCTTTGTGAATAACAGTACTTGCTCCTAAAGTTTTGGCGGAGTAACGTAAATGAGAAACGTTACTCCAAATTAAAGATTCGCCCATCTACCTGAATCTGGCCCCAGGTCTTATTTTCGGGGAAACACGGTAGAAGCCACACTATAGCTTCTAGGAGAGAAACACGAACTATGATATACTATATGGCGGGCCATTTTTTTTTACCTTAAAGCGGAGTTCCACTCAAAAGTTGAACTTCCACTTATCTGCCTCCTCCAGTGCCACATTTGGCACCTTAAAGCGGAGGCCTACACAAAAAGTGAACCTCCGCTTTTCAGAACCCTTCCCCCCTCCAGTGTCACATATGTCACCTTTCAGGGGGGAGGGGGGGTGCCGATACATGTATAATAGAGGTATTTGCACCTACTTCTGTGCATAGAAAACCGCAGAGTATCTATGCCACTCCCCCCCCCCCCCCCCCCCCCGCTGTGTTCTAGGGAACAAACAGTTCCCAGAACACAACGGTGACCAGTGAAGATGCGCAGCGTGACTCGTGCATGCGCAGTAGGGAACGGGGCAGTGAAGCTGCAACGCTTCACTTCCTGATTCCCTTAGAGCAGAGGTCTCCAAACATTCTAAACAAAGGGCCGGTTTATTGTCCTTCAGACTCTTGGAGGGCCGGAGTTTGGCCAGCGGGAGTGGACATTTTCCTGGCATCATTGTTAGTAAACATCTGGTATTAGGGGGAGGAATAGTGCCCCATTGCTGGTATCATAGGGAGGAATAGTGCTCTATTAGTGGTGTCAGTGGAAGAAATGGTGCTCCATTGTCTGTGTCAGATGTCACAATAGTGTCTCATATCAGTGGGAGGGATAATGCCCCGATAAAGGGCCTGATAAAAGCAAGCAAAGGGTCGCATCCGGCCCTCAGGCCACAGTTTGAAAACCACTGCCTTAGAGGATGGCGGCAGGGACAGTCGAGAGACGAGTGATTGCGCATCTTATGCTGCCGACATTGTGGGCACCCTGGACAGGTAAGTGTACATTTATTAAAAGTCAGCAGCTGCAGTATTTGTAGCTGCTGGTTTTTAATGTTTTTTGTTTTAAGAGGGGGGGAATGGAAACCTGTTTTTGACAGGTCCCACGGGTTTTGACAGGTCCCACAGCGCCGTCCCTCAGAAGTTTGGCCCCTGCCTCTTCCTTCCTCCACCACCGGGCCAATTAGAAAGGGCAGCATGCTTTGCAAAAAGGCTTCACTGCCAGCTTTCCTTACCAGGAATAGCGGCAGCAGCACCCGACAGCGATTCGAAAATCGACCGGGGTGCCAACATTGCAGGAACCCTGGAATAGATAAGTGTCCTAATATTAGAAGTCAGCAGCTACAGTAATTGTAGCCAAAAAAAACCTCTTTAATGCATTCTGATCTTTTTTTACAGGATTTCTTCCATTTTTTTCACCTGGTGACCCAGTAGCAACTTCCCATTCTAGGGTGACCATGGTCATTTATTCAACTGTGTTTGCAGAGGAACAGTGTTGTCACCCTATGTTGCTCACATTTCAATTGGAGAACACCTACCCCTCTCCTCCTAACATAATGTGGAGGTGTTCTGTAGCTCAGAGAGGGGAATAAGCGAGGGCTGATGATGCTTAAAGTGGAACTTTGTCCAAAAAATGGACATTCCACTTGTTTTCACCCCCCTTTCAATTTGGCACTTTTTGGGGAACAGGTGAATAGGGACCTGTTTTGACTGGTACCTGCTCCCACCTTCGGTCAGATCACCACGGCGATCAGTGTGGAAGTTTAGCCCCCTCCTCCTTCGTGGACACATCTCAGGTCCTAGAAGACTGTGGTCCATTCACACCGTGTGCAGTATGAAAACCTGTGTCACTTCCATAAGATGCCGTCCCCTGCACCCAAAGAAAATTGAAGAATCTCATCAGCTGAGGACAACACTGGATCCCTGGACAGGTAAGTGTCCTTATATTAAAAGTCAGCAGCTACAGCTTTTGTACTTAGAACCCCCAAACATTATATATATTTTTTTCTAACACCCTAGAGAATAAAATGGCAGTCATTGCAATACTTTTTGTCACACTGTATTTGCGCAGCGGTCTTACAAGCGCACTTTTTTTGAAAAAAAATAAGACAATAATAAATTTGGCCCAATTTTTTTTATATATTGTGAAAGATAATGTTACGCCGAGTAAAATGATACCCAACATGTCACGCTTAAAAATTGCGCCCACTCGTGGCATAGCGTCAAACTTTTACCCTTAAAAATCTTGATAGACGACGTTTAAATACTATAGGTTGCATTTTTTCAGTTACAGAGGAGGTCTAGGGCTAGAATTATTGCTCTCGCTCCAACGATCGCCGCGATACCTCACTTGTGTGGTTTGAACACCGTTTTCATATAAGGGCACTACTCGCGTATGCGTTCGCTTCTACGCGCGAGCTCGATGGGGTCCTTTAAAAAAAAAATGTTTTTGGTTTTCTTATTTATTTTTATCATTTTTTTACACTAAAATTAAAAAAATAATTATCACTTTTATTCTTATTACAAGGAATGTAAACATCCCTTGTAATAGAAAAAAACATGACAGGTCCTCTTAAATATGAGATCTGGGGTCAAAAAGACCTCACATCTCATATTTAGACTTAAATGCAAACAAATAAAATGGAAACTGTCATTTAAAAAGAATGACAAAAAAAAATGTTTCTTTAACCACTTTAGCCCCGGGCCTGTTTTTCAGATTCGGTGTTTACGAGACTAAAACATTTTTTTTTGCTATAAAATTACTTAAAACCCCCAAACATTATATATATTTTTTTCTAACACTCTAGAGAATAAAATGGCAGTCATTGCAATACTTTTTGTTACACCGTATTTGCGCAGCGGTCTTACAAGCGCACTTTTTTTGGAAAAAATTCACTTTTTTAAATTAAAAAATAAGACAACAATAAATTTGGCCCAATTTTTTTACATATTGTGAAAGATAATGTTACGCCGAGAAAAATGATACCCAACATGTCACGCTTAAAAATTGCGCCCGCTCGTGGCATGGTGTCAAACTTTTACCCTTAAAAATCTCGATAGGTGATGTTTAAAAAATTCTACAGGTTGCATTTTTTGAGATACAGAGGGGGTCTAGGGCTAGAATTATTGCTCTTGCTCTAACGATCACGGCGATACCTCACTTGTGTGGTTTGTCGTTTTCATATGCGGGCGCTACTCGCGTATGCGTTCGCTTCTGCGCGCGAGCTCGTCGTAAAGGGGCGATTTAAAAAAAAATTTTTTTGTTTTCGTATTTATTTGTATTAATTTTACCAATTTTTAACACTAAAATAAAAAAAAATAAAAAAGTATCACTTTTATTCCTATTACAAGGAATGTAAACATCCCTTGTAATAGAAAAAAGCATGACAGGTCCTCTTAAATATGAGATCTGGGGTCAAAAAGACCTCAGATCTCATATTTAGGCTAAAATGCAAAAAAAAATTAAAAAAATTTAAATGTCATTTTTCAAATGACATTTAAAAAAAAATGTCTCTTTAAGACGCTGTTTGGAACTGACGTTTGACGTCACTTCCGCCCAGCAGAGCTACGGGGATGGACGAGGGAAATTTTTTCCCTCACTCGCATCCCCGCTGAACAGACGAGCGCACCCGATCGCCTCCGCCGCTACCCACGGCTCCGGTAAGCGGCGGAGAGCGCGGGAGCGCAGCGGGAGGGGGGGGGGGACGCTCGTCCGCCACCGATAACGGCGATCTCGCGGCGATTCCGCCGCGGAGACCGCCATTATCGTTTACCCGACCGCCCACAGAAGAGATGGATATCTCGGTTGTGGCAGCAGCTGCTGCCGTTACCGAGATATCCATCTTCAAAGTGCCGACGTATACCTGCGGTGGGCGGTCGGGAAGTGGTTAAGATGCATTGGCGGGACTGACGTTTTGACGTCATTTCCGCCCAGCAGAGCTATGGGTACAGGTGGGGGCAATTTTGCCCTCACTCACATCCCCACACAGCAGACGGCAGGACCCGATCGCCTCCGCCGCTACCGACGGCTCCGGTAACCACCGTTATCATTGACAGAACTTTGCAGGGGGGCAGCACGAAAAAGTCTATTACCCCCAAAAAGCGGCCACGCTGCCTCTGGTACGCTTCCAATTTTGACTGTTTTATCATCCTGGACCACAAACCTCCCTCACTGTGCTATATGTTTCTGCTGCACCATCTACTTAAAGTAGAACTATAGGCAACACTTTTTTTTTTCATTTTGGGTAGAGTAAGGAAGGGTTATAGCCCCTGTCAGTTTTTTCTTTTACCATCCTTGTCCCATTGCGAAGATTTGCCTTCACTTCCTGCTCTATGGGCAACCAGGAAGTAAGAGGAAATCTAAGTAAGTTAAGGGAATCCATTGCCCCCAGAACTAGTGTCCTCACTCGAAAATTTCAGGGCGGGTCTTAAACAACACAGGGTTTGGCCGTAACAGGAAGGGGTGGGTCATATTTAACCACTTCTCTACCGTGGGTGTTTTTCCAATTTTGGTGTTTACCAGACTAAAACATTTTTTTTTGCTAGAAAATTACTTAAAACCCCCAAACATTATATATATATATATTTTTTTATAACACCCTAGAGAATAAAATGGCGATCATTGCAATACTTTTTGTCACACCATATTTGCGCAGCGATCCTACAAGCGCACTTTTTTTGGAAAAAATTCACTTTTTTTAAATTAAAAAATAAGAGCAATAAATTCGGCCCAATTTTTTTATATATTGTGAAAGATAATGTTACGCCGAGTAAAATGATACCCAACATGTCATGCTTACAAATTGCGCCCGCTCGTGGCATGGTGTCAAACTTTTACCCTTAAAAATCTCGATAGGCGATGTTTAAAAAATTCTACAGGTTGCATTTTTTGAGATACAGAGGAGGTCTAGGGCTAGAATTATTGCTCTCGCTCTAACGATCGCGGCGATACCTCACTTGTGTGGTTTGGACACCGTTTTCATATGCAGGCGCTACTCACGTATGCGTTCGCTTCTGCGCGCGAGCTCGTCGGGACGGGGCACTTTAAAAAATATTTTTTTTGTTTTCTTATTTATTTTTATTTAGTTTATAATTTTTTACACCGAAATAAAATAAAAAAAATTATCACTTTTATTCCTATTACAAGAAATGTAAACATCCCTTGTAATAGAAAAAAAAGCATGACAGGTCCTCTTGAATATGAGATCTGGGGTCAAAAAGACCTCAGATCTCATATTTAGACTTAAGAGAAAAAAAAAAAGAACAAAAAAAATATTTTTTTTTTTCAAATGACAGAAAAAAAAAAAGTGTTCCTTTAAGACGCTGGGCGGGACTGACGTTTTGACGTCACTTCCGCCCAGCAGAGGTATGGGGACGGGCGAGGGAAATTTTTCCCTCACTGGCATCCCCACTGAGCAGACCCGAGGGGGGGGCCCACTCCCACCGCCGAAAACGGCGATCTCGCGGCGAATCCACTGCGGAGACCGCCGTTATCTTTTATAGGACCGCTCACACTAAAGATGGATACCTTGGTTGTGGCAGCAGCTGGTGCCGTTACCGAGATATCCATCTTTAAGTGCCGCCGTAAAAAGTCGTAAGGCGGTAGGGAAGTGGTTAAATTAGGGGGTGCACGAGTTTAGTCAGGCCTAAGGCAGCACAAAACCTAAATACACCTCTGTACGTGGCACCAGTGATGATGTCATTGGGTCTAAATAAGATATGAAGTGACAACAGGTTTTATTGCAATATTTATTTAGTATGTTGATGAGGGGAGAGAAGGAAAAATATAAGCATATTAAACTTCTGCTTTAAGTCTTGCTGAATCATTAGAGCTTCCTTCTTACAGCTACAAATTGTTTGCGGCTGTCTCAGGAAACGGGTGCAAGTTGTCCCTTCACATCTGGATGCATCAGTTGCCAGTCAATCACAAGAGAAGTTAGATGAATATCTGCTTCATTGAAGGGAAAACTTGAAATCAAGGGAAACCTTTTAATATTTGTTTGCAAGTGAATAAAATAATTAAAAATGTCATACTAAAGTTTTACTTCTCCACCAATAGTTTCAGATGAGCCAATATTTCATTGCCTGTAGACCATATGCTTATAGACGAATCAATTAATTGGCTCTCCTTAGCAATATGCTTCTGTAGTGAATAGCCTTCCCGCGGCATGGCGATATCTCCCTTCTTCAGGAAAGTGACCGGGCAAAGATCGTTGCTGCCGTCGCCAATATACACGATTTTCGAATAGCGAGCCCCATCGCCGGTCTGCTTGGCTATGAATTCTTCTAATACTTTCCGCTTGCATAGGTTCCTGGGGCAGGATGTGCAGTGATGGACATGAAAATTTTGGACGGTGAGATTTCCAAACCGATCGAAGGCTGCGGGGTTGGTAAATACTTGATCGAAAACATTGTGGACATTTGCGTGCGTCAGAATCCAGTCAATAAAGATGGTGTTCGAGTCGGAGATGATGATGCAATCAAAGTGATCCTTGTTCTGGCCAATGAAATGGAGAAGCTCTGTCATGCCTGGTGTATATGGGATGGAGATCATAATTCTTTTCATGTCGTCCTCTCGTATTCCCTGTTCTCCCAGGTAGGTGAAAATCCTGCCCATATACTCTGTCCATTTTCCCTTCTCATAGGAATTCTGCAGAACGTTCGGGAGCGTTTTATCCGGGGCGCACTGGACAATCCATGTGTCGCTGTTATCATTGACAATTGTGTGGTCAAAATCAAAAACTAGCAGTGTCTTCATCTCTGTGACCAGGCTGATGCCTGTGAGTTGGTCTGTAGGGGGAAAAAAAAACACAAAAGTAAACATTAGGGTTGTCCCGATACTTTTTTTTAAATGTGTCCCCAAATGCAGCCATGTCCCCCCACAAATGCAGCCATGTCCCCAAACATATCGCAGCCATGTCCCCCCACATTCGCAGCCATGTCCCCCCACATATTGCAGCCATGTCCCCCCACATATTGCAGCCATGTCCCCCCACATATTGCAGCCATGTCCCCCCACATATTGCAGCCATGTCCCCCCACATATTGCAGCCATGTCCCCCCACATATTGCAGCCATGTCCCCCCACATATTGCAGCCATGTCCCCAAACATATTGCAGCCATGTCCCCAAACATATTGCAGCCATGTCCCCCCACATATTCAGCCATGTCCCCCGTACCTAAATGATGCCGCCGCGTTAATCACTGCGCGGGGAACATTAGTCAGCTTTTGTTTGAATAAGCCCTTTTCCCTGCCACGCTGTGTATAGAGACACTCCCCCTTGCTCGGGATTGGACAGATTCGTCCAATCCCGAGCAAGGGGGAGTGTCTATGCGTGGCGGGGAAAACAGTTATTCAAACCAAAGCCGACTCTAATGTTCCCCGCGCAGTGATTAACGCGGCGGCGGCTTTGCGATATACGGCGGCGGCAACGGGGGGCAAGTATTCTATTTAGGCATCAGGGGTATTTGCGGGAGTACAAGTACTCCCGCAAATACTCGGTATCTGTCCCGATACTGGTATCGGGACAACCCTAATAAACATGTTGTTGAATGGTTATATCTTACATTGTCTGTTATATAAGATCTAGAGTGGGTGTTACATGCCAAGCAGATTCTTTCAACCAGTCACTACCAGTAGGGATGAGATTGGATTTGGTCTGGATAAGGCCCCTTTCACATGGGATCCGTTGATCCCCACTGAGTAGGTGTTCCATCAGATTTATCGACCCATTAGAATTAATAACGGAAGTGACGTTGCATCGCCGCCATCTTGCCACACCCCGCACTCCTCCACTGTAACGATACACTGAGAAGGGGGTAAGCGGACATCTTGTTACACCCACCAGAGTTTTGCATTTCAGAATTTAGAAGGTGAAATACAGTACTTAGAAATCCGATGTTTAGATGTTGAATTTTAAAAGCAGAGGCCAACCTGCCAATCTCATAGGTTTGCTAATCTGACAGAACACTGCTGCTTTTTTAATTCAACATGTAAACAATCCGAGGGATTTCTAAATACTATATTTACCCATATAAGCTTTGTTTCCTGTTAAAAATAACCGAGATACAAAACTCCAGTGGGTGTAACAAGATGTCCGCTTGCCCCTTCTCGGTGTATCCTTAGGCCCCATTCACACCTGAGAATTTTCAGGCAGAAAGTCGCGCAAAATTACCGCGATTTTGTACAAGTCAAAAGGTCACCAATGTAAAAAGCAGAAAAACTGCATAAAAAAAGTCCCAGAACTTGTTTGAGCTTCAGGAGTTTTGGAGCTTCTGGCTTCAGGCGTTTTGGAGTGGAGATGTGAACCATCTCCATAGAGAATAATGGATTTTTTCCCCTCCAGCGCTTTGAAGCTTCAGGCTTCAAGCTACAAAATGCTCAGGTGTGAATGGGGTCTTACTGTGGAAGCGTGCAGGGTGCAGCAAGATAAAGTCACTTAGGTTAGCAATTTTGACGGGTCGCCTAATCTGACGGAACATTGGCGGATGACAGGCCCATCTCTGCAGGAAGCACCTGTCAGAGCTTCGCTCTCCTCTATGGGGGGGGCCATTTTCCATTTTCATTTGCCAGCAATTGGAAAATAGGGTTTCCATCTGTCTGGATTCAGCGGATCAGATGTCAGCGTCACTGCTGACATCCATCGCTCCATGGAACTGTATGGAGCGTCCGTTCCATTCTGCCTAAAAAACTGCCGGCCCAGTGTGAAAGGGGCCTTAGGAAGTAAGCCCAGTACACATGTATCAAATAGCAGCTGGTTCAGTAGGACCAGCTTCTGTCAAATGGTTATGCTGGAAAACCATCATTGGATCAGAGCTTGGAAATGGCCACTGGTGGTCTTCTGATTATTTTTTATGATCTGGCCCAAGATAAAAGTGGCAGATGAGTGCACAGCCTGCCATATAAAAAAGAAACACAAGGGGGCGCCTCCCTCTAGGATTAGCGAATATATATATATATATATATAAATAAAAAAGACAATAAAAGTGCACTCTAGATAAAAGTGGATCAAGGCTTGTCATAAACCCATGTAGACCTCCATGGGATCAGCGTGAGGCTGCAGAGCTCAGCAGGCATGTGGCTAGTCAGGCTTCATGCAGAAACATAAGGATCAGCACAAGAACCATAGGCCTAAAGGGGCCCCCTGCCTGCCCTGAAACATGTAGTCACATCCCCTCCACTTCCTGTCATCACCCCAGAAAGGTGATGTTTGGAGCCGCAGTCATATTGCCACTTTCGAAAGCTGCTAATGCTTCTGTTCCAGCCTGAAACCTGACAGCTGCACTTCCATAAAAAAAAAACTCTGCCTCAACTAGCCACACCCCTGCAGAGCTCTGCAGCCTCACGGAGATCCTATGGCGGTCTATATGGATTTATGACAAGCCGTGATCCACTTTTTAGTGAGTGCATTTTAATTGTCTTCATTTTTTAATAAATGGCTACACCTAGATGGAGGCGCCCTCTTGTGTTTATTTTTTATATGTGCATCAGGATCTCAAGTCCTTATCTAAGAGGGGCTGCATCCACTTCACCTGGTGTTCTCTACCACTCTCCTGGCCCCGTTAAATGACAGTTGGATTCCAGCCAGCACAAACGCTTATTCATTTTCTTTGGTACAGCTGACTATACATCAGTCACATTTTGTTCTAATATTTTCGCTTTGAAAACATCTGATCAATTTTAGTGGGGTTGTATACCGAAGTTAAAACCTCACTAAACCCACATCATAAAAAATAAAAAAATTATTTTATTTTTTAAACTGCATTTATAGTGCAGGTTTTTAAGCGCTGCAATTTTTAGTCGTCGTCCCCCCCCCCCCCCCCAAAAAAAGGTCAACAGCTACAGATACTGTAGCTCTTAACTTTTACTGTTAGGGAATTTACATGTCCAGGCATCCAGAAGTGTCCTAATCCAAATCAATTATTGAATCGGCTCTCAGGTGCTGGCACTGCCATCTTGCCTTAGGGGGAAAACAGCAGCGAAGCCTTGTGGCTTTACAGCCGGTTTCCTACTGCACATGTGTGAATTGTGCCGTGCTTTGTGAATGGCCTGGCAGCGGGAGGAGGAGCGAGGCCGAACTTCCCGCTCACTTCGCTGTGGCGAACTGAGCCAAAAGTGGGAGTGGGTACCTGTCAAAGCAGGTACCCTCTCCTCTCCAGAATGTGACAAAAGGGGCAGCAGAGGGGGTGCTGGAGGTAGACAAGGGGAGCTTTCCCTTTTGGATGGAGCTCTGCTTTAAAGAGGACGTTGTAAACCAGGGGTCTCCAAACCCCAGCCCGTGGGCAACATCCGGCCCACTTGTGTGTTTCATCCAGCCCGCAGTGTAAACAAAGCCGCCCATGCTGCCACACCGTTTTTTTTTTTTTTAACAACAAAAGCCAAGGCGCGGCACCTCTTCTCTTGCCACCCGCTGTTTGAAGTTGCGATCCCACGAGTGACCGGTGGGTCACTGCTAATGGGGGACACCGGTGGGTCACTGCTAATGGGGGACACCGGTGGGTCACTGCTAATGGGGGACACCGGTGGGTCACTGCTAATGGGGGACACCGCTGATGGGGGGGGACAACGGTGGGTCACCGCTGATGGGGGGGGACAACGGTGGGTCACTGCTCATGGGGGGGACAACGGTGGGTCACTGCTCATGGGGGGGACAACGGTGGGTCACTGCTCATGGGGGGGACAACGGTGGGTCACTGCTCATGGGGGGGGGGGACAACGGTGGGTCACTGCTCATGGGGGGGGGGACAACGGTGGGTCACTGCTCATGGGGGGGGGGGACAACGGTGGGTCACTGCTCATGGGGGGGGGGGACAACGGTGGGTCACTGCTCATGGGGGGGGGGGGACAACGGTGGGTCACTGCTCATGGGGGGGACAACGGTGGGTCACTGCTGATGGGGGGGGGGGACAACGGTGGGTCACTGCTGATGGGGGGGGGGACAACTGTGGGTCACTGCTGATGGGGGGGGGGGGGGGACAACTGTGGGTCACTGCTGATGGGGGGGGACAACTGTGGGTCACTGCTGATGGGGGGGGACAACTGTGGGTCACTGCTGATGGGGGGGGACAACTGTGGGTCACTGCTGATGGGGGGGGACAACGGTGGGTCACTGCTGATGGGGGGGGACAACGGTGGGTCACTGCTGATGGGGGGGGGACAACGGTGGGTCACTGCTGATGGGGGGGACACAACGGTGGGTCACTGCTGATGGGGGGGGACAACGGTGGGTCACTGCTGATGGGGGAACAACGGTGGGTCACTGCTGATGGGGGAACAACGGTGGGTCACTGCTGATGGGGGGACAACGGTGGGTCACTGCTGATGGGGGGGGACAACGGTGGGTCACTGCTGATGGGGGGGACAACGGTGGGTCACTGCTGATGGGGAGGGGGGGACAACGGTGGGTCACTGCTGATGGGGAGGGGGGGACAACGGTGGGTCACTGCTGATGGGGAGGGGGGGACAACGGTGGGTCACTGCTGATGGGGAGGGGGGGACAACGGTGGGTCACTGCTGATGGGGAGGGGGGGACAACGGTGGGTCACTGCTGATGGGGAGGGGGGGGACAACGGTGGGTCACTGCTGATGGGGCGGGACAACGGTGGGTCACTGCTGATGGGGGAACAACGGTGGGTCACTGCTGATGGGGGAACAACGGTGGGTCACTGCTGATGGGGGGGACAACGGTGGGTCACTGCTGATGGGGAGGGGGGGACAACGGTGGGTCACTGCTGATGGGGAGGGGGGGACAACGGTGGGTCACTGCTGATGGGGAGGGGGGGACAACGGTGGGTCACTGCTGATGGGGAGGGGGGGACAACGGTGGGTCACTGCTGATGGGGAGGGGGGGACAACGGTGGGTCACTGCTGATGGGGAGGGGGGGACAACGGTGGGTCACTGCTGATGGGGCGGGACAACGGTGGGTCACTGCTGATGGGGCGGGACAACGGTGGGTCACTGCTGATGGGGCGGGACAACGGTGGGTCACTGCTGATGGGGACACCGTTGATATTTTATACATAACCGATTTTTTTCCCCCCCGAAAACTTGTAAAATCTACAATGTGGCCCTTGTGTTGAAAAGTTTGGAGACCCCTGTTGTAAACCCTCATCCAAAAAAAACTGCAAGACAAAGGCATAATGAGTTAGTATGCATAGCATACTAGCTCATTATGCATTAGTTACCTTAGATCAAAGCTCCTGCAGCGGTCCACATCTCCCACTCCGGCATGTTGTCCCGGAGTTACTTCCGGGTATTGCAGCTTTGCCGCTGTAATTAGCTGGAGCCGCCATAACATCACTTCCGGGGCATGTGCGGTAACGGCACAAAGACTGAAACAACGGCACATAGGTGCCAATGCTTCAGTTTGCCCTAGTGCGCATGTGCCAATTAGTTTGGCACATGCAGACACAGGGGGATATCTCCTAAACGTGCAGGTTTAGGAACATATACGGGCTGTAAACCTCAGACAGTAAATATGAACAGAGCACATCCCCCTATAGTGTGTACTTGTCTCAATCCAGTGCACCAAGTGTAATTCCTATGGGGAGATCGGACGAAAATGGACAGCGTGTCGGTTTTGATCAGATCTCATCTGATCCGCCAGACGGATGGCCGATACGTCTGTCTTGATCGGATCAGATGGCAGGCAGGTGTCAACACTGACACCGGCCTGCCCATAGGAGTCAATGGGTGCCCCTCTTGGCCTCGCCTCAATACCACACAGGCGGATCCGAGTGGGCTTGTCGTGTGAAAGGGACCTAAGAAGTATTTTGGTGAAAAATAAAACTTCTAATGTGCCAGAATATTCATTTATTGCGACTATTGGAAAACATTTACGCACACATTACGCATGTGCAGATTTTCTGCTCAGAAGCCCCTCTCCTGTCTGTAAACACCTTTGTGTGCGTAGCCACAAGCTAACAGAGGCGCTTTTATAACCATAAAAACAAAACACTGAACGCCGGTAGAAATGGTTTTGCGCTCTGTGTACACAATGCCTCAAAGTCCAACTCTGGGCAAATAAACAACCATCCCTTAAGCCCCGTACACACGGGCCGAAGGCTGGGCTACATCGGCTGGTTCAAGAAAAACCGACCGTCATTCGGCCCGTGTGTATGCCAGCCGGTCCACACAGAAGCCGGCTTCCTTCAGACAGGCATGCTGGAAAACCAACCGACTCCCGATCGGTGCTCTCAGACAATGGCAGAGAGCGCTGATCAGAGTGTTCTGGCGGAGGGGTCGCCCCCCCATGTCAGAACACAACAGCTCAGCGGAGGAGATCGCTGTACTCATTGGATCGTTAGTACAGCGCGATGGTTGAACAGAAAAAAAAAAACTCATAGTGTTAACCAGGCTTTACAGTAGGGATGTGCCTGCACTGCAAAGGGTTAATTGCTAGTTTATGTCTAGGGCACGGGTGTCCAACTGGCGGCCCTCCAGCTATTGCGGAACTACAAGTCCCATGAAGCATTGCAAGCCTGACTTTTACAAGCATGACTCCCACAGGCAGAGGCATGCTGGGACTTGTAGTTCTACAACAGCTGGAGGGCCGCCAGTTTGACATCCCTGGTAGGAGAACAGTAAGACCCCATACACACACCATTAGATTTTCTGCAGATTTGTCTTCAGATTTACCAATTTGTGTGCAATCAGGCAGGCCCTTGTACTACATGGTTTTGGTAAATCTGAAGACAAAAGTCTGCAGAAAATGTAATAGTGTGCATGGGGCTTAAGGATTCCGAATAGATCAGCAGGGGATCTGTCCGCTGATATCTGCCCGCTCTACTCAGATCGATAACAGGTCGGGCATGAAACGGGCCCACGCTGCTCTATGGACCAGTGGGTGTAAACGGACTCCTCTGTCCATTAACACCTGACTGCCCTCCAATCCGCCTAGACAGAGAAGCACAGATCCCATCCCATTTATTTTTTTAGCGGATCGGATTGGAGGTAGGTGGGTGTAAACCAGGGGTGCCCAACTTTTTGAAGAGCGTGGGCCACTTAAGCGACTTGGTAGCCGGTAGGGTTGTCCCGATACCGATATCGGTACCGATACTGAGTATTTGCGGGAGTACTTGTACTCCCGCAAATGCCCCCGATTCCTCATTCGATACTTGCCCCCCACCCCCCAGAAATGTGCTATTCAAATGAAAGCTGTGATGTTCCCCGCACGCTGATTAACCAATGCGGCGGCGGCATCTAGGTATAGGGGGACATGGCTGCATATGTGGGGGGGGGGGGGAGGCATTGCTGCATATGTGGACACATTTAAAAAAAAGTAATTGGTATTCGGTATCGGCGACTACTTGAAAAAAAGTGTTGGTACTTGTACTCGGTCCTAAAAAAAGTGGTATCGGGACAACCCTAGTAGCCGGTCGCGGGCCACAATGAGCAGGGAGGGTGGATGGTGCCCACTCTACTTTTTTTATGGATCGGGATTAGAGGTAGGTGTTTGTAAACGGACACAAGTCCATTTATATCTGCTACTCCTTAGAGGTGAATGGAGGGTGCGATTAGGTCGGACTGACCTTGTGAAAGGGACCTATGGCTCAGTGCAGGTAACCCTCGGATAATAAGAATGCTCCATCCGCCACATCAAAGGGCTCCGCGCGCCACATCACAGGGCTCCGCGCGCCACATCACAGGGCTCCGCGCGCCACATCACAGGGCTCCGCGCGCCACATCACAGGGCTCCGCGCGCCACATCACAGGGCTCCGCGCGCCACATCACAGGGCTCCGCGCGCCACTGGTGTAAACAGACACAACTCTCTGTCCATAGGGGTGAATGGGCCGTCTGATGAGATCCGCCTCACAAAACAGACAGGCGGACGTGATCGAGGCCTAAAAGGAGTGATCCTCCAGGCCTCACCGCAGCTAGACCAGTCCTGCAGCTAATGCGCCCCCACGCTGCAGCGATCTGGGGGTCCTGATGTCATCAAGACCAGAGCAGAGCCCATAGCCCTGCACTGGACGGGAGGACCCCGAAAGACAGACCACTGCCTGGTCCTGGGGGGGCGCCATCTGCCTGAGGATCAGATAAGTAACATCGTTTCTCCTATTAACCCCATCAGCCCCATGCAAGAGATGATTTGTGTTGTTCCCAGCCATCTATGGAATGATGATGTGACAGTATAATGGAGGGTGACGAGGGATTGTGGGATTATCTATGGATTCATTCATCATAACCCCTCCAGAAGGTGTGCAGATTACAGAGGATTGCTGGCACTCACCCAGATGAGATGATCAGGCAGAGCTTAGAGTAATATGGATGTCTCCCGCTTCTCCTCCTCTATCTCCCTCTCATCGGTTGGCTCCTTGGCAGGGACACTGGACTGGATTTCCCAACTCTGGTAATAATCCCCTCTGTATCTCTCAGCTCGCTACAGATCCTCAGGGCAAAGGTACTACGTGACGTCAATACACCCCGTCCGCCATCTTTACTGTGGGCAAAGTCCCAAAACAAAACCCATCATCTCAAACAGGACACCAGATTAACTAAATGATCGCCCTGCCATAAAGCAGAACTGCGCCGCCGCATTATATCAGAAGATTGTTTAAATTCTAGCTATAGACCTAGTGATATATAACTATTAGCCCCCCCGCCGAGCCATAGTCTTTGTATTGATGCTCCTCTCTTCCCGCTCTATCCTCGTGCTACCTATTCTCTAGGTCTCATTCAATTCATGGCACCGCCCACCTTCCTTCGCAGTCCGGCTGTCACGTGGTATCATGGACGTACTTCCTCCCATTTCCGGCTTGGTCACTAAGCGACGAAGAGTCGTCCGTTGCCAGGCAACAAGGTGACGTGCCAACATATTGGAGGTGCAGGAGAGAAGAGAGGATCCGGGGGTGATGGCTACAATGTCGGCCACTGTGGTCCAGTATGGCCGGAGGAAAGGCTCCAGCAGAGGGAAGGCAGGTGAGACTCCATGCTGGGACCCCGGAGAATGGAGGGGGGCACCTATTCTAATTTCTGACATCACCCACTCATTTATTTATTGTCTGCTGGATTTGACCATATCATCAAAAAAAAAAATATATATATATATATATATACATTATATTACCAAAAGTATTGGGACACCTGCCTTTGCACGCACATGAACTTTAATGGCATCCCAGTCTTAGTACTTGGGTTCAATATTAAGTTGGCCCATCCTTTGTAACTATAACACCTTCATCTCTTCTGAGAGGCTGTCCACAAGGTTTAGGGGTGTGTCTATGGAAATGTTTCACCATTCTTCCAGAAGCGCATCTGTGAGGTCAGGCACTGATGTGGATGAGAAGGTCTAGCTCGCAGTCTCCGGTCTTATTTAATCCCAAAGGTGTTCTATTGGGTTGAGGTCAGGACTCTGTGCAGGCCAGTCAAGTTCCTCCACCCCAAACTCACTCATCCATGTCTTTATGGACCTTGATTTGTGTACTGGTTCAAATCATTTGGGGGGAGGGGGGGGGGGGGGTTATGGTGTGGGGTTGTTTTTTAGGGGTTAGGTTTTGCTCCCTAGTTCCAGTGAAGGGAACTGCAACCTATGAGAGCCTATCAGTGTCCATTAGTGCTGCATATTAGTGCCCATCATCAGTGCCACCTCATTGGTGCCGCCTTATCAGTACCACCTATCAATGCCACTCATTAGTACCCATCAGTGCTACCTATCAGTGCCCATCAGTGCTGCATACCAGTGCCACCTTTTACTGCCCATCACTGCTGCATACCAGTGCCACCTTTTAGTGCCCATCGGTGCTGCATAATAGTGCAACCTTTTCAGTGCAGCCTCATCAGTGCAGCCTCATCAGTGCCCACCAGTGCAGCCTCATCAGTGCCCACCAGTGCAGCCTCATCAGTGCCCACCAGTGCAGCCTCATCAGTGTCCATCAGTGCAGCCTCATCAGTGCCCATCAGTGAAGGACAAATCGTACTTATTTACACAATTTTATAACAGAAACAAAGACACTTTTTTTTTTTCCTCAAAAATGTTGGTCTTTTTTTAAATGTTCAGCAAAAAATAAAATACCACCAAAAGAGAGCTCTATTTGTGGGAACAAAATGATAGAACATTTGTTTGTGTACAGTGTAGCATGACTACGCAATTGTCATTCAAAGTGCGATAGCGCTGAAAATTGTCCTGGCCAGGAAGGGGTGAAAGTTTCTGGTAGTGAAGTGGTTAAAGATAAAGAAGCTGCAAACTCAGTAAGTGAATAAAACAGCTGCTGAAAGTGGTTACAAAACTGAGGGGTTAATACAGCGTCACTTTAATTCTGAGGGCTTCCAGGTTAAAGAGGTTGTAAAGGTAATTTTTTCCCTAAATAGCGTCCTTTTCCTTAGTGCAATCCTCCTTCACTTACCTCATCCTCCCATTTTGCTTTTAAATGTCCTTATTTCTTCTGAGAAATCCTCACTTCCTGTTCTTCTGTCTGTAACTCCACACAGTAATGTAAGGCTTTCTCCCTAGTGTGGAGTGTTGTTCTCGCCCCCTCCCTTGGACTACAGGAGAGTCAGGACGCCCACTAACACACAACTCCTTTCTCTATCTGCAACGTAGGGAGCGTCCTGATTCTCCTGTTGTCCAAGGGAGGGGGCGAGCACGACACTCCACACCAGGGAGAAAGCCTCACATTACTGTGTGTAGTTACAGACAGAAGAACAGGAAGTGAGGATTTCTCAGAAGAAATAAGGACATTTAAAAGCAGGCTTTTTTTCAGCAGGAACGCGGGAGAATGGAGTTCCGGCACCTCAAGCTTTTGAATGTATGTAATGGTGCTCAGAGGTGGGTAGGGGGTGGAACCAAGAAATGGTGCTCAGAGGTGGGTAGGGGGTGAAACCAATGAATGATGCTTGGAGATGGGTAGGGAGTGGAACCAAGGAATGGTGCCTCGGAGGTGGAACCAATAAATGGTTCAGAGAGGTGGGTAGGGGGTGAAACCAATGAATGATGCTTGGAGATGGGTAGGGAGTGGAACCAAGGAATGGTGCCTCGGAGGTGGAACCAAGAAATGGCACTCAGAGGTGGGTAGGGGGCGAAACTAATGAATGGTGCTCAGAGGTGGGTAGGGGGCGAAACTAATGAATGGTGCTCAGAGGTGGGTAGGGAGTGGAACCAAGGAATGGTGCTCAGAGGTGGGTAGGGGGCGAAACTAATGAATGGTGCTCAGAGGTGGGTAGGGGGTGAAACGAAGGAATGTTGCTCGGAGATGGGTAGGGAGTGGAACCAAGGAATGGTGCCCAAAGGTGGAACCAATGAAATGGTGCTCAGAGGTGGGTAGGGGGCGAAACTAATGAATGGTGCTCAGAGGTGGGTAGGGGGTGAAACCAAGGAATGTTGCTCAGAGATGGGTAGGGAGTGGAACCAAGGAATGGTGCTCAGAGGTGGGTAGGGGACGAAACTAATGAATGGTGCTCAGAGGTGGGTAGGGGGTGAAACCAAGGAATGTTGCTCGGAGATGGGTAGGGAGTGGAACCAAGAAATGGTGCTCAGAGGTGGGTAGGGGACGAAACTAATGAATGGTGCTCAGAGGTGGGTAGGGGGTGAAACCAAGGAATGTTGCTCGGAGATGGGTAGGGAGTGGAACCAAGGAATGGTGCTCAAAGGTGGAACCAATGAAATGGTGCTCAGAGGTGGGTAGGGGGCGAAACTAATGAATGGTGCTCAGAGGTGGGTAGGGGGTGAAACCAAGGAATGTTGCTCAGAGATGGGTAGGGAGTGGAACCAAGGAATGGTGCTCAGAGGTGGAACCAATGAAATGGTGCTCAGAGGTGGGGAGGGGGTGGAACCAAAGAATGGTGCCTCGGAGGTGGAACCAAGAAATGGTGCTCAGAGGTGGGTAGGGGGCGAAACTAATGAATGGTGCTCAGAGGTGGTTAGGTGGCGAAACTAATGAATGGTGCTCAGAGGTGGGTAGGGGGTGAAGACAAGGAATGATGCTCGGAGATGGGTAGAGAGTGGAACCAAGAAATGGTGCTCAGAGGTGGGTAGGGGACGAAACTAATGAATGGTGCTCAGAGGTGGGTAGGGGGTCAAACCAAGGAATGTTGCTCGGAGATGGGTAGGGAGTGGAACCATAGAATGGTGTTCAGAGGTGGAACCAATGAAATGGTGCTCAGAGGTGGGGAGGGGGTGGAACCAAAGAATGGTGCCTCGGAGGTGGAACCAAGAAATGGTGCTCAGAGGTGGGTAGGGGGCGAAACTAACGAATGGTGCTCAGAGGTGGGTAGGGGGTGAAACCAAGGAATGATGCTCGGAGATGGGTAGAGAGTGGAACCAAGAAATGGTGCTCAGAGGTGGGTAGGGGGCAAAACTAATGAATGGTGCTCAGAGGTGGGTAGGGGGATGAAACCAAGGAATGATGCTCGGAGATGGGTAGGTAGTGGAATCAAGGAATGGTGCTCAGAGGTGGAACCAATGAAATGGTGCTCAGAGGTTGGGAGGGGGTGGAACCGAAGAATGGTGCCTCGGAGGTGGAACCAAGAAATGGTGCTCAGAGGTGGGTAGGGGGCGAAACTAATGAATGGTGCTCAGAGGTGGGTAGGGGGCGAAACTAATGAATGGTGCTCAGAGGTGGGTAGTGGCGAAACTAATAAATGGTGCGCAGAGGTGGGTAGGGGGTGGACACAAGAGGTGACTCAGAAGGAGGGAGTTCCTGCACCTATTCTCTGAGAAAAAAAAAGCCCTGTTTAAAAGTAAAATGGAAGGATGAGGTAAGTGAAGGAGGTAAAGGAAAAGGAAGCTATTTGGTGATTTTTTTTTTACCTTTATAACCCCTTTAATTCACTACCAATGTGTATAATGACTGTTTAGCATCAAATATTCCTGTACTGTGATGTCTCTTTCTGTCCTTATACTGCTGTAAGCTTCCTTAGTAAAAAAATACTCTTAAAAAAAAAAAAAAAAAAAGATAGCAGAGATGGTTTTGTGTTTTTCTGAACTATAATGAGCCTTGTGACTCCTCTCACGGTCTCCTGCACCCCCTCCATACAGATTCTTACTGTCAGGCTTACTAAATAAGAATCCTGTAATTCCCTCCGCAGATGAAAAGGTCACAGACAAAGCTGGTGTAACAATAAAGCCGGTGGATCTGCGTCATGTCACTGTGCTTCCTAAAGCAGACTGGGAACGGATTGTGAATTATAACAACACATTGGAAGAAGAAGAAAGGAGGCTTTATGAAGAGCGGAAGGAGCGGGAAGACTTGCACCTACGTTCCCAGGAAGTGGTGAAAAACTGGACTAACACCATATCTGTGAGTTGTTCATTATAATATCCCAGGTGATGGCCGCAGTCATTTTCTTTGCTAAATATGAGCCCCAGATCCTGTAATAAAAAGGGCAGAAATCTATCCTTGATTGAAAAAGAAAGGAAGAGAAGGGGGAGCACACTTTGGGGGTTATTTACTAAAACTGGAGAGTGCAACATCTGGTGCAGCTCTGTATAGAAACCAATCAGCTTCCAGAATTTATTGCCAAAGCTTAAAGGGGTTGTAAAGGAATTCCCCCCCCCCCCCCCTAAATAGCTTCCCTTACCTTAGTGCAGTCCTCCTTCACTTACCTCATCTTTCCATTTTGCTTTTAAATGTCCTTATTTCTTCTGAGAAATCCTCACTTCCTGTTCTTCTGTCTGTAACTCACCACTGTAATGCGAGGCTTTCTCCCTGGTGTGGAGAAAGCCTCTTGAGGGGGAAGGGGGTGAGCAGGAGTGTCAGGACACCCACTAACACACAGCTCCTTTCTCTATCTGCAAAGTAGAGAGCATCCTGACCCTCCTGCTTGCCCCCTCCCCCATCAAGAGGCTTTCTCCAAACCAGGGAGAAAGCCTCGCATTACAGTGTGGAGTTACAGACAGAAGAACAGGAAGTGAGGATTTCTCAGAATAAATAAGGACATTTAAAAGCAAAATGGAAGGATGAGGTAAGTGAAGGAGGACTGCACTAAGGCAAAGGAAGCTATTTAGGGAAAACATGTTTTTCCTTTACAACTCCTTTAATTGAACAAGCTAGAAGCTGATTGGCTGTCGTGCAGAGCTGCACGGGATTCTGAGTGCTCCAGTTTTGGTAAATAAACCCCAATATATATATATTGAAAGATTTTATAAGCAGTGCGATCAATTTGCCAGCAGGGTTGTATTCCCCTTTTGCTACTATTCTTCTGGCTTTATTTTGCTCCGCCTCTGGATCCCTCTCCCTTTTTTTCTGTACTCCTTATGATAGGCGATAAGCACAAGCGTACACACGGTCGGAAAATCGTAGAAAAACTACCGCTTTCAGAGCGATCGTACAATAATTTGATCGTTAGTATAGAGCTTTCGAGAGCCGATCGTGACAGTTCATCCGATATTATCCGATCGGACAAGCACAATTTTTTTTATCATACAATGCCAGATTGTACGATTTTTGTTTAATCAATACAGTTGTCGTTCGAAAAATGCTATACAAATACACTACAACACACAACATCACTTTAGAATTTTTTTGTCGTACGAGAATTTTTGTAACTTTAGAAAAATCCTCATTTTTGATATGAGATCGGCATGCAAAAAAAAAAAGTCTGATAATCCCAAGGTGTGTACCAGGCATTAGTTGTTTTACTTGTCTCATGACATATTCTAGTCCTACCTGACAAGACAGATTTGTTATAGGTCGTTGGTCGTAAGGTCTTGGTTTCCACATTGCTTACTTACAGGGCAAAATGTAATTCCTTAACCGCTTCAGCCCCGGAAGATTTTACCCCCCTTCCTGACCAGAGCACTTTTTACAATTTTACACTGTGTCGCTTTAACTGACAATTGCGCGGTCGTGCGGTGCTGTACCCAAACAAAATTTGCTAACCGAAGGGGGGGTTGGGACTGACTAGGGGAAATTACAGATCTCTGTTCATACATTGTATGAACATACGATCAGTTATTTCTCCCCTGAAAGAACCGGGAGCTGTGTGTTTACACACACAGCTCCTGGTTCTCGCTCTGTCACGAGCGATCGCGGGTGCCCGGCGGTCATCGAATCACATTGACTCCGGGGGCGAGCAGCGGCCACGTGCATGCCCCTTGTGGCCACAGGGCGAAGTGACATGCCATAACGTCATTTCGCCGAGCCATGTTGCCACAGTACTGCCGCAACTGGTTGGCAAGTGGTTAATCACATGGTTGGCATGGGTCTTCTAAGTATATTTCTTCCTCTTTGTGCGTGGGAGTACTTTTATGATAATCTGTTGTGTTCTGAGCCATGGAACGTGTTCTGTATTATTGATACTATGTATGAGGTTTAATGACTTCACTGGCACACTGTATTGATATCTTTTTCTTCTGTCTGAAAATTCAACAAAACTTTATTCTTTAAAAAATATTTATTGAAAGATGAGAAAATGCTCTCACTTTTACTTGAGTCTGGGGCACAATGGCAGATCACATCCATAGGAGGGTAAGGGGACAGAGGAAAAAAGAGGGACAGCAAACACTGTGGCCAATAGTACTGTTGCAAAGTGCTAAATTCTTCTGCCTGCTTTGATGGTGTCCTGTTAGATCTGGTGGAAAAGATGGCGCACACCAGCGGGACCGACAGGCGTATTTGCCTTGGTGTGCAAGCACAGGAGGATGGGGGCACTCTAATTTATTTATTTTATTTTTACACTGTTGCTTTTAATTTTTATTTTTTTATCACTTTTATTGCACATCCATGTGACAGCAATAGGCATGTGACAGGTACTCTTTATGGAGAGATCTGGGGTCTAAAAGCACTGGAATATGTGGCAATTTCTATACATGCACTTCGGATATGTTTTAAGGCAGGGGTGCCCAACCAGTGCCCCAGGGGCCACATGTGACCCGCTGAGCCCTCTGATGTGGCCTCCTGCTCTGGGATGGTGGGTTGGCAAGCCTAGATCGCCATGTATAACGTGGACAATCCGCGCTTCCCACAAAGTGCAAAGTGCAACAAGTACAAACAATAAATGTATAAAAACTGAAAATGCTACTGATGGTGCTGCATCTATTGAAATAGCTAGAATATGAGCTAAAAGAAATATGTTAAAGTGGAAAATAGGTGCGCATCCAAATGTAAATGCAAAAACAAAGTGAAAATTAAAGTCAGCTATTGAATAAGCAAACTATGATATCATAAATGAATGTGATACAAAAAGGCTCCAAAAATGTCCATATTGAACAGTGTCTGTGAAAAGTAAGCTGCAAGCGCTTCACTGTAACCAGAAAAGAGACCTCAGATGTATAATCTTCATCAGATGCTTCCACTGGACGCATGACAAAAATAAGGGATATGCAAAGTGGCCGCTTACCGGATGAGTTGGATCTCTATCACAGAGATCACAAGAGCTCAGCACACAGGAATCACTCTATAACGGCAGCTGGTCTCACTCCTCCACTGACAGTCCACAGACAGCCAGCTGGGGCATGGTGACGTCAAATTCGCTCCACCCGACGCTGCGTTTCTCCATATGAGGCATCGACAGGGAAAGGAGTCTAGGGTTGGAGACAGGGTTGTATTCCCGTACACTGAGTGTCCTAGTGGCATTCGAGCCCAATCAGGTTTCCGGTGTCTCTCTCCTGCTGATATTTAAAGCATGGTGTGTGACGTCTGGTTCTAGACTCCTTTCCCTGTTGATGCCTCATACGGAGAAATGCAGTGTCGGGTGGAGCGATAGAATTTGGTGTCACCATGCCCCAGCTGGCTGTCTGTGGACTGTCAGTGGAGGAGTGAGACCAGCTGCCGTTATAGAGTGATTGCTGTGTGCTGAGCTCTTGTGATCTCTGTGATAGAGATCCAACTCATCCGGTAAGCGGCCACTTTGCATAGTGTCGGGTGGAGCGATAGAATTTGGTGTCACCATGCCCCAGCTGGCTGGCTTAAGCTGCGGCTGGTTACATTGCAGCTTCGTTTGAAAAACTTTCCCTGCTTGCAAAAACTTTTATGAATAAAGGGTTTTTCTTTTAAGAATATACTGCTCCATGAAGTATCCTTCTTTTATTTTCTCATATTATGCCCTGTGAGTGATCCCATTCATCTAAAGATTTGGAGGGAGATCCCTGGTGCAGTCTGTGGACTGTCAGTGGAGGAGTGAGACCAGCTGCCGTTTTAGGCCTCGTACACACGAGGGAATATGTCCGCTGAAAACGGTCCGATGGACCGTTTCAGCAGACATCTCCGCTCGTGTGTATGGGCTAGCGGACAGATTTGTCCACCCGACAGATTTCAAAGCATGCTTTGAAATCGATCGGGTGGAATCCGTCCGCCCGACATGTCTGCTGGTTAGTACATTTACCAGCAGACATGTCGTCCCGCTCCGCCGCCGAATGGATTCGGCGCATGCGCGGAAGTGTTTTACTTCCTGGTGCGGTGACGTGGTGGCGTCACCGCCACGTCACCGCGCCGTCCGCCGGCGGGGAATTTGATCTGATGGTGTGTACACGCCATCGGATCAAACTCCAGATCGGACATATCCGATGGAAATGGTCCGCGGACCGTTTTCATCGGATATGTCCGATCGTGTGTACGAGGCCTTAGAGTGATTGCTGTGTGCTGAGCTCTTTTGATCTCTGTGATAGAGATCCAACTGATCTGGTAAGCGCCCACTTTGCATATCCCTTATTTTTGTAATGCGTCCAGTGGAAGTATCTGATGAAGATTGTACACCTGGTGTGTCTTTTCTGGGTAAAGTGAAGCGCTTGGACATTTTTGTAGCCTTTTTGTATTACATTCATTTATGATATCATAGTTTGCTTATTCAATAGCTGACTTTAATTTGCACTTTGTTTTTGCATTTACATTTGGATGCGCACCTATTTTTCACTTTAACAAGCCTAGATCGCCGGTTGCCGGGTTGCCTAACCGCCATCCCACAGCATCATTGTTGTGATCGAAGCCGGCGGTAGAGGAAGCAAGCGGCTGCGGAGCAAATCCCCATTGGGCGATGCTTCCTGTACAGTGCCAGCTCTTGCCACAGGCGGAGTCTATGGAAAAGTTCAGCTAACCTGCAGAAAAGCCACAGGTGCATTGCGCTGCACCCACGATGTGGGTAAACCGCAGCGCATTAGTGTGAATGCAGTCTTAGGCCCTTTTCACACGATCAGCCCGAACCAATCAGACTCTCCATATACCTCTACAAAGCGGCAGATGTAAACAGACTTTTGTCCGTTTACACCCACCTGCCTCCAATCCGAACCGCTAAATCAATAAAAGAACAGAAGGGGATATGTCTCCTTCCATCTGGGTGTATCAGTTTGGAGGGCCTATAGAGTAGCCGTGACCTTTTTTTCCGCTTGCTAATTGTGGCCCGCGACCGGTTACCAAGTGGCCTTCACTCTTCTAAAGGTTGGGCACCCCTGTTTTAAGGCTTGGTTCACACTTATGCTTTTTTTAGTGCTTTTTGCAGAAACGCACTACAGACCATTTCACATCTGTGTGTTTTTGGAAAGGCTCAGGGACTTTTTTTTTTTAATGCTAAACAGTGCATTTCCATTCAATAGACATCGATCAATAGAAATGCGAATTGCATTTTGCATTTTTTTTAATTTGCTCAACAACAAATTGGCCAAAAACAAACAAACAACAAAAGCATAAAAAATGCATAACGCATCAGAGATGTGGAAAAAATCCAAAATACACAGCAAAATGCACTGCAGAAATTGATCAAAAGCTAACTGCATAGGTGAGAACCAGACCTAAAAACTCACTGGAAAGCATCCGGTGAGAACAAGCTATTTTTTTAATTCAACCTGCTGGCTGCCTTAAAAAAACAAAACTAACCATGTATGGCCAACTATAGCCTGGCATCTTCTCTAGGGGATTATTTACGCATAGATCTTTTATTTTTTTTATACTAGCAGTTCTTCTGTCATAGCTTTTAAAGCGGTTGTATACCCATTTTTTTTTTTTTTTTTTTTACACCTGAAAAGGAAAAGCCATAATGAGCTGGTATGCACCGCATACCAGCTCATTATGAAATACTTACCTTAAAACGAGGTGTAGGGAACTTACCTGGTCCACGCCGAGCGACATATCATCTTGCCTGGCGTGTCTTCCGGGTATCGCCGCTCCAGCACTGTGATTGGCTGGAGCGGCGATGTCGTCACTCCAGCGCATGCGTGCGAGAGTTTTCAATTCGACAAGGTCCGGCGGCTGACGGCACTTCAGCCGAGGGACCCCCCTGCGCATGCGCCACTGCAATCGGCGGGGGCATTGCGAGGGGAATATTTCCTAAACCGTACAGGTTTAGGAGATATTCTTTATACCTACAGGTAAGCCTTATTATAGGCTTACCTGTAGGTAAAAGTGGTAGTACAGAGTTTACTACCACTTTAAGGATAAAAATGATCATTGCCATGTGTTTATTATTATCATAGGACGATAAACACCATTTATTTATTTTTCAATATCATTTATAGGGTTTGAGGCAGAAGAGGCTAAAATCAAAGAAGCTTCGGGAGGAAAAAGAAGAGGAAGAAAAGAAGCAAATTGATCTAGAGGAGGCCCAATATCAGGCAGAGAAAAGGAGAGAGGCCATTGAAAAGGCCAGGACCAAGCAATACTACCAGACTGATAAAGTCAAGACATTCCATGTACATAGTTTCTTTTATGTTTCTTATATTTGAGTCATTGCGTTCTGTTGTGCTGGTTATTCTAAAGTCCAACTAAAAATGTGCAATTGTTTTATTAAAATATGTGACCTGCATTATTTACAGAGTGCACTGCTACTTACTGAAGTCATAAAAGAGCGAGATGCACAGATGGAGCTCAAAAATAAGATAATGAATATGAGCAATAGGCAAGGCAAAGACACTCTGGCAAACATGCAGCGAGAACTGGAAGAAAGTATTTATAATGACCAGCAGAAGGCGCTGCAGAGACTGACAGAAAGAAAGTATAATGCAAATGAGCTTATGAAACAGTATGTGAAAATTTACTATGATTTTCTGCTGTTATTTTTTTGTATATGTTTATTAGTCATTGGTTAGCCTGTCTATATGCATACATGCATACATTATTTTTACAAGACCTAAAGTAAATGTAAAAACATACTCCATTCATGAGACAGCAGTTGAAAATCTTGGATTTCAGTCTTACATTTATGAGAACTTTGTTTCTTTCTTCCTATGTTAGCAGGTACAGCTTTTATATGTGGTTCATTTCTCCCCAGGGTGGAGGAGCACAGACATGCTGCTGAACTAGAGAAGCAAGCTAACTACAGGGAGGGTGAAGAAATCAAAAGACTGACCAGACTGAACGAGTGGGAAATGGGCAAGCTGGCTAAACTGAAACGGGATGAGAAACAAGAAATAATGAGAGCCCATTTGGTCAGTAGATTACAAAAAACAACAACTGTGCATTACATATAGGGTGCTTTTAGAAAAACATGGATGCCCGCATCACGACCTATACAGTATTCCATCATTTTCCAAAAATAAACCACTTTAGCCCCACAAGATTTGGCTGCCCAATGACCATGCCATTTTTTAAATGACAATTGCACGGTCGTGCAATGCTGTACCCAAACAAAGTTAACATCCTTTTTTCCCACAAATAGAGCTTTCTTTTGGTGGTATTTGATCACCTGTGCGATTTTTATTTTTTGTGCTATAAACAAAAATAGAGTGACAATTTTGAAAAAAAAAACAATATTTTGTACTTTTTGCTATAATAAATATCCCCATTTTTTTAAAAAAAAAACTTTTTTTTTCTCAGTTAGGGTGATATATATTATTCTACATATTTTTGGTATATTGATTGGTTTGCGACAAAATAGGGGATAGATTAATCGCATTTTTATTATTATTATTTTTTTTACTAGTAATGGCAGCGATCTGCGATTTTTATTGGTACTGCGACATTATGGGGGACACAACAGACACTTTTGACACATTTTTGGGACCATTGGCATTTATACAGCAATCAGTGCTATAAAAATGCACTGTTACTGTAAAAATGTCACTGGCATGGAAAGGCTTAACACTAGGGGGCGATCAAGGAGTTAATTGTGTTCCCTAATGTGTGTTCTAACTGAAGGGGGGATGGGACTGGCTAGAGGAAATTACAGATCCTGGTTCCTAGCTATAAGGGACTCACCATCTGCATTTCCTCAGCTCATAGAACAGGCATGTGTGTGTTTAGACACAGATGTCCCTGTTCTGCCTCTTGTCACTGGAGATCGCCGATGGTCATCGCGACCGCCGGTCACGAGCATCGGCACTCCCACGATGCGGTGGGTGTGCGCCTGCTAGCCTGCTTAAATCGTCCGACATACCGCTACGATGGTTTGCCCAGCGGAGCCAACCTGCCGCAGTGTAACGGCTGGTCCGCAAGCACTTAAAGAACAACCATACCTTCTTAGTGTGAAAACAAAGATAACAATCTTATCCGTTGTTTTTTTTTTGTTTTTTGTTTTTTCAAATAGGTAAAAATCAAATTTTCTGTAAAGAGGCATATGACAAGTTTAGAAAGATTTAAAATAAAGCTCAGAGACTTTACAACCGCTAATTATTTTTCACATCTCTATTATGTTGGTCATGTTTTACATCATCAATGATGACAATATTATAGTATCTTTTTTCCCATTTTGCTTTTATAAAGTTGGTGGTGTTGAAAAGCAAATGACAATTTTTATTGCTATAAAAGGACAATTTTTAATGCTATAGTTAACTTTGTTTTTACACTAAGAAGGTTGTCCTTTAAAGCCTTGTTTTTGGAAAATAGTAAAAGAATGGGGCAAGTCAAAGAACTACAAAATGGGCAATGCAGCATGCTTCCAGGTACAAAGCAAGATCCTGCATAAAGTACTGCCGCGTACACACGATCATTTTTTGTGATGAAAAAAACGACGTTTTTGAAACGTCACTTTTCAAAGACGATGTTGCATACACACCATCGTTTTTTTCACAAAAAGTGAGGTTACGTTCACCACTCTTTTCCATTGAAGCTCGCTTCATAACTAGCTTCTGGGCATGCGCGGGTTGAAAAACGTCGTTTTAAACGACGTTTTTGCTACACACGGTGACTTTTTGTGAAACAAAAAACGACGTTTTGAAAAACGACACAAAAAATTCAAGCATGTTGGAATTTTTTTTTGGTCGTTATTTTAAGACAAAAAACGACGTTTTGCCCACACACGATCAATTTAAATGACGTTTTAAAAAACGTCGGTTTTTTTTCATCGCAAAAAAAGACCGTGTGTACGCGGCATGAGGCTCGGTTCACACCTAATACCAATGCAGCTCCCAGCAGGGGTCCTGTGCATCTTGGGCTGAATTCAGACCTGAAATGGACCAAAAGACGCACAGGGCTCCTGTGCAAATTCGCAACGGAGATATGTGAACCGGCTCCATAGAGAGCCGATCACAATCTCCTGCTATTGCGAATTGGATGTGGAATCTCGCATTCAATTCGCAATAGTGTGAACCCAGCCTGAATGTTGTACACATATAATGTTTACATGCATAAATCTTTACAGCATAAATGGCTTCTATTAGCCACTACCACAGCTAAGCTAGATACTAGAAAGGCAGCTTCTGCCGCCTGTGTCCTGCCAACAAAGGATGCCAGTCCTGACATTATTGCTAATAAAACTGCAGGCAGTCAGTTCTCCATCAGTTCCTTTATGATGAGAAAGTAATAGAATTCCTGCGAGCCTCAATAAACCCAAGGTCTATTAGACATCACTAACCAGCTGCAAGCGCTACACACGTCTCATAAGCTCGTGCACATAGACAAAAATAGTAATAGTAAAAAAAAAAATGCGTATAATTTACTATTTTAGTTCCTCTATGATGGCTGTCAGGAGGAGCGTTTCTCAGCCAATCAATTTCAACATAGGAAGAGACGGCTCCTCCCACCAGCCATCAGGCAGACCTGATGGAGAACTGAAACGCATAAACCATTCTGGCTCCTCCTGCCCATGGCATGAAGAGCAGTTACAAGTGGTGGGCATGAAGAGCAGTTACAAGTGGTGGGCATGAAGAGCAGTTAAATTGGCACAGGCAGAAGATGATGGTGGAAGACTCAGTAAATTACACTGCCCTGGAGATTCCAAAGAAATTATTTTGGGATATCATTATTCGTTTTTGTTCCAACATATCTGTCATACACATACTGTATATCTGTCATACACATACTGTATATATGTCATACACAAACTGTATATATGTCATACACATACTGTATATCTGGCAAAGTGTGGCCCATGATGGAAGATGGCATTGCCCTTGTGGCCTTTCTTTGGTCTTCAGTTTGACACACTAATGCTGCGTACACACGATCGGAAATTCCGCCAAAAAAAGTCTGATGTGAGCTTTTGGTTGGAAATTCCGACTGTGTGTATGCTCCATCGGACTTTTGCTGTCAGAATTTCCGCCAACAAAAGATTGAGAGCAGGTTCTCTATTTTTCCGACAGAAAAAGTCCCTTTTGGAAAATCCGCTCGTCTGTATGCAATTTCAACGCGCAAAAATACTTGCATTCCCAGAATCAAGCAGAAGAGCTGAACTGCCTATTGAACTTCATTGATCTCGGCTCGTCTTACACGTCACTGCGTTCTTGACAGTCAGAATTTGTGACAAGATATGTGTGACCTTGTGTATGCAACACAAGTTTGAGCCAACATTCCGTCAGAAAAAATCCACGGTTTTCTTGTCGGAATTTCCGATTGTGTGTACGCGGCATTAGTCTACACCACGCAGTGGGACTCGCTTATCACAAATTATCCCAGCTAAAAGTATGAACTATGTGATGTAAATACAGGAATATCTTTGATTGTTTGACAGGCACATGTTGCAGACAGAGACGTGCTCAGAGAGATTGAGAAACAGAAGGAAGAAGAGAATGACGACTTGCTACGTCGCTTCGTTCTTGCAAAGAAACAAATGTCCAACTTGAAAAAAGGAAGAGAGAATGAATTGTATAGGTGAGGATGTTTACAAGTCCTAGGCTGCCGAATGTAGAGGCAGAGAAAGACCATTGTGTCTTAATAGAAAACAATCGGCTGTTTTGGAAATAGATCCTTAAAGTGGTTGTAAACCCCCCCCCAAAATTTTTTTTTTTTTTGTTGTCACAATGTAGAGTAAAAGATTTCCTATCATCTGTGCCCAGTCTTGACACACAGATCCAGATCTGAGAAATCCTCTTTTATGTTCAGTGAAAATGAACAGCCTTGCAGAAAAAAAACCTGCGCCTAAAGCAAAAGTCAGTTTTCTCTCTTCTTGCTTTGAGTGAGAGGTTATTTACAAATATAGCTAGGACATGTTTATCATATGTTATGTTTTGTTTATCATAACATGAGGTGATATAACATCATAACACATCCTAGTAATATACAATGAACTTTGGATCACCTCTTGTTATGATAAACATGTCCACGCTAGATTTGTAAATACGTTTTTATCTGTTAATTTGCACTGAACTTTAAAAGAGGATTACTCAGCACTGGATTAACTCTGTGTGGCAAGACTGGGCACAGATGATAGGAAATCTTATACTCGAAATTGTGACATAAAAAAAAATAAAAAAAAACTTTAACCTGGGTTTCTATGTTTAAAAAATAAAATAAAAAAAGAGCACAATCAACCCCAAAATTTTAAATCTAAGATACCGATAGATTAATAGTTGTCTTGGTCTTGAATACAACTATCTTTGTATAGTGGCAGAAATATGAATAAAATTGCCTTTAAACTAAATAATTATTTTCTAAAATTGCAGAATGGGGTGAAGGCATTTCTTGCTTCATTCAAGGCAGGTACATTTCCATTGCAGGGTGTAAAAGTCAGTGCTGTTGACCTGTGCTCTGCATAATAATAGGAAAAATAAAGCTCAAAATGGATTTCCATGTCTGTTTAGAAATGGGAAAACCCCATAGTGAGCTTAAAGGGGTTGTAAAGGTCCGTTTTATATTTTCTGAATAGGTTCCTTTAAGCCAGTGCATTGTTGGTTCACTTACCTTTTCCTTCAATTTTCCCTAAATGTTTTTTTTTTTTTGTCTGAATTTCTCACTTCCTGTTTCTCCTCAGTAAGCTTGCCCCCATCATCCAAGCTGTTCTGGCTGAATAAGGCCCCATGCACACGAGACGCTGGTAAATTTGAGTACAGAGGCATTTGGGCATTTTTTTCAACTGCCCCTGAACACATTTAATGTTATCCTATGTGTCCATGCACACATTCACGTTTTTTTGCGTTTTAAAGCAGTTGGGTTTAGGCTTGTTTTTTCAGATGCAAAAAAAATGGGTTCAGATGCTTTTGGCGTTTTCGCGGTTCAGACGCAAATCGCGGCAAAACGCCGCTTATCGCGGCAAAACACGGTACCGCCGTTTTGCCGCGTTTTCGTTTATAAGCGTTTTTAAAGGTGACCTATTTTTTTACATTAGAAATCTCAAAAATGATGGCAAATGATGAAAAAACATAAAAAAAAAACTAAACAACTGTAATTGCTTGCATTGTGGACAATCCACAACTTGTGGCTGGTGACGTGGCCAGGTGACGAGACAGGTGGACAATCCACAACTTGTGGCAGGTGACATGGCCAGGTGATGTGGCAAGTGGACAATCCACAACTTGTGGCAGGTGAAGTGGCCAGTTGACGTGACAGGTGACGTGGCCAGTGGACAATCCACAACTTGTGGCAGGTGACATGGCCAGGTGATGTGAACAGGTGATGTGGCAGGTGACGTGGCCAGGTGACATGGCAAGTGGACAATCCACAACTTGTGGCAGGTGACGTGGCAAGTGGACAATCAAATTTAGAATTTTTCAATTTTCGAATTTTTCAAATTTAGAATTTTCAAATTTAGAATTTTTCAAATTCGGAAATACAAAAATTGAAAATATCGAATTTCGAAAATTGAAAAACTAGAAATTGAAAAAATCGAAAATCGAAATTCGAAAATTTAAAAATTCGAAATTTTGAAAATTCGACATTTTTCAATTTTTGAATGACAAATTTTTCAATTTTCGTACTTCAGAATTTGAAAAATTCGAAATTTGAAAAATGTCAAAAATTTCTCTGGATAAGTACGCAGCTGGGCATACATATTGGTAAAATAGCCAACTGAAAATCTCTGTGCCATCAACGGATGGGTCCAATAGTGACAAGCTCTGCCAACGGATCTCTCCCGTAGTTTGCGACGGCGTTGAAGCCTCAGCAAGAGCAACGTATGGACAATTTCTTGGCATATATTCAATATGGGATCCATTTAAAAAAAGAAGAATCAAATGAAAGTATGCAAGTCTGCATATGAAAGTCTGCTGCTGCTGCTCTCTCTGTTGAAAATGGCAGACATAGTTAAAAATATATAGCTTTCAGAGCTTTGGGAGGGTCTACAATGTCTGTGCTATAAACGCTGATAGCCGCAAACGTGGTAAAACGCTGCAAAATTCGCTGCAAAAACGGGCGTTTTAAATGCCGGTTTTTGCTTTTGAAAACGTGAGTTCAGATGTGTTTGCATTTGCTTCTCGTGTGCATGGGGCCTAACCCCCAGCTAGAACAGCTTACTGAGGAGAAACAGGAAGTGAGAATTTCAGACAAAGAAAAAAAACATTAAAACATTTAGAAGGGAAATCGAAGGAAAAGGTTAGTGAGCCAACAATGCACTACCTTGAAAGAACCTATTTAGAAAATAATTTTGGTTTTTGGATTATCTTTAGACCTTGAGCCAAAACTATGTGTTCTGGGCTATGTGTAAAGGAATGTGGGGAGAGGTAACCAACAGATTGCAATGTCAAGGTGCCTATTCCAAGCAAAAAAACTGATCGCACAGAGATGGTTGGAGCATGTTCCCCCGATTAGTGCAGATTTGGTAAAGGTAGTCAACAATACGATATGGAAGAAGTTTGTATATACAAAATAAGGAAATTTAAAGAAATATGAAAAGATGTGGAAACCCTAATTAGATATAAATGGGTATTGCCTCTAGTGTGATAGGAGAAAGTAAACAAGAAGCCAAGGAGAAGAGGTCTGAATGAAGTAGGAATAGGTGGTGTAAGGTATAGTCTAAATTATATATTGCTGGTATTTCTTTTAAGTTAGAGTTGTGCAAACATAACTTAGTAATGGGTTATAATAAATTAATGAATTGAACAATTTTAATATAAAGAGAAGAAGTGTGTGGTGTATTTTCTTTTTTTTATGAAAATTGAATAACTGGAAAATGTATGTGGTGTGTGGGTGGGATAAATGGGTAATTGGGTTAATTTGGGTACCGTATGTACTAAGTATTAAAATTGAATACGTTCTTACTCTGCCTCCCCTCCCCTCTCCTCTCCTCTGCCACAATCATCCCTCTCTCTGCCCCTCTCTACCTATTCTTCCAATGATCTATGATCATATTTACCTCTTCTATCCTCTGTCAACAATTAGTTCACACTGCCTTCTCGCCAATCTATGATTATCTCTTGTGCCACCATTCTTTCACTTACATGTGTCCTAGTTCAGCTCACTCTTAGCCCCATGTCCTTTTTCGTCTACGATCTTCCACATTCTGCCATCTTTCTTCCTCCCCGGTCATGATCACACTCTTTCACCACTTTCTTTTCCCAATAGCTCCTACTCTGCCTCCCACAATGTACTGTTCCAATGTCATGTTCAGCTTCCACACTGCCTTCTTTATGCCCTTCTGGTCTACAACCAGTTGTCATTCTGCATCTTTATAAACCTACTTCCAAATCCACATTCAGCCACCAATCTACCTCCTGTTTCCCTGATCACCTACAGCTTTGCTTTTTCTCCCATTGAATCACAATCACAACCTCCCTCTCTTACAGCTGAACTTCTAAGCTCCACAATCATTAACCCCATAATTTTTTATTTTTTACTAAATATTATGTTAGTCGGCAGTAATAAATCCCAGTTTGTTACAAATCACGCAAAGGCCAAAAACCATTTAGCCTCAATTAATAGATTCATGAAAGGGCAAAAGCTAATGCATAAACTTTCTGAGCTAAATAAGACATCACAATGATTCTAATGGGTTGAATTGTTGGGCACCAGGCAAACAATGGCACGTAGGGATCAAATCACTGAACTACTGGCGGCACAGATGAAGCAGAAAGTTGACGATGAAGAACAACACATAACAAAAGCTGTAGCAGAAATGGAAGCAAAAAACAAAAAAGAAACACAGGAAAAAGAAGAGAAGATAAAGTCGGATATCAAGGCCATCACTGAGCATAGGCTTGCAATGGTAAGAACACAACTGCTTTTGATTATATGGATTTTTGTTTTTCCATTCATGATTTACTAAGCCTAATGCTGGCCATACACTCCATTAAAAATCGTCCGAACGAACTTTACGAAAGTTCTTTCGTGAGAGCAAACGATAGTGCCATCATGTAATGACCGATAAATCGTTCAGTGGACATAAAAAAAAAAAGGGGGTTCGTTCTTTTTACATATACCTAGTGCAGAAAGTTCGGAAAGGAAACACATTGACTTTCCGACTTATCGTTCGTTCGGCAGAAAATTTCCAAACTTGTCCTTCGTTTTTGCGGCTCAAAAACGCCAAAACGATTTTCGATTTTGTGCCCATTAACTGGCTGAAAAACGAAAGATCTTTCTTAACGTCCGATTTTCGGCCGAATTTTCGTATAGTGTATGGCCAGCATAAGACTCTAAATGCTAAGGATCTCCTGTTGTGCCTATCATCCCTTTGCATTGCTGGAAAAAGTGTAGATATGAGGGAAGGTGTTTGTCCTGAGCAGAATGAGCAGCAAGAAATATGCTTAAAATAACTGTTTATAAATCAATTATAAATAGCTTATATTAAGGCCAAACTCCAGCCCAAGAATAACTCATTTTCATAGTTTTAGGAAAGTTAGAGCCACTGTCAAGTTTTTATTGGTGACTTGGTCTTCTGAACCAACACTTTGGGTAGTATCAGCTTCTTGGCCTCCCACTTGCTCTGTGGTTCCTTTTGTTGGTTCCTATATGACTTCAGGCCACAGTTTGTCAAATGAGCACAGCAGGGTACCAAAAATGTGACAGTTTAGAAAGTGTCTGTTTCCGAAAACTTTTTAGGTGACTGTTTCTTTTCAGTACAGCATGAGGTTCAGATTAAAGAAACGCTAAACCTGCCCATTAAGGGAAAGTGACAATGCCACCTGATAGTCCACTTCCCCCAGCAAGGTATAATTACTGATATGGTCCCTCTAAGGCACAGGGGTCAAACACAAGGCCCACGGGCCGATTCCGGCCCATTTCAAGTGGCCCTCAACCCCCCCTTTTGTCTCTGTCCCCACCTGGTCTCAGCAGCAGTGAAGACAGGGCTCTAACAGATCCTGCACTTCTCTGTCCAGCCCTCCTGGCAGCAGCACAAGGCAAGGGGGTGCACTAATGTAAGGGACAGTGCTTGACTTCTGGATTACCAAAACTCAGTATTAGAACGTCCGATCAATCGATCAGATTATTAATACTGAACCCAGTGCACAAATGGAAAATAAAAACTAAACAGTATTATGCCTGCATAAATATCGTATAGAGGAAGGCAGTATAAGCAGCTATTATATATAAAGAATGTATGTAAAAAATATGTCTATAAAAAGTTATAATACTGATGTAACACAAATCATATAAACATTAACAGCGCTAACAGTCTTGATAAACTTTGTTTCGCGCTGTTAATGTTTATATGATTTGTGGTACATCAGTATTATAACTTTTTATAGACATATTTTTTACATACAGTGCTTGACTTCTGATGGTGGGGGTGGGGGTGGGGGGCTCTTGACATCTGATGTAAGGGAGGTGCGGTGCTGATACAACCAGCCCTTTGAGGGCAACCATAATGCTGATGTGGCCTGCAAAGAAATGGAGTTTGACACCCCTGCTCTAAGGCCTCCTCACTGCAGAAGTCAACCTTGAGTTATCTCTGATTCTCTCTGATGGATAACATCACGTGGGAGAGGTCGTGTGCTCCTCCATCCTTGGAAGCCCCACTCCATTAAAACAAATATAGCATGAGAAATATCGGGTAAAGGTGATTTGTAGGCACTGTGACTTTGCTCTGAATGGGCAAGTGACTTACTAAAGAAAATACAAACATACTGTGCACTGCAAGTGCAGTTGCTTTAGATCGGAGGGGAAGCTCTGCTGATTTCTATCATCCAATCATGTACAAGCAAAAATGCTGTTTTTTTATTTTTCCTTGCACGTGATTGAGTATTCTTTGCAAAGTGAAGCTTTACCTCATTTACTAAGCTCTGGGGCATTGCACAGTATATTTGACTTTAGTAAGTCGACCCCCAACATCTCTGTAATGGATTTGACACTTTTGCTGAGGCAGTGATGTAAATAAGCAGTTGCAAACTAACAATGCTTGGTAAGTACTAATGACATAAGTACACCAGTTAAGGGGTCTAAAAGTTTCCACAAAATCAATTAGGCGCAATTAGAAACATGTGGACTTTAATGTTCTGAGCACAAAACATCACTCTATGAAATATGTTGTGTTTAACAACAGAGAAGAAAAAAAGAAGAGGAAGAAAAAGATGAGAAGTTGAAGGCCTTACAAGCCCTTTATAAAATAAAAGAGGCGGATAATTACTTCATTGCACAGCAGAAAGAGAAAATGAGACAAATAGAAGAACAATGTAAGAAAATGCAAACAATGCAGATCCAGCAGATGGTAAGAACCTACTTTTACTTTACCAACCACAGCTAAATACAGTATATGACTTTGCTTTTAGATGGATTTAAAGTGTTACTAAACCCAGAACAGTAAAATCAGTCTGTATATGAAAACTCCTCCTACAAGCTTTAACCAGGCACTGATAGAAGTTACAAGACTGCTATGTACTGCTGATGAGAAAGGGTACAGGCATACCCCACCTTTAAGTATACAATAGGGTTTAATTACTAAAGCTGGAGAGTGCAAAATCAGGCTCACTTCTGCATAGAAACCAATGAGCTTCTAACCTCAGCTTGTTCAATTAAGTTTTGGTTATAAAATCTGGATGCTCATTGGTTTCTATGCAGAAGTGAGCCTGATTTTGCACTTTCCAGCTTTAGTAAATAAACCCCATTGTGTACTTAAAATGGTGTATGACTGTATTTAGTAGTTTGTTTTTACTAAAATAATTACATTTCTGTGTACTGTGGGAGACCAGATATAGTGAATGCGGGGTCCTGGGTTTAGCAACACTTTAATATAATTGGGTTGACTAAAGGAGTAAATTGCATTGCAATGTAATTGTAATTTAATTGTAAATTGCATATTGACACTGGCGCAGGGTAACATTGGGGGTTATTTACGAAAGGCAAATCCACTTTGCACTACAAGTGCAAACTAGAAATTGCACTTGGAAGTCCAGTCCCTGTAGATCCGAGGGGGACATGCAAGGAAAATAAAAAAACAGCATTTAAGCTTGTAGATGATTGGGTAATAAAATCAGCAGAGCTTCCCCTCATTTCAGATCTTCCCCTCAGATTTACAGCGACTTCACTAGTAGTGCAAAGTGGATTTGCCTTTCGTAAATAACCCCTATTGTCCCTGGGATAATTATCTTTTGCACTTTTTGGCAAATTCTTTGGGGGTCATTTACAAATGCAATTGCTCTGTATTTCCAAATGTAACACTTTGCAAATGTATGTAAATCATGTGCAGTTACTATTTTATCCTTGTGGCTAAACATTCTGCTAGTGTTTTACCACCACTGTTTTGCACATATTTGTGTTTTTTGCTTGCTTTTATGCAAGTATTAAGAATTAAGTTGCACAAGAATCAACACAGCCACCTGTAACATAATTAAGAAGTGATGCTGACAGTTTTTTCTCTGAAAATGACTATGGTACCCAAATGCTACACCTATTTTAGGCGATTTGTGACATGTCTGTGGCAAATTTGCTTTTCTTTAACATAATGCAACAGTGTGGCAAATCTGACAAAACAACTGCCTCAAAGCAATATGACACAATTATTCCATGAAATGCGACATTATAATAAATCTGTTGCAGTGTAAAACGCTGGTCACTGCAAGGACACACAATTGCTTTCTTTGTGTCACATTGACACTACAACGCGGCCCAGAGCTGCACTGCCATGTGCTAAGATGAAATGCAGACATGCTGCATTTTATCCAATCGCACTGTGCAGAACCAGATGGCACTGTCCAGCAACGCATTACTATGAATGAAGTGTACTTTTGTATACTTCAAATAAAGTTTGCTTTAAAAAAAAAGAGTGGACCGTTTTTGTGTGCGCTCTGTGTGTGTCCGTCGTCTCAGCGGGGGTCATCCGTAAATCCCCGCTGAGCTGTCGGCGGACAGGGCGGTCCCCGCACACTGTGCAGAGACCGCCCTGTCTTTCCTCCGCTCTCCCCTATGGGGAATAGGATGAATACGGACCGTCTGTCCGTATTCATCCAATCCGATCCGCCAGACGGAAGAAAAATAGGGTTTTCTTCCATCCGAAAAAGCGGATCTTTGCGGACGTTAGCGGATGCATCATCCGCTAATGGACGCGATCCCATAGGGATGCATTACAAGTCCGTAAATGGACTTGTAAAAACGGACGAACGGACTGGACGTCTGAAAGGGGCCTTATGCGTTAAATTGTGCACCACACTGGCCTCTACCGCCGTGGGGAACTGAACCCCACACTGGAGGACATTGGTTATGAAGAAAAGTTGCGAGCACTGAACTTATTCTCTCTGGAGAAGAGACGCATGAGAGGGGATATGATTTAAATTTACAAATACTGTACTGGTGACCCCACAATAGGGGTAAAACTTTTTTGCAGAAGGGAGTTTACCAAGACACGTCATTAAAATGAGAAGAAAAGAGGTTTAACATTAAACTACGTCAAGGGTTCTTTACTGTAGGAGAGGCAAGGATGTGGAATTCCCTTCCACAGGCAGTGGTCTCAGCGGGGAGCATCAATAGTTTAGAAAAACTATTAGATAAGCACCTGAACGACCACAACATACAGGGATATACAAGGTAATACCGACATATAATCACACACATAGGTTAGACTTGGTGGACTTGTGTCTTTTTTCAACCTCACCTACTATGTAACAATGCGAGTTTGTCCTAACACTGCATTTCTGGCAAGATCAACAGATATTTTCTGTACTTGCTGACTATGTTCTTAATCTTAAACAATAAATCTAATGCAGCCGCCACATCTAGATACTGGTAAGCTGCAATTTATTACATTTGTTTTAAGAAGCCAGCATGATTGTACAATTTTTGTGTTTGAAATTTTATTTGAAGTTATTTGCTAAATATAGGCTGAGAAGAAAACCATGTCGCAGGCAGAAAAAGGAGCAGAGATGGCTTATACCAAACAAAATGAAGCTTTAATGTTAAAGGAAGAGGATGTTTTCCAAGAATATGCCAAACAAGTGATTGATTCAGTCACCAATGCTGGGTGTAATCCATATGCGCTGAAGAAAGCAGCTCAGATTGGTACTGGTGGTGGGCGCGGCCCAGTTTACTCTGGCAGAGGAGGCATTCGGCCCAGCTACCTGGTACAGGACACCAGTGGAGTCCAACTTCCGGCCTACCAGAATGACGCTACCCAGCAAATAAAGGGGATCTATGATTCCGGGGATATCCAACATGCTAAAAGAAAACTTGGTTTTACATACTGAGACACAATTTTACCACGTTAACACAACTGCGCAAGGAAACTTGTACTGAGACAATATAGAGCCTGCCAATGCTGATCTATCCTAAAAATATTGGTTACCTGGCTGTCGTGATTCATTAATTTTAGTACTTTATGAGGCTTTGTCCTGGAACAAGTATTCATTCCAGAAACAGTCAGGGAACTAAGAAGTTTCAGCTTCTGCCCCGTATTCTCTCAGTACCGGTTTCCATAAAGGATATCTGTACTTTCTGACAGTACAGTTATAATTTTTGCCTACCCCTCTTTACTGCAATCGCATGCACTTACTGACTGTGTTGATGGGGGAATCCTTTCTACGAAGCCATTGTGTTCTCCTGGCGGGGAGAGCCGTCCCTGTCATGGAAAACACAGTGATTGCTGCTACAGTGATTGCTGGGAGCCGCATTCTGCCGAGAACCCCGGCGGTGTGTACGCTCTCGGCGAGCCCCGCCCATCGGGAAACCCGTCAAGCAAATAATGAACAGGTTCTCTATTTGCTCGACGACCCGTCGGGATGAATGGCTGGTTGCCATTCCCGACGGGCGGGTTGCAGATTCTGACGGCCGGCAGAGAACCTCGACGGGCGGAACGATGTGTTCCGCCCGTCGAGTTTCTCTGTCGTGTGTACGGGGCTCCAGTTGGTCCCTGTTGAACTGGCTGATATTCAAACTGTCCATGGCCTACTTGACCTAATCGTTCCTCCTCCCAAATGTATGCTTTCCCCAAATTTGTTGAAGACTTCAGACTTGAGAAAAGTTTAGAGCCTCTGGTCACAAAAATCTTACTTCCACTAGATGCACCTGCACATTTATTCCTCATTAAAGCGAAGTCCACCTGATTTTTTTTTTTTTTAAATGCCAGAAGCTACAAATACTACAGCTGCTGACTTTTAAAAAATGGACACTTACCTGTCCAGCGCGCCCGTGATGTCAGCAGAAGAGGCTGAGCAATCACTCGGTCCTCGGCTGCTTCCGCCACCATCCTCGGTGAGGGAATCAGGAAGTGAAGCCTTGTGGCTTCACTGCCCGGTTCCCTACTGCGCATTCGCGAGGATCGCGGTGCGCTGTCACTGGTCCTCTCTTTCTCCTGGGAACTGTGTTTCCCAGAAGACAGCGAGGGGGCGGGGCTCTGACGTGACGAGGCTGTACTGTGAACCTCCGCTTTATGTCTATACAAATTCAAGCCTCATCATCTCAATGGGACCGTCTCCTGTATTAAAAGTTCACCCCATAGAAGTCTATGGGAATTGACAGCACAGGTATAGCCAGGGGCAAAGAAGATATCAATAGAAAGAAGAGCCGACAAGACTGTAATCCTTGAAGTATCGTTTATTGGTACATCAGAGTGACAATAAAACAATAATGCAGGCACCTTACGACACGACTATGGCTATTGCCGAAACGCGTCAACTTTATTGTTTTATTGTCACTCTGATGTACCAATAAACAACACTTCAAGGACTACAGTCTTGCCGGCTCTTCTTACTATTGTTGCATTGGAATGTGTTACATCGATTCTCGGCACCTGTGAGTGGACCTGGCGTATGGATTGGGTTGTTCCTGCAGAGATCGGTGTTACCTTTTTCTTTTCCAAAGAAGATATCAGTCAGAAGTTCTGGAGATTCCTGCAGGACATCCGATTTGGTCAAGTATGTATCTGGGGCAGGTAAATTTAGGTCAGGAAGGTTAGGCAAAAAAAGAAAACTGTACTTTCTCTGAAAGAACAAATATCCTTTAATTGTAGGCAACACAATTCATAATAATTAAACTTGAAATAAAAACAGGATTTGGTGTGGTCTGACTTTTTACATTACATAAAGGCTAATTATGCCTCCAGCCATTGTGTGAAAAATATATGTATTGGTCTATGAATTTAAAAGAATGCTGTAATTTATTTTTTGTTTTTTTCCCTCGATAATATCAGCAAAAGCAGTATGTCAACGTTAAGATACAATAAAATATCCACACCTTTTCCAAGCATTTGTATCTGTATTTTTATTGTGGGGGTAGAAAAGTCGCCATATTAGTTCTTATTACATACATACATAAAGGCCACAAAGGCACATAGAAAATAATGGTTTTATATTTACCCTGCTCACACTGCATTGGAGGGGAAAGGTGCGTAAAATTGCAGCATGTCTGCATTCTTTTATACCACACTGGTGTCCACCTGATGTCTATAGCGAAGCCCTGATGCAATGCTTGACATGAATAAGATGTCACTTTCTGACATTCCAATAACGTTAGGGTAAAGGTAAATGGTGCCTTATGTTATAAAAATGCAAGGCACCGACCCTGTACAGAACGGACACTAGCTAAAAGGATCATTAAAGTGTTACTAAACCCACAACAGTAAAAATCAGTCTCTATAAGCAGTAAAACAGGCTTGTTATACTTACTGTGGAACCTACAGGGTTAATTCTCTGCATTGCATAAAAATGCATTTGATCCTGTCTTCTCTGATCCTCTCATTCTTCCACAGTCCCCAATCCATCTTTTGATAGTACAGAGCCATAGGAGGCACTCTGCACATGCTCAGTTTGGTGTGTATTGCTAGAGAGTTTATTTTTTTGGGAAGGTGCATGTGATCAGCACATGGCCAATCAGCACTGTCCAAACAGAGGGTCAAGGGTCCTGCAGCCTAGGATAGTTAGAGGAGAATGAAAACTTCTACAAGCTTTAACCAGTGCTCGGCCAAACACTGATAGAAGTCACAAGATAAACTGCTGATAAGAAAAGGTATTTTAGCAGTTTACATCTACTAAAACTTGGATTTCCATCTTCTGTGTACTGTGGGAGACCAGACATAGTGAATGCAGGGTCCTGGGTTTAGTAAAAAAAAAAAAAAAGAAAATACATCCGAATAGATTGTCCATTCCCACAGATCCAGACTTGATGATTGAGAAAGTTCACCTCACAAATTACCATGCGTGGGATGTGGACAGTGGACAGAGCTGCAACTTGTAGTCCTACCCAACAGAGTATTATGTTTGCTTCCTTTTGAACTGGTGCCACATCGATTGTTAAAAGTAGGCCACAACCATGTTGATTTCCGACTGGAATGTCATCAAATTCCCTCACAATCTGGATGGTCCAGCGTTCAAATGAAAACCAAATTGCCCTTAGTTAGAGGATGTTGATGGGAAGACAGCTTCCTCTGATGACCAAGTCCCCTGCACACAAAGGGCATACAGGATTCCAGTGCATCAGGCTGGCATCCATCATGAGAACCCTCAATGTCTTTGGAGGGTAGGGCTTCCATGGCCCTATTATTGGGTTAGAAATCCACCATGCCAGTATTGTTTTTGTTGTATTTAACAGCTTGGAGTGCATACAGTACAGGCTCAAAGGAGGCAACCATTAGACCCAAGACCCTCGTGCGACATCAAATCATGAGGATCAAATCAAAGTTCTAAAATGGCTGAAGTGTCAGCTGAAAGTGATAGCGAAAATTGATCTTTCAGCAGGAGATTGTCCAGGTACCCCACAACATGAAAACCTTGAGCACATGGGCCACATTCTGTCATGTGGTTTTGGAACCATAGAAATGCAAGAGTAGAAGCCTTGAAAGCATTCTTCCTTTGGTACAGGAGTAATGCCTCCTGCAACAGAAGCTACTGAACAGGAGGAAGAAGAGCAGACCATCTTTGCAGGGAGAGAGGAAAGTTGAAGCAGGGAGGAGATAGAGTTTAAAAATCCAATTTGTAGCACAAGAATGATACAGCCGCTAGGATGAATGCAGATAGTGACAGAGTCTGCGGAAAGTGAAAACAGCCTCAGCCCAGGCCACACCCCTAATGTGTTTCACCTCACCACTGGGGGGGGGGGGCTTAATCATGGGGATCCTATGATTAACCACTTAAGGACCGCCGCATGTACATTTACGTCGGCACAAGGGTACCGACAGGCAAATCAACGTATATATACGTTGGTGCCTTAAGGTGGGTCGGGGGTCTGATCGGGACCCCCCCTGGTACATTCGGTGGTCCGCGCGGCTGTACGAGCGATGAGGGGGCGGCTATTCGTTTTTGTCCGCCCCCTCCGAAACGCTCTCAGCCATTGCGCGCGCCCCCCGCCCTGTCACTTCCTCCTCCTGTGTAAACACAGGAAGGAGGAAGCGATGTGATCTCTCCCTCAGCGTTTTTTTCAACCACCGCTGAGGAGAGATCACAACACAAGTAAGTCTGCACAAACACTACACTGACACATACTACATATAGGCACATTTAACCCCCCCTGATCGCCCCCCCTCCCCCATGTCACAGTGTCACTGAATGCAGTAATCATACATGTATGATTACTGTATTTAGAGTCAGTGTGACAGGCAGTGTGAAAGTCAGTTAGTGTTAGGACCTGGGTAGCCCCCATACCCCCCCCCCCTAATAAAGTTTTAACCCCTTGATCACCGCCCTAGTTAACCCTTTTACTCCCTATTGCCAGCATCACTAAGCGATCATTTTTCTGATCGATGTATTAGTGTCGCTGTTCCCGCTAGGTAGCTAATTTTTTTTTATTGCGATTTTTTTTTTACTAAAGACATGTGGCTAAATACATTTTGGCCTAAATGTTTGACTAAAATTTAGTTTATTGATTTTTCTTATAACAAAAAGTAAAAAATATTGATTTTTTTTCAAAAATGTCGCTCGAGGAGATCAAATACCACCAAAAGAAAGCTCTATTTGTGAGAAGAAAAAGACGCAAATTTTGTTTGGGAGCCACGTCGCACGACCGCGCAATTGTCTGTTAAAGCGACGCAGTGGCGAATCGCAAAAACCCCTTGGGTCATTTGGCAGCATATTGGTCCGGGTCTTAAGTGGTTAAGCCCCATGGGAAGGGCAAAACATGTTGAAGGTGTGGCCTGGATGGAGCCCAGGCTGAGGCTGTTTTTACTTTCCACACACAGGGGTTGTGTTGAGATGTGCAGCTTTTGGGACTTTCTTCTCTTTGTAGGAATAGTGTCCCATGATTGTATTAGTGGGAGGAATAATGCCCCATTATTAATGTCAGTGCCAGGAATGTCCCACTTCTAATGTCAGTAGGAGGAATACTGCCCCAAGGGCCATATAAAGGCCTGCAAAGGGCCACTGTTTGGAGACCACTGCTATAGAATGAAGCAGCTGTCTAAACTAGGACCCCAAGCTACTGTACATGCTTAGTCCAACAGGAGGTGGGAATCTAATGTCACACATTCCACAGCACAGAGCAATCTGACACCTGGAGTGGCGGGAAGGGATACATTCCCCTCTATATAGCCTCTCCAGGGAAAATTCACATCCGAGGCTGTCAAGAACCTGTTGTGCACTAGAAGAGGGGCGGGCTGTCACCATGGATAGCTTGGTGTCTGAGAAAACCAGCAGAAGGGACACGTGCATATTACGAGAGCCAGGATCCACGCTAGGCAGTATGGGCTGAGGCAAGTATACTTTATGATTTATGCATTAAGGTAAAAAAAAAAAAAACTTCTGGGTGCAGCTCCCCTCACCTCATCCCACACTTATATCTACCTCTGCCCCATCTTGATCCAGTGATGTAAATGGGAGCAGCCACTCTTCCAGGTAGAAAAGGAGGTGTAAAAAAAAAAAAGCATGGAAAGCCATCCTGCCCCCTGTAAGTGCAAATTAATATCAGCTGGTTCCGTCTCAACTGATGGCCTATAAAAAGGTGTCTCATTTCCAAGGTTTCACACAAGAAACATCTCATGATGGCAAAAGCAAAGCTCTCTCAAGACCTTCACAACCCTATTGTTGCAAAACATACTGATGGCATTGGTTACAGAAGGATTTCTAAACTTCTAAATGTTCCAGTGAGCACTGTTGTCCAGATCCCGAGTTCCTTTTAGTGCCGTTAATTGGACTCTTGTCACTTTCCTATGGGCCCAGAAACCCCTGCAACTGGCCCAGTCGATTTTACGAAGATTAAAGTTGCTGGGCGGTATGGCTTTGCTGGATTTCAAACTCTAACACATGGCTTGCCATGGCCACTGAAACAGTGGGTACAAGTACAACAGATACTAGCCAGGGCCCAGCTGGATTTGGTGCAAGACAAATTGTCCAAAAAGCCTTTTGTGATTTTTTTTTTTTTTCCCATCGCAGCCACTCCTTCACCGCTCACCCCCAGTTGTTGGGAACCCGGTCTTCAGTGATCCTAGATTTAAGGACCTAAAAGGGGAAGATACAAAAGGTCCGCCATTGCTTCAATGGCCAGTGGATGACCAAGCAATGAATTATGGATGACCCGTACTTGGCTAGTCTTTCATTCTGGAAAAAAAAAACGAGTTAGCTAATTTCATTGGCTCTCATCCTTCCAGGGAGCCCTACTACCTTCGAAACATTGTGTCTGAAACAGTCCCCCTACGCACCATATAATCTTTCAGACTTATCAATTATTCGTATCATCACCCCCAGATTTCAGACCTCTCTATATATCCAAGTGGGAGCAAGAACTAGGACTTCAGCTCACAGTAATGCAAGTGGAGAAACTTCTATTCTCTTCTAAAACTTTGGTTTGCACCAATTATCAAGAGGCTGGATCTAAGGTGTTGACCCGGTGGTACTATACGCTTGTGAGAATCCATAAGATGTTTCCCCAGAGCTGGAGGTGTGGAGCAGAACCGGGCTCGCTGCTCTCCATCTTCTGGTCTTGCTGCCTTGTGCTACCTTTTTAGACTGAGGTCCATCGCATTGTCCAGTTTACTGATCGGGCGTTGCCTTGGACCCCCACATTTTTCCTTACATCACCATGAGATTCCAAGCAAGATCTATAGGAGATCCATCTTACAGCAGCAACCCACTGTTTTGGAAGCAGATTCAGCCGCCGGTGCTGGCCGTCTGGTTAAAAAGAGTAGCCAAAGTCAGTGCAATGGAGGACTTGGTTACCACGAACAGGGGTCTACATGAGAAGTTCATCAAGAAATGGTTTTATTGGCCAGAGTTTGTTTATTCTGAGGAACAAGGGCTCAATTACCATCATGTATTTTATATATACTTTTTGTACCATGTATTATTTATAAATATTATTCAAATAAGTTTGTATACTCTCCACTGCTCATTGTATCCTCACAGTCCAACCATAGGTTATTTTTGCCCTTCCCTTTTTTATATATACATACACAAGTGATTTCCTTAAAATGTTCATGTTGGGTATTAATTTATTTGGTGTAACATTATCTTTCACAGAAATAAATTGTGCTAACTTTACTGTTTTTTTTATTTTATTTAATTATTCAAATAAGCATATTTAAAATAAAAATAGCGTTTGTAAGACCGATGCACAAATACGGTGTGACAAAGTATTTCAACAATCTTCATTTTATTCTCTAGGGCAGGGGTAGGCAACCTCAGCCCTCCAGTGGGGTGAAACTACAAATCCCATCATACCTCTGCCTCTAGAAGTCATGCCCGTGATTGTCAGGGTCTTGCAATGTGGTTTCACCACAGCTGGAAGGCAGAGGTTGCCTACCCCTGCTCTAGGGTCTCTACAAAAAAAAAAGTAAATATATAAATTATATACAGTAGAACCTCAGATTGCAAGTAACACGGTTAATAAGCGTTTCGCAATATGAGTATTTTTTTTTTTTTTTTAATCCCGATACTGTTTGCGAGTATTGTCTGGCAAAAACGAGCAGTATTCACGCCTCTGCAGTGTGCAGTACTACATGTACATTGCACAAGCCTGCACCAAACCTTAGCAATTTTTGGACTGGACAAGATGACAACCCTAAAGGGGAACCTTAGGGAACAAATCAAACAGGTTAGAAGGCCTTGCATAGTTGCATAGCGTGTTAGTCCCAAACAATAAAAATAAAAAAAAAACACACACATTATTAAAAGGTTTCAGGTATCCTACCCTGCACAAATAAATTGCTGTACCCCCTAAAACCCCAAGTTCTTATTTAATAACAAATAGTTGGCAAGCTTTGAATAAAATTATCTAAAGAGGGAGAGGAGAAAAAAAAAAAAAAAAAACACACACACACACACACACACACTCCATATGCTCTATAACAGTTGATCCAGGGGGAAGAACTTTTTTTTTTGCAAAGTGAAGCTTTACCTCAATTACTAAACTTTGAGGCTGGGTTCACACTATTGGGAATTGAATGCAAGTTTATCCGCATCCAATTAGCATGTCAGGAGACTGTGACCAGCTCTCCATTGAGCCTGTTCACACAGCTCTGTGACAGCTTCGGAACGAATTGCACAGAGGTCCTGTGCGTCTTCTGGTCCAAATTCAGCCAAAAATTCGTACCTGAAAAAACAGTGAACAGTGAACGCACCGGAACCCTGCTGTAAACCGCTCCGCACGGCAGTGTGAACCCAGCCTGAAGCAATTGCACTTTGCAGTCTACTTGCCTTTATTAAATCAACCCCTATGTGCGGTGACAGACGTTTGACCTCAGTGAAAAACACGTCACTGCAGGGACACAGGTAACAATGGCTTATGTGTCCCATTCGCACAACAAAGCAGCATAGTGCTGCAGAGACAAAATGCAGACATGCTGCACACCGACACTGAAGTGCACATTTTGTACACTTCACATGATCGGTGCACCAAACTGCCCCCTAGCCAGCCAGCCATGCAGTGCTCCGGCTGCTCTGCAATTTGACTGAGGGCCAATGTGTATTGGCCCTGAAGCATGATCCAATTCACTGCAGGACAGAAATAAAATTCCTTCCTGAATCCCTAGGAGGCAAACCAATTTTCCCTGGATCAAATACCCCTGGCGTTATTACCTCTAAAAATTTGTATCCAGACAGATTTTATGCATTTAGAGGGGTGGATAAATTGGTAATGTAGAAAGGATTTCTTGAAAGGAAGATGAGAAGGTTTGTGAATTCACATCAAGTTATAATGGCACTGCATTGCTTGCAGTCATTTGCTGTACCTGCCGAAAATGTTGTTGAACAATGACTGCAGCCACAATATTGAATAGCTGGAAACTTGGGTTTAGATATGCTTTACAAAATATGGGATAGGAGAGCTTTGATAGAACATTTGAAGCTATATTGCCATGAGATTTTAGTGAATTACAAAAATGAATGCGGGGGGGGGGGGGGGGGGGGGTTTACACTCTTTTTTAAATATATTTTAAAATATCTAAACCAAGAATAACAGACAAAGACAAGTGCCATTTCAAAATCAGTACAAACTAAAAAGATGCATTATCCACAACTTTGACGCAGACTTGGCTACTAATACATACATTTTACTCAGATGAACATAACAGAAGAATCACAGCCTTGGTTCTTTGAGTAACCAAAAAGTCTCAAAATCCAAATTTCATTTAACAATTAATAAAGTGGTTCGATTATATGCATGCTTAAACGGTTTTCCACATCTAAAAAGAAAATAGAGTTCTGCTTTAGACTCCTTTATGGAGAGACTGAAAATCAGATCAGCAGTAAAACTTCATACCGATCATTACAGTATAACAGCTTCTTGCAAGGACAAGGCCAACTATTGCTTTCAAACTGAGTGTTTGCAGGTAGGATCAATACAGGGTTGTAAAGCAAAGGTCTCCTCTTAAAGGGACTTACCAATTTATGAAGTTTTTGCTTAATTCAGCCTCCACTATACAACAAACCTTTATCTATATAATGAGGAGGCAATCGGAGACCATGTGCTGGAGAAAAAAATAAATAAAAAATTTGACTGGGGCGCTATACCAGATTTTACCTGGCATCTCTCCCCCCTGAAATATAAAACTACACCAATGATCCAGAAAAAAAAGGTGGGGTTAGGGCAGTATTAAGAGTGTTCAGTTTTGTAATAACAGGAAAACCCAATTAAGGGCAGCAAACAAACCACACTTCAAATTTATACAGCAGAAAACATTTAGTATACATTCCATACTATACATAGATATTACCCAAGCCTTTAAAAAAATACTTGTAAACATACGTCAAAAGTTTCTAAGATGTTACATATAGTCTTTTACAGGTATGGTGTAAATTCTATTGGAAACGTGCCATTAAAAAAATACTTGTAAACATACGTCAAAAGTTTCTAAGATGTTACATATAGTCTTACATGTATGGTGTAAATTCTATTGGAAACGTGCCATAACATCAGGAACCAAAGCACAGCATTTTAATCAAAGCATGAACACATGCGTTTTCTGAAGAGATAGGAGAAAACCAAAAACTTTCCAGCCAAGTAAAACTAGAGGAAAAAAAAACCTGCAACCATTTAAAAAACACAAAATGTTGACAATGTTGTACACCTAAAATTCTTTCATGGAACATTTATTAAAACATGAGCAATACAAATGATCCTGGCTGGGGACTGTATAAGAAAAAAAAAAAAAAAACGCGGACAAGTGAAAAGTTTATAAAAAAAAAAAAAAAAAAAAAAAAAAAAAAAAAGAAAAGAAAAAAAGAAAAAAGTCCAAAAATATGTCTAAATTGTATTACTCATTTTTATTGTCAACACTGTTGGGACTGGACTGACTATTTATTCTTTGTTCCTTTGAGCGGGAAGTACGTCTTTCACGGCTGGGGGACCTTTTGTCATTTTCTTTGTCATGCGAATATCTTCTATTTTTTTCCAGGTCTCCGCTTTTCTCATGGGACGATCTGTCCTCTCTGTTAGTGCTATGCACTGTGTTGGAGTCTGGACTCGTATGATTTCGGCTAGACTTTCTGGTTAGTTTACTTTCTGGACTGCTGCTGCGAGAGGACTTACTTTTGTGGCTTTCACGCTCTGGGGACTTTTTCGGAGATCCTTTTCTTCCTTCTTTTTTTGCAGAGTTTTCGTTTTTGGTGTGACTGACCTCGCGATCGGAAGATTTCGAGTCATCCCGGCTCGTACTTCGTTTTCTTCTGGACTTTTCTGGGGTTCTTTTTCGATCTCTGCTTCTGGACCGACCCCTTACCTTGGATTCTTTGTCTTTGCTTTTAGCGCGATCTCGACTTCTGGTTCGTCGCTTGTCCCGGCTTCTCGATGGAGCCCTTTTAGCCTTTTCTTTGCTTTTGCTTCTCTCTTTAGCTGTGCTGCTGGATCTACGTTTTGCTTTTACAGATTCACGTTCCTTACTCCTTGCTTTTTCATGCCTATCTTTGCTCTTGTCTTGTTCCTTGCTTTTACTTCTACCCCGTTCTTTACTTTTCACTCTCTCCTTGCTTTTGCTGCCACCCCGTTCTTTACTTTTCACTCTTTCCTTGCTTTTGCTTCCACCCCGTTCTTTACTTTTCACTCTCTCTTTGCTTTTGCTTCTATCCCGTTCTTTGCTTTTCACCCTCTCCTTGCTTTTACTTCTACTCCGTTCTTTACTTTTACCTCGCTCCTTGCTTTTACTTCTATCCCGATCTTTACTTTTCCTTCTTTCCTTGCTTTTACTTCTACCTCGTTCCTTACTTTTCCTTCTTACCTTGCTTTTACTGCCATCTCGTTCCTTACTTTTCCTTCTTTCCTTGCTTTTACTTCTATCCCGTTCTTTACTCTTACTTCTTGCTCTCTCTTTGCTTCTCGCTCTGTCCCTGCTTTTACTTGTTACAGGTTCATTTTTTGACTTGCTTTGTTTTGCTCTCTCCTTACTTCTGCTTCTCTCTTTATCTTTTGTTTTGTTGTCTGATTGTTTTCCTTTTTCCCTTTCATGTCCTTTTTCCTTGCTTCTTGATCTGGTCTTATCACGCTTGCTGTGTTTCGCCTCTCTGTTATTTTTAGTGTTCTCCTTACTTTCACTCCGGCTATCAGACTTCGTCCTTTTTCTGCTCCAGGATTTATTCTCCTTTTCATCATTTTTGCCACGTTTCTTAGACTCCCTTTCCCTGCTGCTTGATTTTCGATCTTTGCTTTTCTTCCCATGATCGTTTCTTTTGCTTGGACTCTCAGGTGGAGCTCTTTGGTCAGACTGTTTCCTCTCCCTTCCCCTTACTGGACTTTTTTGATTGTCTTTTTCATTCATTTCACTCCTGCAAAGAACAATTTGTAGTGCAATGACAACACAGTCCAATATAAAATAATTCAGAGAATTCTTCTCATTTACAGACTTTTACCCTTGCTGAAGATCATGAGTAGACTACAAATATGCCCTTGCCTGCCTCTGAGATTTATCACAGAACCAAGGTGTAAATTTCTCTGGCATCTCCACCCAAAACGTTAAACTTACTATACTGAAAATCAGCCAAATTCAACCATGCTCTGCATATCCCAAAGGCTAAGCAACCATGTCAGTTCTAAACTTTGTTTTTGTGCAGTTAACATTTCTTTCAGGTAAACAATTTACAACAAATTCAAATAAATATGCCACTGTCTTTTCTCTAAGCAGTGGTAATTTTTGGTCAGCCAAGACAACAAACTTCATAAATAAAAAAGGACAATTATTGTAAAGCTAAAATGTTTCTGAACTCTACAGAGATGAGGCATGTCTTCTTTCTAAAGTCCTAAAAGCAAGATTTTTTTTTTTACATTACACAATTTGGAACAATTGAAATATAAGGACTTGTATGAACATTTTACCAGTTTTATGGTCATATCCATTTAAAGTGGTTCTAAAGACTAAGCTTCCTCACCCCCTTATACTTACCCAAGCACTCGCTGAAAATAAGGAGCCAGGAGTGATGGCAGGGATCCCAGAAGAGGATTGGTGCTGCTTTGTGCAAAACCATTGCACAGAGTCGGCACGCCTGACATGTTTGTTGATTTATTAATAATACAATCACTTTGAAAAAGAATAGTATGCTGAAATCAAATCTGAATGACAAAACAAAATAAGCTTTCCATATCCACCACTACTGCATAGACCTGACTGCTCTTGCCAGGAGAATTTAATAATGAACTCCAATAAATCTGGAGAGTCAGTCTATCCAAAGCGTATATATCAGTAGTTGGCTTCATGTTATTTGCATTTTAATTATCAAATAATGTACCTATGAAAGATAACCTTTAAAATTGTCAGATTTTCAAAATGCAGTTCCCAGGTTTGCACACCAGCTTTGGCAAACGATCTTCCTAAGAGATGCAAGTATACAGAGGTGATCCAACCCACTAGATTTCACCTCCGATACTGGAAAATCATACTTGGGTGGGCTGACTATTAAGAGTCCCCCCACCACCCTAGCATAATTTAACCACTTATGAGCTCAAGTTGTCAATGAAACTCCTTAGGGGGACTTCATCACACAGACTGGGCTCACATTGAAATACTGCATAGAACAGAACTCGTGTATTACAATGCAAGAACCGCTCTTTGCAGCAGTGAAGATTGCCCACCACTGAAGCCAAGATGGGCCCTGCTTGTCATGCAACTGTATCAGCAATATGTAGCCTGTATTTTTTTAAACTTATTGTGGAGAAGGGACTAAATTGGAGGCGTTCTTAGAACCCTAAAGGACACTTGAAAGCAAAACGAAACGACACATACTTATCTCCTTTGATCCAGCGTTCTCCACTAGAATATCTCATCCTCTGTGTTCTCTGCATCTCTTGCCTCCAGTGTGGCGGAGTCTCACTTCTTCTAAATCGATCTCTAGATCGAGATCTTGATGGTGTACGGTAGCGCTAAAAAAATAAAAACAGACAGTTAAAGTCATTTTGATTTTCAAGACAAAGCGATTGTAAAGCTTTTTTTTTTTTTTAAATAACCCCGGGAGGTTTACCATGCAGGCGCGCTCCCGAGTCCAGCATTTGCAGCCATAGACAAAGAATGTAGGACTCGCCCCGCCTCCGGGTCATTGGATTTGATTGACAGCAGCGGGAGCCAATGGCTATGCTGCCATCAATCTAGCCAATCAAGAGCCGGTAACTCCAGGCAGAGAGGAAGAGCACGTCTCCGCCGCAGGAATTACAGGGCTCAGGTGAATAAAGGGGAGGGGGGCTAAGGGGGCCGCTCACCGTCAGAAGTTTTTTTCACTTTAATGCATAGGATGCATTAAAGTGGAGTTCCACGGAATTTGGGGTCCGATATGGCATAGATCTATGCCCAGAAGTGGGAGAAAATACCTGCATTATGTCTGCCCCCCCCCCCCCCGAAAGGTTCCAAATGTGACACTGGAGAGGGGGAGGATTCCAAAAAGCCAAAGTTCCATTTTAGGGTGGAACTCTGCTTTAAGGTGAAAAAACACAAGGGTTTACAACCCAATCACAGCGGCTATTTACAGCGCGATCTGTGCGGCTAATGAGAGATGATCTCAAATGTAAACATATGAGATCATCTCTCATTGGCGGCTCACACAGAGACAGCGTCCTGTCAGGGAGAGAGGAGACAGATCTGTGTCCCTTGTACATAGGGACACAGATCGTTCCTCTCCAGTCAGTCCCCCTCCCCCACAGTTAGAACACTCTGCAGGGTACACATTTAACCCCTTCCTCACCCCCTAGTGTTAAATCCTTCAATGTCAGTCACATTTATACAGTAATTAGTGCAGTATAAATGTGAACGGTGGCAAAAATGTGTCAAAAGCGTCCGCCATAATGTCACAGTCCCAATAAAAAAAAAAAAAAAAACGCAGATCGCCACCATTACTAGTAATATTAAAAAAAAAAATCTGTCCCCTATTTTTTAGGCGCTATAACTTTTGCGCAAACCAGTCGCTTATTGCGTTTTTTTTTTTTTTTTTACCAAAAATATGTAGAATACGTATCGGCCTAGACAGAAAAAAAAAATGTTTAAAAAAAAAATTGGGCTATTTATTATAGCAACAAGTAAAAAATATTGTATTTTTTTTCAAGATTGTCGCTTTTTTTTGTTTATAGCGCAAAAAATAAAAAACCACAGAGGTGAGCAAATACCACCAAAAAAAAGCTCTACTTGTGGGGAAAAAAAAGGACGTCAATTTTGTTTGGGAGCCACGTTGCGCAATTGTCAGTTAAAGCGACGCAGTGCCGGAAGCTGAAATTTCACCTGGTCAGGAAGGGGGTATATGTGCCCAGTAAGCAAGTGGTTAAAAAAGGAACCAATCCAAGTATGCAAATTCCATACATGGCTGCTACCTGTGGAAGTGGAGAAACAATTTAGTAGCTGCTGTTACTACAGTGACCCTCACTAGTTTACTGCCCACATGCTGGGTGGCTGCCCTACTGCATTGCAGTGATTACAGGGAGTTGCTTGCTCACAAAGACACCATTCTGAACTCTGCATGACTTTTGATACAAAGGTGAGCAGATGCCCATTGGGAAAGGTGGAGGTCACAATCGTTTTGTGCATGTTTAAGACTTCACATATTGCACAAGTATGTTAGAAGACGTAACTTATGGACACTGTCATTTGTTTACAATATATAGCCTTCAAGTTTAGATTTTCTATGTTCACATTGAGATTTGTTATTGTGGTTTTATTTTTATGTATGTCGCTACGTATTATCACAATTGATAATATATAGTAAGTGTATAGAGCATAGGATTTGATACGAGATTTCATGTATTTGTATTTAGCATGGCATATTTAAGATCTCTCTATACCACACACACACTTGCATTGCTTCTGAAAAATATAAGGCATTCTCTGATTGGCACAAGGTGCCAAGCAAGCAACTCCATGTGTTTACAGCAGGATAGTCGCTCAGCACAGTACCAGGAAGACCATGAGGACCATTCACTTCCACAGATAATCGGCGAGGTAGGTAGTGTAACTATGCAAAAATATCCATACCTGGAATTCTGCTTTAACTTATTAGTTGCTCTAGGTAACTTGCGTTCATAAATGGACCGACTAACAGTAACTTGCTTTCATGTATACAGTGCAGTGGAAAAGTATTCACACCCCCTTGAAATTTTCCACTTTGTCATGTTACAACCAAAATCGCAAATGTATTTTATTGGGATTCGACCATTTACCAATAGAATAAAAAAAAAATTAGTAAAATATAAAAAAGACGATTTTACACCACGTAAATAGTTATCCAACAGGTCACGCTTTTAAATTGCGTATGTCCGTGAAACAAACAACGGTACCTAAAAAAAAAATCCCACTTAGAGTTAGGTCTGGCCCTAGAATTATTGCTCACACTGATGTTCATGTTCATACTTCACATATGTGAAGTACAGTTATCAATCACTGTTTATCCCCATCTCCGTCTTCTAAGTTGTAAGCAAAGCAAAACCAGTCCCGATGGAACAGGAGAGCCTGGTACAAGCGGTGGGGTGGGTGGACCTTTTCCTGTTGCCTGTAAGGCCCCTTTCACGCGGAGGCGTAATTCAGGCGTTTTAGCGCTAAAAATAGTGCATAAACACCTGAAATAATCCTGCCCCAACATTCTCAATGTGAAAGCTAGAGGGTTTTCACACTGAGGCGATGCGCTGGCAGGAGGAAAAAAAAATCTCCTGCGAACAGCATCTTTGGAGCGGGGTGTTTACCGCTCCCTCCCATTGAAAACAATGGGAGACCGCAGTAATACCGCCCTGTGGTATTAACCTTTTTTCGGCAGCTAGCGTGGGTTAAAACCGCACCGATAGCTGCCGAATATTGCAGTAAATACAACGGTATAGCGGCACCAAGAATCGCGCCGCTATAACACCACCGCACCTCACATGCCCAGTGTGAAAGGGGTCTAAGAGAAACGTGTAGGGAATCGCTGGCTCTAAGGACTGACATCTGGATCATGGCTGCAGATATTTCCTAGGACTTGTATAAAGTACATTGGTTGCAAAGTGCTTAAGCAAGAAACAAACCTAGAAAACCCCAGAATTTCCTCAAAAGCCAGAGATCTTCAGAAAACTGATTATATTATATATATATATATATATACACACACACATACATACACATGGGCTGCAACTAACAATTATTTTCATAATCGATTAGTTGGCCAATTATTGTTTTGATTAAATCGGATAATTAGCCCAAAAAAAAAAATTGGGGCCAATTTGTTGTTGGGCAGATTACAAAAAAAACAGATGTGAATCCAGGTCTGAGATGTTTAGTAACATAAAAAAACAAAAATAAAGTACAAAAAAAGAAGAGCAAATAATCGCTACTGTAGGGGTTCATTTTTTTACTGTGGGACAGTGAAAGTAATATTTACAGTAGCGATTTGCTTTTTTGTACTATAAAGGGCTAATTTTAGTTTTTTTTTAACCCCATTATGTTACTGGCCAATCAATCTATTATGAAAAAATTGTAATCGATTTCATAATCGATTAGTTGTCGATTAGTTGTTTCGGCCCCAACACACACACACCTATAATGTTGCCTAAGCAGTGCCATGAAAAAATAAAAATCTTTTGCTTTGAATACTTCCCGATTGGCCCTGTAAGGGTGAATAGAGGGCTAGGAAGGGGTGGTTAGCAGCACGTGGTGCCTGTTCAATAAGGTTTGACTGACTGTGCTTAACACTCTTGTAGCTCTTTTAATACATTTTCCATAGGGATTTATAAAGTATTCTGAAACTAAGGCTAATAGCTGTAAATCTGCTGTGTAAAATCGAAAGCACACTGCAGTCTCTGGCTCATGGCATGTCGCTGCTGTGCTACTCCACATTCCCCTTGTTTTCCTTACTGGAGAGGAAGTTGTACCTGAAAATCCGAGACCCTCCCTGCTTTATTCATTCTATGGACCTTTGCTTTCGGCACACCTTACCTCTTGATCATTAATCATGGTGATAGGTCCGACATAAGCAAAGCACTGCTCCTCTAGGACCACCTCCACACAGACACATCGGAGAACAAGGCATTGTAAAAAGTAGTACTGGTGAAAGAGGAGCTACAGGGAGCCCAATGATAAGATTGGTTACTAATCCTTTGCCTTGTGCTTGCTTTTCTGAGAGCCCAGATTGACTGGTTTGGAAAACAATGAGACATGTTAAAATAAAAGCTTACTCTGGGGCCTCTTCCTTTAATTTTTCTTCCAGACCTTGTCACTAAAAGCCTTCTCTGGTAAAGTGAATTGCTAAAATACAAAAAAAACAAAAACAAATCAAAACTAATGCAGGAAAGCAACCATGGAGCTACAGTTTAGACAGTAAACACCATCAGTCTACAGCTTTTCTATATGCAAAGCCATTATTCCTGGACAAGGAACGAATAACGAAAACTACTTACTTTTCTCTATCTCGTTCTCGGTCAATGCCTCGTGCTTCTTGCTCATCAACTCTCTGTGGACTCCTTCTCATTAAGAACTTGTTCTCTGGCACAGTGGGGATCTCTTCTGGACGTACAGTAGATGTGACCTGAACCTCATCTTCATGTTCACTCTCAGAACTAAGGGGCATTTTAAGTTTTGAGACAAAAAATAAAAAAAAATCCATAAGAAATGAAAAACCAAGCATGCCTAAGAACCATCTAGATTTAAAAGAAAATTGCCACAATCATAACAAAAGTGAAATATATTAGGGCAACTGGTTAGCAAAATACTACATATTGCTTGCTAAAGACTTTGTTCGCCTATTCTTATTAAAGCGTAGCTCCACCCTCCGCTGATTGGAACCCTCCCCCCCTCTGGGGTCACATTTGACACCTTTCAGGAGGGAGAGGGGTGCACCCAATTCCCGGCCACACAGTCTCGGGCAGACTGCGGACGTGACGTCACCTCCAGTCCCCCCCCAACCGTTGTGTGCTGGGAACACTCGGCTCCCAGTACACAGCAGGAGCCAATCGGCAGACGCAGCGCAACTCGCGCATGCGCCGTAGGGAACCGGGCAGTAAAGCCGGAGTGCTTCACTTCCTGGTTCCTTCACAGAGGATGGCGGGGGGCAGCAGAGTGACGAGTGATCGCTCAATCCTCTGCTGTGGACAGCGCTGGACTCCAGGACAGGTAAGTGTCCCAATATTAAAAGTCAGCAGCTGCAGTTTTTGTAGCTGCTGGCTTTTAATATTTTTTTTCAGCAGACATCCGCTTTAAGCCCTGTATTAAAGCGGTTGTATACCCCAATTTGTCATTTAAGGCTTACCTGTAGGTAAAATTATTATCTCCTAAACCTGTACCGTTTAGGAGATATTCTCTTTGCATGCAGCCGCTGACGTCAGAGGCGCAAATGCGCTCAGAATACCCGGCTGAAGGTCTGGCAGACGCTGGCGGACCTTGCCAGGAAGAAGACTCCCACTCACTGCACCAGAGCCGCAAACCCAGAGGAAACGGCGACGACAAGATGTCAGCTCCCTCAGCGTGCACCAGGGTGCGATACGGGGGCTTCGATCCAAAGTAAGCATTTCATAATGAGCTAGCTCATTATACCTTTGCAGGTTTTTTTTTTTTTTAAAGGTGTAAGAGTATACAACCGATAAAAAAAAAAAATGAACGTTTCTGAAATTTTAATTCGGCTAACACTAATGAACAACTTTGCTCGATTTATAAAATAGGATATTATTTCACAACTTAGGTGCTGATGAAATGACAAACACAACAAACACGGACCTGTACTCAAAATACTGCCCAATCTCTTGCACAACTAAATTAAAACATGGTAAATGGTTCACCAATTGATTGACTGCAGTGGGAGCCAGTGGCGCTTCATTGCCGTCTGGGGCTCTCCCTCGTCATTGGCAAAGTCTCTTGTGCAACATCGCATTATCAAGATTGGGCTTGGCCAAGTATTAGTGGACTGCAGCATACAGAAGGCTTTTTGTCTTAATGCATAAAGATAAAAAACCTTCCGCCTTTACAACCACTTTAACTGAGCAGATATGTCATACTAAAGTTTAAGGCCGCGTACACACGATCAAATATATCTGCTGAAACTGGTCCGCAGACCAGTTTCAGCGGACAGATTCGATCGTGTGTACGGGCTAGCAGACAGTTTCCAGCAGACAAAAGTTTTAAAGCATGCTTTAAAACTTGTCTGCTGGAAAGCCGTCTGTGGGATATGTCCGCTGGTTAGTAAGTATGCCTAACCAGCGGACCGAAATCTCCCGCATGCGTCGAATGGATTCGACGCATGCGTGGAAGTATTTTACTTCCTGGTTCGGTGAAGTGGCGGCGTCAACGTCACCGCACTGTCTGTCCGCGGGGATTTTGGTTTGATTGTGTGGACACAGATCAAACCAAAACATCCCAGGAGACATGTCCGATGAAAACGGTCCATTGGACAGTTTTCATCGGATATATCTCCTCGTGTGTACGGGGCCTAACACCTTTAAACAAACAACGCATTTAATAGAAGAGAAGCTAGTATGCTGGTCAGTACCAAATTTCCTCAGCAGCAGGAGTACCTCATAAACATAAAAGTTATTTTCGAGGACAGGAAAGACTTTTCAAATACTAAAATACGTTTCTGTAATCATTTTACATTACATATGTTTTTCTTAAAAGAAATATACCTTTTCTTGGTCTTTTTTCGCTTCTTCTTCTCCTTCTTCTGTTTCTTGGAAGTTTTCTTGTGCTTTTTTTTCTTTTTTTTTGATTTTCCTTCCTCTTCTGAGTCCGATGATGAATCAGAGGAATCAGACCCACTTGAATCTTCTGTGTCACTGGAGGAGGAAGATTTGTGCCTCTTCTTCTCTTTCTTAGCTAAAACCAACGAGAAACATCAAACATTTGATTTGGGCAGCACACAATACATCAAACAGTTACAATGAACCATCTGTTATAGCCAAAGTTCCCAACCAATGCTAAAGCCTGCCCTTGCCCAACTTCTAAAAGCAGTGTATGCTTTAGAGAAAGCATGTCACTGTGAAAGATACAGGAAGCATTCACTCTGCATTGCTGCCAGCAAGGCTTCCTGCAGTTCGACATACTCCAGTACTGGATGGGGGTCTCCGATATGACAGGTAAAAGCCGCCATAACATGATTTATGTAGGAATGTCACAACACTCACATTTAGATTTCTGGACCTGAACAAGTTCTCCACAATTCTGTATTCTGACTTCTGCACTTGGTCTGCTAGAAGCATCAGTTTTTTGATTTTCAACCTCTCTTACAAATTCTTGACCAGACACGACTTGACCAAAAACAACATGGAGCCTGTAAATTGTGCATGAGGGGTAACAATCAGTGAAATTAAAACAAATTTGTTACAAAAAAAAAAAAAAAAAGATATACAATATAAAAAAATAAATAATAATTTACCCATCCAAGTGAGGTGTTGGCTTTGTTGTTCTGAGAATGAAAAAATAAAAAAATACAAATTCAGATTTTAGATTCTTATTGAAAAAAAAATCAACTTTTAACAACTTTATTCACAAAATATTTATATGCTGGAGAATTCTTTCTGGGTCAACGTCCACTACCAACCTTATTCTAGAACAGGATCAATTGCTACCAACATTCATACAAATGGCCCACCTAAAGACTGTTAAATTAAATCTAGTGTATGTTTGCGGTTCACAGATTTAATGGATTGAAGGGTATCTTATCCCAAAAACAAATTATGAAATATATGGCATCTTACTGGTCCTGGTAAGTAAGCGACAAGGAAATTTTTGTTTCTTTGTCACTTCCTTGACACTTGATTGAAAGCAGAAAGTATCTTATTTGTAGTCTATCTAGCCTGTGTGGCTAGCGGGGGAGTAAGCACAGCCACAAAGGGACAGGGAGTGCGTTTTGTACAGGATTACCAGGTGAAAATAGAAGGGGGGGGGGGGGATAAATACAGTCACTTCCTCTAAGCTGCGAAATATAAAACATTTTTCATTTTAGGTTTAGATATTCATTAAGCAATTTAGGGAGTTACCCACATAAGGCTGTGAATCTCTATAAACAAATATGATAAGCAAGATTTATACAGTGACCAGGGCTCCATGTCTGAATGGACACAGGGAGCCGCGACTGGGCTGAGGTGCCCACATAGTGAGCTGCTCGCTGTTGGGGGCACTAGACAGGAGAGCCAAAGAGGGACCAAAGAGTAGGATCTGGGCTGCTCTGTGCAAAAAAAACAACCACTACTACACAGAGCAGGTAAGTATAACTTTGTATCATCACCAAACTTCTTTTGGAAAACAAAGCACAACATACAATATTGTTTTACAACATTTATGCACTCTTCAACCTTCAAAAAAAAAAAAAAAAAAAAAAAAAAAAAAAAAGGAAAATTAAAGCGGGATTCCACCCGCAATTTTATTTTTTAAAGTCAGCAGGTAACAGTGTAGCTGCTGACTTTTAATAAGGACACTTACCTTGTCCTACTTGCCCGCGCTGATGCCCCCCCCCCCGATGCTGGTTCCACGATCAATCTAGGTCCCATGCCGCCATTCACACTAGGGGAAACAGGCTATTTCCTACTCCGCCTGCCTCAGTCTCACGCCGGCTTGTGAATGGGCGGCTGCTCTCTGAGAACACACACAGTTCCCAGAAAGCAGCGTGCCCCATTCACAAGGAGAAGAAGCAGAATAACACACACCGCGTTGGGGAAGAGGCAGATTACGGACTTTTTTTTTTTTACAGGATATATGGCCAAATGTTTTCCTGGGTGGAACTCCGCTTTAATAATCTCATCTTTCTTAATAGGTAGACTAAAAAACATTTAATGGTGTAAAAGCTTCTTGAAAATAAATAGGCAACATACTATAAACTCAAGTTCACCAATACATACATAAAAAACTGTGAGCCATTGGTGTCCTTGCCCCGGTTTGCCATGGACAAAAGGAATTCCTTGGTGTGTTGAACAGAGAAGTTCTCATCTGAAAAGTTAGAGAATCCATTTTAACCTACGTTGTCAGAAACTAAACAGATGATATAAACCTACATAAATTAGGCCAACCACAGTACAACTGAAAATGTTTACCCTGTAGATGCCCTTTATCCACTTCCCGCAAATAGACGTGCCGGGATGTCCTCGAGATATGGTGGTTCTACCAGGGTTACGGCTGCAGTCGTTGTCCTGGTGCCTTATTTCGTTTACCCATTTCATGCCTAGGCCCATTTCTGACATTTGGTGTTTACAAGTTAAAATCCGTTTTTTGCTAGAAAATTACTTAGAACCCCCAAACATTATATATATATATATATGTTACCAGAGAATCTAGAGAATAAAATGGTGATTGTTGCAATATTTTATGTCATGCGGTATTTGTGCGGTGGTGTTTTAAAAGCAACTTTTTGAGAAAAATTTACTTTCGTGAATTTAAAAAAAATTAAAAAAGTACATTTTTTTGCATAATGTGAAAGATTATGTTACGCCGAGTAAATAGATACCCAACATGTCACGCTTTATAATTGCACGCACTCGTGGAATGGCGACAAACTACGGTACCTAAAAATCTCTACAGGCGACGCTTTAAACTTTTTTTTACGGTTACCAGATTAGAGTTACAGAGGAGGTCTAGTGCTAGGATTATTGCTCTTGCTTTGACGATCGCGGCGATACCTCACATGTGTGATTTGAACACCGTTTTCATATGCAGTCACGACTTCAGTATGCATTTTCTTTGTTGCGCAAGCTCGCGGGGAGAGGGGGCGATTTAAAAAAAAAAATTATAATTTTTTTTTTTTTATAATATTAAATTGTGTTTTGATATTTTGATCACTTTTATTGCTGTCACAAGGAATGTGAACATCCCTTGTGACAGTAATAGGTGGTGACAGGTACTCTTTATGGAGGGACTTCAAAGTAGTTAGATCGCCAAAAACGGCGATTCTAAATACTGTGTACTTTTTTAAATCCGACGCCATTGGCAGCCGAGAAACCCGGAAGTGACATGACGTCGCTTCCGTGTTTCCATTGCGGAGACGGAATCAAAGCCGTTTACGGCTTTGATTGCGGCTGGACACTGGAGGCGCCGCATCGAGGAATCGGGTCTTCCGGTGGGACGGGAGGCCCGGTCAGAGCAGCGAGAGAGGGGGGGGGGGGGTGTCCCCTCCTGCTCCTCCGGTATAACAACCGAGCAACTTTTAGCCGCATCGGTTGTTATGCCGGATAGCCAATCGCCGGCTCTAAACAATGGTACCAGGATGATACCAGGATGATGATCATCCTGGTATAACGCTCGAAAGCCGAGGACGCATATATGCGTTCACTCGGCGTGAAAGGGTTGAACTTTAAGAGCTGGCGATGCTCTAAAATGTAAAGGTGAGCCGAGTGATTATACACCCACCGGATCACTTTTACTGGGGAGCCCAAAAATGAACATTTGGGGATTCCCCAACCATCTCTATGGTCTATTTAACTGGAAGCAACAAGGATTGTCACTTCTGGTTTCAGTTTGGTGTGTACAATCAGTTACCGGCTTGTAAAACATCTGATCAAACCACTCTCGGTTTCGATCACATGCTTTTGAGGGCAGGATAGATTTCCGTGATTGCGACAGCAAGCGATTAAATAAATAAGTTAATGGATAGCCAGTTTTTTCATTAGGGCAGCCTTTGGCAATTGGTAACCAAAAAAGGGGGGTAATCAGATTATAAAAACATTGCATAGTAGCCCATTATGTGTCACTTACCCGAAACCGAAGCCTGCGATGTCACCGCTGTGCCCTGTGCAGCAAGTGTCCATTCTTGACCCCTCTCCCTTCCGGGGCCGCAGACTCCGGCTCTGTGACTGGTCGTAGTCGCGCAACGTCACTCCCGCACATGGGAGCCGCCAGTCACGGCATGACCCCCTTTAGAAGGGGCACATTGTGCCCCTTCTAAAGTGCGCATTCTCCGAATACATTGGCGTATAGGGACACTGTAAATATCTTCTAAACCGTGTAGGTTTAAAAAGGAGATATTTCCAGCACCTACAGGTAAGTCTTAATATAGGCTTACCTGTAGGTGAAAGTGGTTGTACTGAGTTTACAACCTCTTGAATAAAAAAAAGGGTAAAATGGTCACAATGACAGCAAATACAGTATACAGAGCATACCTATGGCAAGAGGCGGGTACTGATAGAGTTTATGTAAGGAGGAAGGGAATACAAAGACATAAAGTGCTGTCATAATTTACACATAAATCTTAATCTTAGTACCTTCAAAAAATCCTCCATATATGGATTCTCCTCCTCTTCCATTGCCTAATAAAAATAAGAAATTAACTGTTCAAAAAGAGCAAACAAATGCAACACTAACAAAAACGCATGTGCAAGCAATTACTACACTATGAAAGTAACCCCAGGATAGTGACAATAACACCCCCCCCCTAAACGTAATGCATCAATGTCATAGTATGTTCTGAAGTGCCTTATTCCTGTTGCTGTATTGGCAATTTTAAAGGGTAAGCTCAGCTTTAAAATCTGTAAGGTGAATTTACAAAAAGGACACCCTCACCCTGCAACCCCCCCCCCCCTACAATGCAGCAATCTCCCGTTCTGAGCCCCGTGGCTTAGAAATCCCCAGAGTTTAATCGCCTAAACGTACCCAGTCAGGGGGAGATTTTTCTGTAAAGGTGAACTTACACTATGAATCGACTTAACTTTGCCCTACAGGCAGGTAAGCTTATAAATCACAATCATCGCTAACCCAGCTGTGAAGATGGAAGCACCAGGAGCGGTGACAGGTCAGTGCTGAAGGGCTTTACTTCACAGGCAAGTCTGTCCTAGCGTGCACACTAGTACATCAAGCGCTAAACCACCTGGGGCCCATTTTTTGTTATAGAAAAGCAGAGTTTAGGAACTTAATACTACTTTAACATGTATAGAACCCATTCTGTATAACGTAGTTCAAACACGGACAAAAAAATAAATAAAAAATTGGATTTGTGTAGTGGACTAAATCAAGGAACACGTGTCATTACCTTCACTAAAATCTCCTCCCTGAACCATGAAATCCTTTACCACTCGATGGAACAAGCAGTTTTTATAATGCAATGGCTTCTGTGTGCTTTTCCCAATACCCTTTTCACCTAAAAAAAGAAATAAAAAGATGTCAAGTATATTTAACATGCTGGAATGAACAATGCAATGACTGTTGAAATATCAAAACGCACAAATCTTTTCTTCCAGCTGTCGATTAACAAATTTGACACAAAATTATCCCTAGACATTTACGAGATCACTAATAACTGCAGGAACAAAAATTTTCTCTGGACAGATGCACTCTGAACAAATTGTAGCCTTTATTAAAAAAAGAACAGCACTACAAGTCACAGCAAAATAAAATAAATAACAGACTGCTGACGCGTTTCGCACTGAAACTAGTGCTTAGTCATAGCTCACTAATAACTGCCATACAGTACAAGAAATCTGTATTGTGAGAAATACAGGGCATGCCATTGCTTAGCAGCCTGAATTTTCAATCACCCCCCCCCCCCCCCCCCAAGATGTCAGCAGCAAAAGTAGTTTCTGTATTGAAAGACCATTTTAAAGAGCAACAGGGACCATAATCCGTAGTGATGAGCTTGGATTTACTTTGAACTTGGAAGTTAGACTTCGCTGCTGGTCCAATGAGTAGTGAACAAAGATTTTCTGCCCCGCAGCTTGACATACACAAAGGAAAAAAACTCCTGCCCGCAGCTTACTGGCCCAGAAACCACTGCTAACTTCAGGGTTCGGAGCACACCCAACCTCATCCCTAGCAAATCAGTAAACTACTAATTTTATCCAGTTAACACTGCAACCCACCAGTTTTGTGCAATTAAGAGTCCAGAATTCTAAGAGTAATTTAAAGGTCAATTGCACTTTATTTTCCGAAGTCTGGTGTGCAGATTCCTTGGTGCAGACTCCTAGTATCACTACACACACACACACACACGACAGGCTTAACTGAAAACATTAGCACTGACATTTCGTTGAAGTCAGGTTTTCTGTACACTAGATCAGCGTTTCTCAACCTTTTTCCAGTCGGGGCGCCCTTGAAAAGTATTTTCAGTCTCGAGGCACCCCTGTCCAAGACTTGGTTCACTTCGATGTGTGTTGCGGAACACGCGCAAAATCGCGCTCGTTCTTGACACACAGACAAATGCTCTGCTCTTTAGGGGTGCCATTAATTGTTAATGGTGCCCCATCCATTGGCAAACATGGGTTGCTTTTGTTATTGCACAATTTAAAAAAAAGGGTCGGGGGACTTCTTTCCCCGCATTACTGCGGGTAGGGAAATGAATGGGCTGCCCTACACGCAGCACACATCCACACAGAACCAAGAGCTTGTTCACATGTCAGGCTGGAGGGGCAGTAAAACCACATGGTTGAGCTGTTTTTACCACCCCCAACTTTTGCCCCTTTAGCTGCAGAGGCAACAGCTGGGGGTGTAAACATGCTGCAGCTGCAGGTATACCCAGGGTGAATGGGGCTGCACTGCAACTACCCCGCAACTGTGTGCATTGCATTTACGGGCTTAAAACAGGTGGTGAGGAGGCAAGATATGCCTCTTTACTGGCTGACAAATGCCCCTGAAAAGCGATATGAACACAAATTGCTTTTCAGAGGAGCAGCAGTCTTTGCTGCTATCTCGAACCCTACAAAAGTAGTTCTGATGGTACAGGAATAGGGTGGGTCAGGATTAAAAGTAACATACATACAGACAGATGCGCACGCACACAAACAGACACACGTACAAACACACACAGTGTGTGTTTGTACGTGTGTCTGTTTGTGTGCGTGCACATCTGTCTGTATGTATGTTACTTTTAATCCTGACCCACCCTATTCCTGTACCATCAGAACTACTTTTGTCACACATACACTGAAAGAAGAACTGTCAGAGCTGCACAACAACCAATCAGATCAAGAGTGCTGTAGCCATGAATGGAGGATGTGGGGTGTCAGTGACTGTGACAGCTGGTTATTCATAGCAGAGCCCCCCTCACCACCTTAGCCTTGGCCTCGCAGTCAGCGCAGTACTTGTTGTCCTCCTCCCTCAGCATACGAGACAGGATGGCCTGGTGCTGCTCATTCAGCTTCAGGGCCTTCTCCCTCTCTGAGCGGGTGGCCATGTCTGCGGGCAGGGGATCAGTGTCGGTCACGGTGACTCTACTCTTTCTTCTTCCCCCTCAGGGAAAAGCGTGCCAGGCAGAGTTCAGGACAGTACCCTTGGCTCTCACGTCACAGAAGCAGTGCGTGCGTCCGACCCTCCCATAGCAACTGATGACGTATTCGGTTGGCAAGACGCGGTCGGGAGGCCCGCACAGCTTCCCGAGTGCCGGAAAGTGAGTTTTACACAGCGGACCGACACCACTGTAAAGTCAAATGATAACGAAGTGCCCAGCAGTAGTGTTACATTAGTTAGCAGCCATAGCTGCCAATATTTGGGGTCATTTTGTCGCGGCACACCTGGGGACTCTTCGCGGCACACTGGTTGAAAAACGTTGCACTAGATACAGCGGTGGTGTATATGCTTATCACAGGGCTTGACAAACTCCAGGCACCAGGTCACTGCATCGAGTCGGCAGAGCTGAACTGGCCCAGAGCCAGACAGCCTGGAACCAATGCAGCCACCCATTAGTGCCACCTCATCAGTGCCCATCAATGCACCCTCTTAGTGCCCATAGATGAAGACGAAATGCTTTTTTGCTAAATTTCAGAACAGAAGAAAAAACTTTTCGGTCTTTAATTTATTTAGGAAAAAAAGAAAAAAGGCGATTAAATACCACAAAAAAAAAAAAAAGCTCCATCCGTGCGATTAAAAAAATTATTGAAATTTCATATGGGTACAGTGATGCATGACCATGCAATTGTCAGAGTGCGACATCCCTGAAAATTGGCCTGTGCAGGAAGGGGGTAAAAGTAACCAGTAAACAACTGGTATAAAGTAATTTTGTAAAGTCCTGTATCATCACTCCTGCACAACTCCAGCTTATAAATTATTATTTTTTTTTTTAACAAGAACATAGTGAACAATAGAAAATGTATGTTACATTGAGAGATGTATTAACTAACCTGTGCAGAGACATCGGAAATTTTCACATGTTTTTGGACAAACATCTGTAAACAGCTCAAAGACAACTCTTCCAACTGCAAGTGAACCATGAACAAATTAAATATCTTCATTATTTAACTAGGCTAAAATTAGAAAATCAGGAACAAAATTAAACACCAGCCATTATTTCTGCCGCCTCAGGCGCAAAAAAAAAAAAATCATATATACATATACACTTGTTACTCAAGTACCCAGTGATGAACAAAATGCATGATGGTAAGCAAGGGATTAGAACAAGCCAATCTCAGCAGCTGATGTTTATAAATGTTTTGATTTATATAAAAAAAAAAAAATAATAGCCCCTCCTCCGATTTTAAAATAGGATTGTTATATTTAAACACAAGAAAAAAAAGTTAGAGAACATTATGGTCCATGGGCATTTAGAAAGCCATAAAACTTTCTGAATGCCTACACACACTTACACAAGCCTTGAAAGCCCCCTTATGGATCTATAATATAACAGAGTCAGCAGATCACAGGTGCAATGTCAGGATCATGCAGACTCAGTACACTGTGTACCTGTTCCTCCGATACAAATAGGCAGTTACTAAAGTGCAGGAAGACAAACTTTGCAATTCATTGAGAGCTACAAGGCGTCGGCCACAGTGCCTGGCGATACTTGTAGATCATTCATTCACAGAACTCTGAATGAATGATGTGGGCAGAGTAAAGTACTGCCACACCATTATTGATTTGTGAAAGCAGGTGCAGGGAGAGAATGCCCCCATCGCTGTCACAGGGTAGGGGGGAGGCAGGAGACTGTCTGCCACCTAAACCAATTGCATGGCACAGTTCAAATTCCAATTTCCTATAACCTTTAAATACGCCTTGAAAAGGAAGTAAACCCGGATGGGTTTTACTTTCCTCTTTGTTTCCCTGCAAGGGTAAAGCATAACGGGCTACTATGCATCGCACAGTAGCTCATTATGTGTCACTTACCTGAAACCGAAGCCTGCAATGTCACGATGTCCCCACAGGCAGAGAGTGTCCATCTTTACCCCCTTTCCTTCCGGGGCCGCAAACTCTGGCTCTGTGACTGGCCGGAGTCACGTGACGTCATTCCCATGCATGGTGAACTGAGTAATACTTTACTCCTTATTCCTTTCTCTGGCAGACTTCCGGTGTTCACTTCTTTTCCCCGATGCCCTGGGTTGTGGGTAGGTCCTTGTCTTTCTTGCAAACATTGCAGGGATACTGGCATGACCACTGGTTGGAGCTATTTACAGAAGAGGGACTGGACACACAGCTTTGAGGAAGCAAGGTATTGCATCTTATTCCTCTATCCTTGGACTTAAGCTTGTAACCCCTGGTGTGTGGGGCCCCACTGCAAGGGCATTTTATGTGCATTACCCAAGTTCAACTTTGAACAAACTCAAACTTTGTTTGTCCATTAAGATGGGGATGGGTTTGATTCTCTAATTTTTTGATTGGGATGCATGTTCTCATTGGGACTTATTGCCTCACTTCCTTCCTGCAGTCAAAAAATTAAAGATGTACAGCCAAAGCTCATTTGGCTGTGGTTCACAGGATTGCAGTTCATTCTGCACTTCTGTGACCCGTTTTCAGAGGATGTTACAGGCTGGGGAAACATCCTAACCATATGGTCGGGATCCACCCAGGACAGGCACCTGGCTCAACCTCTGTGAGCCCCTCAGAGCCTGAGCCAGCCACTCTCGTGCCCTCCACAGGTCTCCAGTGAGCGCTAAAGGAGAAGAGCAGAGAGCCAGTGACTAACAGTCACTGAAAGTCGAGTGATCAGCAGTGTTTTAATTGGCCAGTTCTCACCCTTAGAGCCGGCGGGGGACAGGTACAGCAGACTAAGGCTGGCCATACATGATACAATTTTCTGTGCAATTTTCTGTCCAATTTTCTTTAGATTTACCTTCAACTATGTAGTGCAAGGGCCTGCCTGATTGCATACAATTGAAAGTATTGTTTAGTTTGACCTCATATTATATGGTTTTTGGTAAATCGAATAGAAAATTGCACAGAAAATTGTATCATGTATGGCCAGCCTAATGCTGCATCCACCAACAAAAACCTGGGAATTGGTCAAAACCTTATTTTCTAATTCTGTTTTACCTGTAACATTGTTAATTGATAGGTCAAAGAAACATCGAGGACGTTGAACTTTGATCCCCATGGTTTTACTGTGAAAAAGAAGAAAAAAAAGTTACTGTGCTGTAAAATAGGCATTGAATTACAAACCAATAATGCTAAATATATAACTAGAAAAGAACTACAGATATTCTTACTCTAGAATCAACAAGTATTAAAATTCACCGACATGCCAACCAAGAAACAGCTGGAGGTCCGCTAATTGCATATCCCTGGCCTAGAAGATATCCTGACACTCTTCTACCCAGCCAAGTCCTGTGGTAGCGCCTGTGCCTTGCAGACCCTAGGAGCCATCCACCCGTTCTTCACGCTGTACCAATCTCAGGCTCTCCCCTTCCAGTCACAGTGCTTTACAGCAGGCATTAGACATGCGGGGAGCAGGCGTTGAATCACTGTATTATATCGGCTCATCATCACCTAATTTAAGACCATCATGCTGCTCTACAATTGCGTGCATTGCACATGGTTGCAATGAGTGCCCACTGAACTCTGGGTGAGTATGGCGAGCAGCTCTGCCTGTCAAACTCAGAAATTAAAAATGCCAAGGCTGCAAAGCATCTCAACTGTGGCATGTGTACAGTCACGTTAAAGTTCAGGCTGGTGGTTGGTTTTTACCACCCGGCAGCCTTTTTGAAAAAGGTCCATTTCATTTGATTCCTAGTGCCAGGTGTTAATTTTCTATATTAATTACTTATGGACCTTCCCAGATGCATAATTTTAGTAATTGTAAAGGTTTTATTTTTATAAATATATTATACTTACCTGCTCTGTGTAATGGTTTTACACAGAGAAGCCTCAAGCCTCCTCTTCTCTGGTCCACGGGCGGACCTGGTCCCGAGCAGCACTGTGTGCATCTATTGAAGCATAGTGCAAAGCAGAAATCCACCAAAATTCTTTTTATATACTGTAGCTGCTGACTTTTAAAATTTGGACACTTTCCTGTGCAGGGCGCCCGCGATGTCGGCACCCAAAGCCGATCTGTCCCTTGGCTCTCGGGTGGAGGTGCCGCCATCTTCGGATGAAGGAATCAGGAAGTGAAGCCTTGCGGCTTCACAGCCTGGTTCCCTACAGCACATGCGCAAGTCACGCTGTGCGTCCTTACTGGTCCCTGCTGTCTTTTGGGATCTGTGCGTTTTCCAGAAGGGGGGGCCGGATGTGGCATAGCTATCCTCGGATACTGTGGCTACCTATGCTACCTATGCCCGTAAGTAGGAGCAAATACTTGGCTTAGACAGGTATCTATGCCCCCCCGAAAGGTGCCAAATGTGACAGGAGTTCAATTTTTGGGAGGAACTCCGCTTTAAGTCTGTCACTGTTTGGAGAGACTTTTTTTTTTTTTTTTACTGTAGGAAAGTAGGGAGGATTGCAGATGACAGGGTGCTCTTTTTCCAGCCAGACATCGAAAATGTAGGATGCACTTGGCTGAAAATTACAGAGATAGAATAAATAACAAACATCAGAGAAATATGCAAGCATCGGTAGTACCCGACGTTTCACAAGTCCCGGCTCGCTCTTCAGGGGTAAATGCTTTGCTATATCAAGGGGCTGGGCCAGGACGCTGATTCCCATGGCGACGGCAGCAACAAGCATCCAGCACGGAAGCAGAGGAGGTGGTGGCTCCCTCTCCTCAGCTCCGTGCTGAATATTTGTTGCTGCCGCCGCCATGGGAATCGGTGATCTGGGGACCTGGCCAAGCCCATTGATATAGCAAAGCATTTACCCCTGAAGAGCGAGCCGGGACTTGTGAAACGTCGGGTACTACCGATGCTTGCATATTTCTGTTTCCATGTATGTGGACTGACCCATGTTCGCATACTACATATATTTTATCGTTCTGTAATTATTGCTGTTGTGTCTTATATGTGCAACAAACTGTAATAAATCTACTTTTTATTTACTATCACGATATGTTTTTTGGCTTGCCATATTCACCTCATTTAAAGAAGTAAACCCTCTGAAACTTTTCAAGAAAAAAAAAACCCTGCAAGACAAAGGCATAATGAGCTAGTATGCATAGCATACTAGCTCATTATGAATTACTTACCCAAGAACAAAGCCCCCGCAGCTGTCCTCGGACACGTCCTCCGTCGTCGCCATGATACCCGGAGTGACTTCCGGGTATCTCTGCTCCGACGCTGTGACTGCCCGAAGCAGCGATAAGGTTGTGGGAGTCGCCACTAACAGCATGATGACAACTGTAGTGGCACACTCAGTACGCTATTCTCTACGGTGTATGCGCCACAGACATCGGTGCTGTATTTCTTGCAAATATCTCCTTAACCCTGTAGGTTAAAGGGGTTGTAAAGGAAATATTTTTTTTCCTCTAAATAGCTTCCTTTACCTTAGTGCAGTCCTCCTTTACTTACCTCATCCTTCCATTTTGCTTTGAAATGTCCTTATTTCTTCAAAGAAATCCTCACTTCCTGTTCTTCTGTCTGTAACTACACACAGTAATGCAAGGCTTTCTCCTTTGTGTAGAGAAAGCCTCTTGAAGGGGGGAGGGGGCGAGCAGGAAGGTCAGGACTCTCTACTTTGCAGATAGAGAAAGGAGCTGTGTGTTAGTGGGAGTCCTGACACTCCTGCTTGCCCCTCCCCCTCAAGAGGCTTTCTCAACACCAGGAAGAAAGCCTCGCTTTACTGTGTGGAGTTACAGACAGAAGAACAGGAAGTGAGGATTTCTCAGAAGAAATAAGGACATTTAAAAGCAAAATGGAAGAATGAGGTAAGTGAAGGAGGACTGCACTAAGGTAAAGATAGCTATTTAGGCAGAAAATTGGTTTTCCTTTACAACCCCTTTAAGGAGATATTTCTTGGACCTAAAGGCAAGCCTTAATCTAGGTTTACCTGTAGATCAAAGTGGTCTGTAAGTAGGGTTGTCCCGATACCACTTTTTTTAGGACCGAGTACAAGTACCGATACTTTTTTTCCATGTACTCGCCGATACCGAATACCGATACTTTTTTTAAATATCATGTGACAGTTTTCAAAACACAATACAGACTAAGGATATTTTCTTTAGAATTATGAAGAACTCTAACTCAAGACATTATAAAACAATAAAAAGGAGTAAAAAAAATGTATTTGCTTGTCACGCAGTAGTAAAAAACTCAAAGAATTTTCACAGAACATGTTGATAAATACAAAAAAAGTATCGGTAGAAGCATCGGGAGCATTTGCACAAGTACTCCAGCAAATACTCGGTATCTGTCCCGATACTAGTATCGGTACAACCCTATCTGTAAGGGTTTACACTTTAAAGTCCCAGGGCGAACCCCATGTATATATCCTAGAACTGGACAACTGCGCCATGGCCATCTTTGAGCTATAACGGCTGGTAAGTGGTAAATGCATAGCCTTCAGTCAGCACGTTACCATGGGACATGTAGTCCTCAGTAATGGAAAGTTAACAGCAGAGAAGCTGCAAAGAATGCTGGGAATCCCGGATGTTGTTGGAAGAGACAAAAAGAACTCAACATGAAAATGAGGTTATACAAGTAAACTTATACAGTAAAACCTTGGATTGCAAGCATAATTCGTTCCAGAAACATGCTTGTAATCCAAAGCACTTGTATATTAAAGCATTTTTTTACAAGGTATAAAAGAGAAGAGAGGCACCTCTTAGTGTAGCAATAAGTTGCACCTTCATTAACCTCCCTGGCGGTATGATTCTTTAAGATTTTAGGTGCTAAAAGCGGTACCATTATTTGCAAGGGAATTTGGCGTTTTATACTGTAGGCTTGTAATTCTTAGGAATAACTCACTTAAATCTATTCAAACAAGAGTCTAATAGGCATCCCGGGTATGATTTTTTTTTTTTTTTTTAATTAAAAATTATAATATAATAAATAATTATAAAAAATGATCACAAATGATAATATAATTATAGTAAAAATTATTCAATAATGTAATCAAATCAAAATCACTGAAATTTGCTCAGTTGCAGAATTTTTGCTGTCATTTTTTTTTTTTTTTTATGACGAATTTCCCCATAAATCGCTATCGCTAAATTCTGCAAGTGATTCTGATTTATTATCGCTGTTTTTTAGCTGCTCTAAAACAATTTTTGCCATAAAGGGACACTTTTGGTTGCTATGGGCAATCTACAGTTTGCAGGGAGAAAGAAAAGTTTTTATTATACAAAATGACATGTAGTGTACAGGGCAGACCACTAGGGACATGGGGGGTGTGTATTTTTTACATACAGTACTGTAATCTATAAGATTACAGTGTACTGTATGTATAGTGTTTGTTTACTTTTTTAAATTTGGCGCCGTTCCCCCCCCTACGTCGCGACGCTCGCAGGGAAGGGAATCGGCGGAACACACAGCATCAGGCGGACATCCGCCCGCCGTGTACTGCGGGGATTCATCGCTGGATCGCAGAGAAAAGGTAAGTAAACTTTTTCTGCATCCAGCGAGGTAAGCGCGTGTGTGGCACGGGGTTACCGATATTAGCTTAAAAATCTCACCCCGTGCCACACACGTGAAGACCGCCAGGGAGGCTAGTCTGACCGGCGATCCAGCGGGAAACCCCCGCCGGATCGCCAGGAATTTTTGGGGGAAAAAAAAATGCACCCCGAGCGTGACTCGGGGTTACCGCTTCTGGCACTGAATGTTAACCCCGAGTCACGCTCGGGAATACCGCCAGGGAGGTTAAATGTGACCATATGGCTACACTTAGCAGCTCCTCTCTTCTCTACTCAGTTGCTACTCTTATATCAAGACATTGCTTGTTTATCAAGGCAAAATGTTTTAAAACTTTTTGCTTGACTTGCAAAACGCTCTCAATCCGAGGTTTTACTGTATTGGATTGTCAAACATAACCGTTTGTATTGTTATTGCAATGCTGAGGTTATAAAGTGAGTGCTGTGAACATAGATCTTGTAAGTCAGTGAGAGGTTCTCTTGAAGGAGAGCAGTGCTCGATCTCTATGGGGGCGGCCTTACACTGGGGACACATGGCACAGATCCCGGGACCCCTCCGTACTTCTCTATAGTGGGGTCTCTACAGTCCAGTAACACACCTTGTGGTATACACAGTGCTCCTCCATACATATGTACAGTGCACACCCAGGAGGGGGCGGGGTGTGTACAAGCCCTGAGAGACCCCCGTACCCCCTCCCCAGTCACGACTCCCGGCCCGCACACCACACTCACCTCCTCCCCAACAGCCTCCAGGCCTCACTTCCGCCCTTTCTCGCGCTCACTGTCCGAGCCTGGCGGTAACCGCGCGGGTGAAATGCAAAAACACAACTCCGCCACCATTCAGCTTGGTCCCGCCTCCCAGCTCACCAAACGATTGCCGATAACATCGCTGCGGAATACAGTCGTACACTCTACAGGAAATAAGTAAAGTCATGTGACCGGCCACAGCGGAAATGCGTAAAAGCCAACTTTCGACGTGCGACTTGTGCTGCCTGGAAATAGTCTCGCGAGGTTCTGGATAAAGCGCACGCATGTTTCTCCGACCTTCAGCGGGTCAAAGACTGAAAGTTCATAGAAACCCAAACCAAGAAATAATGTTTGAGTCTAAAGTTTCCTAGTGGAGAGGCTTTTGTCTCTGACTTCTCAGCCATTGTTCTGTTGTTTGTATAACTGTAAGAGATGTAAATGCCTGGGGTCTGCACGTTAGAATGGTCATGGTGGCTGCCTATACTAAGATGACCAGATACCACTTCAGCCCCGGGCCATATTGCTGGTCAATGACCGGGCCACTTTTTGCGATTCGGCACTGCGTTGCTTTAACTGACAATTGCGCGGTCGTGCGACGTGGCTCCCAAATAAAATTGGCGTCCTTTTTTTCCCACAAATAGAGCTTTCTTTTGGTGGTATTTGATCACCTCTGCGGTTTTTATTTTTTGCGTTATAAACATAAATAGAGTGACAATTTTGAAAAAAAAATGAATATTTTTTACTTTTTGCTATAATAAATATCCCCAAAAATATTTAAAAAAACAATGTTTTTCCTCAGTTTAGGTCGATACGTATTCTTCTACAAATTTTTCGTAAAAAAACCCACAATAAGTGTTTATTTATTGGTTTACGCAAAAGGTATAGCGTCTACAAAATAAGGCAAAGTTTTATGGCATTTTTATTAATATTTTTTTTACTAGTAATAGAGGCGATCTGCGATTTTTATCGGTACTGCGACCTTATAGCGGACACTTTTGACACATTTTTGGGACCATTGGCATTTTTATAGCGATCAGTGCTATAAAAATGCATTGATTACTATAAAAATGCCACTGGCAGGGAAGGGGTTAACACTAGGGGGCGAGGAAGGGGTTAATTATGTTCCCTGTGTGTGTTCTAACAGAAGGGGGGATGGGACTGACTAGGGGAAATGACAGATCGCTGTTCATACATTGTATGAATAGGTGATCAGGCATTTCTCCCCCTGACAGGACTGGAAGCTCCCTGGTTCTCGCTCTGTCACGAGCAATCGCGGGTGCCCGGCAGTGATCGAGCCCGCCAGGCACGCATGTCGGGACCAGGGGCGAGCAGGGGACCTATTGGCTGAATCGCAAGATGACGTATAGCTACGTGATCTCGCGCAGCCGAGCCGACCTTCCGCCGTCGCCGGCTGGTCAGCTTGTGGTTAAAATGAAGTCCGGGGACATTTTTTTTTTTTTACTAGTAATGGCGGCAATCAACAACTACCTGCCTGTCGCCGCCCGCCCCACAGCCTGTTAAGGCTTTGCTCTCCGGCTACTACTGGGTGGGGAGTGGAGGAAGGTCACAACGCCAGGTAAGGCAAGGAGATAAGCAGGCAGGTGTCTGGACGGGACTTGAGCCAAGGCAGAAGAACATGTGAGCGGAGCTGAATGGTTATGCACCCAAAACTGAAGAAATATTCTAGGGCTGTGGAAATTAACTATTATTTCATCGATTAATCTTTAATTTTTTTTGATCGATCAAAACATTTTTGATTGATACTCTCCTCTCCGCCGGCTTCAGGGAGTTCCGTCGGAGATCCGGTAATGTCATGGACACCGGCTGGGCTTGCCATGTCCATCTGAAGGGCTCCTTTGCTGTGCCTTCAGATCTGCATGTCGGCGGGACCTTACTATCCGCAACACGTAAGGGCTGTTACACTTCCCTCTATCAACCTGGGATTCTACAGCCATCCACTGGGAGTTCTGATAGTTCCCTTCATGGGACATCTACATGCCGACGGACTGATGTTGTTAACCACTCCTCATCTGGATTCAGCAGTGGTATCGTTGTACCCATTTTTATACCAGTATCATACTTGGCTACATGTTTTTATGACTGCTTTTGCTACCATTTGGTATTACACGTACCATTTTTACAGTTTATGTAGCTACATCGTTTTTATCTCCAGTGTAATATTTATTTTGTTAACTAATTGAAGACTATAAAAGTTTTAATGCTATTCCCATTGAGCGCTGCCTTTGTGTGTTTTTTGTATCCTGCTATCCATTTTTCCAGTGGTTGGTAGCTGCACTGGGAATCGGCATGCAAGGAGATCAGCTAAAAGTAGTTGGATCTGTATGTGCCTTATAATTAATCGAAATTAGTCGATTAATCGATTAAAAAAAAATCGATTAATCGAACACAAACATTTTAATTAGTAACAGCCCTAAAATATTCCCTCCGCTCCCACCAGCACATGATCATCAGAAAGCGGCACAGATAATGGAGAAAAATACACCCCCCTAAGCTAGTAGGAGCGGCAGAGCGGGGCTGTGTAATTCAGATTTTTTTTTTATTCAGCACTGACTGTCTTTAAAATTGCCTCAGCTCCTGCTCCTAGATAATGGCCTGGATTCACGTAGCACTTACGCGGATGTATTTCGATATACGCTGCGTAAGTGTCAAGATGCGCCGTCGTATCTATGAGCCGTAATCACCTAACTAAGATACGCCTAAAATCCGGCTTCAGTCCACCAACGTAACTTGCCTACGCCGGCGTATCTTGGGCGCATAGTTAAGCTGGACGCCCCATTGCAAATATGCAAATGAGGGAGATACATTGATTCACGAACGTAGATGCGCCCGGCGGAAAAGATACACGGTTTGCGTAAGGTAATTCCACATATAGGAGGCGCAACCAATGCAAAGGTATGGACCAGGGAACAGCCGTCGTATTTTACGTAGTTTAGGTAGTACTACGTGAATAGGGCTGGGCGTAGGTTACGTTCACGTCGTAGGCAGTGATTCGACATATCTTAGGCAGTTATTTCGACGTAGTTGTACGCATGCGCACAGGTATACGTCCAAGCTACGACGCATGCGCCGTTCGTTTTAAGTACTTGGATGATGCTCAGCCCATCATTTGCATGGGGTCACGCCTCATTGCCATGCATCACGCCCACTTCCAGCCAACTTTCACCTACTTTGACTTATGCCGACGAATATACGCTACGCCCGCGCAACGTTGGCCGCATTTTCTTTGTAAATTTCAAATTTCTCGACGTTGTGCCGGCGTAGCATAAAGAAGATGTGCCGATGGCTGTGAATCCGGCCCACTGTGAATATCTCCTTAACTTGCACAGTTTTGGAAATATTCAGAGTTTATATAGCCGGTGAAGTCACCAGCGCATGCACTCTGAAGGTCCGGCTTACAGTGACAGTTCTTGCTGTAAATGGCGGCACACATGCACGGGAGTAACGTCATTGCGCCCACTCATGTAGCTGGAGACTGCAAACTCAAAAGGAAGACCATGGGTAGATGTCAGCTGTCTCAGACATTGCGGAGCTGGAGGGCTTCTTTCTATGGTAAGTCTATCATAGCGTGCTAGCACATTATGACATTGCCTTGCAGGTTTTTTTTTCTTTTAACCACCTGCTGTTTTCTACCACTTTAAAATCAATAAAGCAATATATACTGTATTTTATATATATATATATATATATATATATATATATATATATATATATATATATATATACTTTTAGAAAGCAATATAATGAAAACTACAGTAGTTGCATTTTTTATGTTGCATGATATTTACACAACTATTTATCAAATTTATATTTTTAGCAAACAATACTCTTGAGTTTAAATTTCATGCACACAAACGCTCACAAATACAATCTCTGATTTACGATAAGGACCCTTTCCCATCAGGTGCATTTGGACTTACATGAGGATTCTTTCCCAGCACAGTCCAAACAGAAGAGAAGACAATTTGCTTACAACTTGCTCAGTTACCTTCACTACAATGCGGCACGCAGTCTTTTTTCCTAGCTCAGCATGGGGTCACACAATTCATGACACCGCACCAAATTGGCACTGGAGCCTTCACACAGCACACCAAGGGCAGCAATCTGCTGGTATGAACGGGCCCCTAATCATAAAATAGACTCTGGAAAGTTAAATAAGCCCTTTATGACACTTTTCTGTGACATAAAGTACCTTTAGAATAATTACCCGTGTGTTTATTCGGGTAAGCATTTGCGCCAGTTTTGGTAACAACGCAGGGGACAAATTCAGGCAGTTCTTTAACCACTTAAGGACCCCTTCACGCCAATATACAGTACGTCGGCAGAATGGCAGGGCTGGGCACAATCACGTACCTGTACGTGTCTCTTTAAGCCCAGCCATGGGGGTCGCGAGCGTGCTGGCGGTGGCGTGCTCGTGACCCCGGTCCAAAGCTCCGTAACTGCGCCCGCGGGACCCGCGGACCCGGTCGCTGCCGGTGTCCCACGATCGCTCACCGGTGTAAACACAACTTCCCTGTTCTTCGTTGTGGCAGTGTCATTGATCGTCTGTTCCCTGATATAGGGAAAGACGATCAATGACATCACATGTCCAGCCCCGTCCCCCTACAGTTAGAAACACATATGAGGTCACACTTAAACCATACAGCGCCCCCTAGTGGTTAACTCCTAAACTGCAATTGTCATTTTCACAGTAAACAATGCATTTTTATAGCACTTTTTGCTGTGAAAATGACAATAGCCCCAAAAATGTGTCAACGTTGTCCGATGTGTCCGCCATAATGTCGCAGTCATGAAAAAAATCGCTGATCGCCGCCATTAGTAGTAAAAAAAAAAATTATTGATAAAATTCCAATAAAACTATCCCCTATATCATGGGTCTTCAAACTATGGCCCTCCAGTTGTTCAGGAACTACAATTCCCATCATGCCTAGTCATGTCTGTGAATGTCAAAGTTTTACAATGCCTCATGGGATGTGTAGTTCCACCACAGCTGGAGGGCCGTAGTTTGAGGATCCCTGCCCTATATTGTAAACGCTATATATTTTGCGCAAACCAATCGATAAACACTTATTGCATTTTTTTTTTACCAAAAATAGGTAGAAGAATACATATCGGCCTAAACTTTAAGGTTAAAGAGGAGCTCTAGTCTGTTAAAAAATAAATATTAAAAGTCAGCAGCTACAAATACTGTACCTGCTGACTTTAAGGCTGGGTTCACACTATTGTATATTGGATGCAGGTTTCTCAGTATCCAATTCGCAAAGCAGGAGATTGTGACTGGCTCTCTATGGAGACGGTTTACACATCTCCACAGCAGCTCTGATGCAAATTGCACAGGGGTCCTGTATGTCTTTTGGTCCGTTTCAGGTCAAAATTAGAAAATGGTGAATGGAGACGCCACGGACTCTTGCTGTGAGACGCTGTGTTTTATAAAGTGAACCCAACCTCAATATAGGGACACTTAGGCCGCGTACACACGAGGGGATATGTCCGCTGAAAACGGTCCGATGGACCGTTTCAGCAGACATCTCCGCTCGTGTGTATGGGCTAGCGGACAGATTTCTCCACCCGACAGATTTCAAAGCAAGCTTTGAAATCTATCCGGTGGGAATCTGTCCGCCCGACATGTCTGCTGGTTAGTACACTTACCAGCAGACATGTCGTCCCCCACCGCCGCCGCGCCGCTGCCGAATGGATTCGGCGCATGCGCGGAAGTGTTTTACTTCCTGGTGCGGTGACGTGGCGGTGACGTGGCGGCGTCAACGTCACCGCCACGTCACCGCACCGTCCGAACGGACATATCCGATGGAAATGGTCCGCGGACCGTTTTCATCGGATATGTCCGATGGTGTGTACGCGGCCTTACAGTACCTGTCCTGGAATCCCGCGATGTCGGCACCCAGAGTCACCGATTCGTCAATCGGCTTCGGTGCAGGCGTCAGCATTATAAGTAAGGGAAACCAGCAATGAAGCCTGAATCATATATTGCATAGCTTCCAACTGTCCCTGATTTGGAGAGACTGTCCCCGATTTGAAACAATGTCCCTCTGTCCCTCCTTCCTTCTCATTTGTCCCTCGTTTTGGTCCGATCTATATAGATTTATATAAAATGCACTTTTTATCTATCAAAAAATGTTTTCCAGCGCCAAACCCATCATCTGATTTCTAAATTGCTGCATTTGTAAATTCCAAAAGCCAATATAAAGGAAAAAAACACTTGTGTGTTTAACCAATCTTGTTTGTTGTTAAATTCTCCTTTCAGGGGGCGTGACAAGGGGCGTGTCATATACCTGCATACTTTTGCTTATAGGTGTCCCTCGTTCCCATCTCAAAAAGTTGGGAGGTATGTATTGGAAATCCGAGCCCTGCTGCAGCCACTCACATTTTGAGACCATTTGAGAGAAGTTGGAGTAAACCAGACAGATTTCGCTGTTCCAAGTTCTTGTCGGTATTTGAATAATTGATTAGCCCATGTTTTTGAATATGTTCTCTGTACTCCATTTGATGGAAATGCTACTTGTTTCTCATTGTTGAATTGGAGTTCATTATAATAGAAGAAAAGTACAGCATTTAGCAACTGACTACAAGACTGATATAAGTAACTCTAATGCCGCATACACACGATCATTTTTCGGCATGAAAAAAACGACGTTTTTAAAACCGTCATTTAAAATGATCGTGTGTGGGCTTCACATCGTTTTTCATCTTCTGAAAAACGACAAAAAAAAAAAATTCGAGCATTCTGCATTTTGAACGTCATTTTAAAAAATGTCTTTTTTTTGGGTTGTAAAAAATGATCGCGTGTGGGCTAAAACGACGTTAAAAACAACGTTTTAAACCCACGCATGCTCAGAAGCAAGTTATGAGACGGGAGCTTGAATGGAAATTCCCCTTTAGAGCGCCGTCGTACGTGTTGTACGTCACCGCGCTTTGCTCATCATTTTTTAAAAACAATGGTGTGTGGGCAACATCGTTTTTAATGATGAAGTTGGAAAAACAACGTTTTTTCTACATGCTGAAAAACGTCGTTTTTTTTCATGCCGAAAAGTGATCGTGTGTACGCGGCATGAGACATTTTTAATGATATGGTTTGAAAGATTAGCCAAGCTGATACAAATACATTCACATTAGAACTATAGTATATATATGTGTTGTATGTTGAAAGTCAATCTAAACATCCCTCTAATGCAGGGGTGTCCAAACTTTTTTTTAAAGAGGGCCACATTTGATGAAGTTAACATGCTCGAGGGCCGACCATTTTGCCTGACATTCTTTGAACCATTAAAATTTGATCTAAGTGTGTTCGTCCGAGCAACTAATACACTGCCCTACAAGAATTCTATTGCCTTTGTGGCTGTGTGTGGTGAATAGACACCTATTACAGACGCCGCCGAGTATACAGGCGATTCTCTTCATGTAATCTGACGGCGCACGTCCTGTCCACTCTGAGGCAGCTCCGATAAATATGGTATATATCTTTTGTGTCCCACAGGGCACATGTGAGGCTGCAATAGCTATATATATCCAAATCCTCAAGGGGGGCCATATTAAATCACCAGGGGGGCCGCAATTGGCCCCCGGGCCGGACTTTGGACATGCCTGCTCTAATGTGTTTTTTTTTTTTTTTAAATTGTAGCTGTGAGAAAAGGACTTTTGAGGCAAATTTATTACCACCATAGTAAGTGATTCTGTACTAATACTAGAGGGATCACTAGAAATTCTCTGCCAAGGTAGATAGTGGTGGTCACTGCTTCTGAGCTTTTTCCACAATGGCAGCACAAAGATCTGTGAAATGGTCAAGATGCTATGTAGCCAGAATGCCATTTCAGTTTACTCCATTTAGACCAGAGAAAGCGAACTTGTGATCATTTAGGATACAAAATTTTTCTGCGCCTTATTAAATTAGATTATTTTTTTTGCAAATTAGACCATCCTTCTTTGTAGAAGTCTTATCAGAAGACCACCAGCACATCACACACTAAGGCTAGCCACACGTTATACAATTTTCTTATTTAATTTCTGTTAAATTTGCCTTCAACTATGTAGTGCAGGGGCCTTATATTATATAGTTTTGGTAAATGCAAAGTTAAATTGTAGAAGAGAATTGTGTACTGTATGGCAAGCCTTAGTGCCGGTTCACACAGGGGTGACTTGTCAGGCGACTTAGCCGCCTGACAAGTCGCACTCCGTTCTGTACTATGGAACCGTTCTAATAGGAGCAACTCAAGTCGCTCAGACTTAGAACAAGGTTCCTACGAAGCGGCATTCTTCCTTTTACATCACTCTAAGATTCCTACCAAAGCATACAAAAAGTCCCTAATACAGCACTTACTTAATGCCGCAAAATAGGGTTGTCCCGATACCACTTTTTTAGGACCGAGTACAAGTACAAGTACTAATACTTTTTTTCATGTACTCGCTGATACCAAATACCGATACTTTTTTTAAATGTGTCCCCAAATGCAGCCATGTCCCCCCACATATATTGCCGCCATGTCCCCCCACATATATTGCCGCCATGTCCCCCCACATATATTGCAGCCATGTCCCCCCACATATTGCAGCCATGTCCCCCCACATATTGCAGCCATGTCCCCCCACATATTGCAGCCATGTCCCCCCACATATATCCAGCCATGTCCCCCCACATATATCCAGCCATGTCCCCCCACATATTGCAGCCATGTCCCCCCACATATGCAGCCATGTCCCCCCACATATGCAGCCATGTCCCCCCACATATTGCAGCCATGTCCCCCCACATATATCCACCCATGTCCCCCCACATATATCCAGCCATGTCCCCCCACATATATCCAGCCATGTCTCCCATACCTAGTAGTAGATGATGATCAATCATGATGCAGCCTCTGCTGCCGCCGCGTTAATCAGCGTGCATTACAGGCAGCTTTCGTTTGAATAGTTGTAATCCCCGCCGCGCCGTGTATAGACACTCCCCCTTCTTGGGATTGGACGGATCTGTCCAATCCCGAGCAAGGGGGAGTGTCTATACACGGCTCCATGCATAGACATTCCCCCTGGCACGGGATTGGACAGATCCGTCCAATCCCGAGCAAGGGGGAGTGTCTATACACGGCGCGGCGGGGAATACAACTATTCAAACAAAAGCTGCCTGTAATGCACAGGGATTAACACGGCGGCCGCGGCTTTGCGGTATGCGGCGGCGGAGGTGGGGGGGAGTATTCTATTCAAGCATCGGGGGCATACTTGTACTCCCGCAAATACTCGGTATCGGTCCCGATACCGATACTGGTATCGGGACAACCCTACCGCAAAAGCATGCATACCCCTTTATTGGAAGCAACAGTGCCCCCGACCATTGCACATTGGCTGCGGAAGGTGGAGAATCCAATTCTCACTGCACAGCACAGACGGGAAACTTATACGACCACCTGGATGAAATGGAATATCTTTATCTTCTCTATTGAAGGGCAATGCCATTTGGGGCCATAGATCATCCCCGTGCTCGATTTGTGATCACTTCCTTCGACTTCCGCCATGTCTTTCCCTTTCTTCCTTTTTTTTTCTGTCTCCCCCCCTTTTCTTTTTTTGTTTTGTTTTGTGAGGTCCCTCCCCTCTATCCCTGCTAGCCTAACGCCCCAATGGCACTCTTATATTATCTTTCTTTCAAGAAAAGGTACAATAGCAAGGGGATAGTGCCCTCTACCTCCTGACATTGCATGTAAGTTGATGTTTGTGGACCCGAACCTCTTAAGAGGCGAATGCTCGATTTATCGTGCCAAATTACCTTGCGAGCTGAACTATATGATATTTGTAGCTATCTTAAGCCATGTACTTTGGTTGTATACCTTTGACAATGTTCACACTCTGGTTTCTTTTTTGTACTGTGGGGGCCTCCCCCCTTTTTTGGTGTTTAATAAAACTCATATTTGAAAAAAGAAAAAGGTTCCTGTACGACTTTGGGACGACTTCAGGGCGACTTGCATTGACTTCAATACATAAGTCATTTTGTAAGTCGTCTCTGAAGTCGTGTACAGATCGCCTTGCAGAGTTACGCTGCAAGTCGTGCTGCCCCAGTGTGAACCGACACTTACTCCTCCCAGCTTATAGAGAAGACACTCCTGATGCAAGCCTGAATACAATTTTCAGCTGGCATGTGTCAGGAAAGGTTCCATCCGCTGGTGACACTGCCTGATATTTGGAGTGCAGTACTGTGGTCCACCAGCAGGTGTCTCCTGGCAGTCTGAAACTGCCAGGGGAGCACTCCCCCGGTGGTGGTATTATGTGATTTTGGGCCGCAGTACTGGCGTCCACCAGCGGGGGGTTCCTGGCAGTGTGGGGCCGACATCTTCTCCTGCAATCAGGCGTCACCTGAGGCTGATTGCAGAAGATGTGTACAAATACCTGGCGGACACAATCATACTTTGCCTTGGTATCTCTCCTTGCGCCCTGACCCTAAACCTGAGAAGCTCTACATCTGTACCTGATCCTGTCTGTTATCTGAACCCTGAACCCTGTGCCTTGTACATGTACCTGTCCCTCCTGTGATCCATCCATCCTCTCCTTGTCCTGTTTGTTTTCCCATTCCCCAGCTGCTGACCTCCCATTGACGACCCTGGCCTGGCCCTGTTTATGATTCTGGTTTTCCCAATTACTTGTACATATTGGTCTGCTACTGTTATTATTTGTGGGTTCTGTTGGTATTGGTTGTGCACTGTGTAGTATTGGAGGTGTGAAAGATGAATGAAGGATGGATTTCTATTGCTGTAACCCTGTGATGTATTTGCTGTTCGTTTAATAAAGACAACCTCAACGGTCTTGCCTAGTGCACTACCAGCACCCTTGGTATCCTGAGTCAGGCTGGGTTCACACTACACTACACAACTTTGCTCTGTGACATTTGTCCTACATTGATCCTACATTGGTCCTACATCCATCCTACTTCCATGAACAGGATACTACTTTGGTCCTACTTTGTGATAGACTGACTTGTTCTTTGACCAATCAAAACAATCCCAGAGTGAAATAAATTCCTTTTACTGGTGCTGTAATCACATGTCAGATGGCAAAAGTTGGATGGTTAGGACAAGGCTCCTACTTTGGTCCTACTTCAATGATATTCAATGGGCTGAAGTAGGATCAATGTAGGACCAAAGTAGTACAGGGAGTAGTTTCAAAGTCGGACTGACTTGTGTAGGACCAGTTAAGACGGCTCTCATAGGGAAACATTGATTTTTCACACGTCATGCTACATAAGCTCCCAATGTAGGAGCGTTGTCGGAACAAGTGTGAACCCAGCATCAGCCTGTGATTGCATAGTAGACCCACCTAGAGCGGTGATTTCTCTTCTAGTATTGGAGGTGGTTGTATTTATATTATTTCACGTATCTTTAATAAATTATCATATTTCACTTAAACACATATGGGTTTCCTCTGTTGCAGTCCACACAGTTCTGGTCTTATCTGATACGTGACAGCATGTGACAACTCTATGTAAAACACAGATCTGAGATAAACTGGCTAAACTGAAAGAATGAAGTATTTATTCCTTGAACTAAAGGCCATTTGTATAGGTATTTATATACCTTTTTGAATTTTGCAGCGAATAAAGTACAAAAGCTAGGACCAGAAAGGTACAAACTCCTGTGCACATAATATCAAAACATACAGAATCATATAAAACAAAGATTACTACATTTGATTAGGGCTTATTAATTTATTTATTGATTTATTATTTTATGTAACTCATATATTGATTGAATGATTTCTATTCACAGTGATTACCTGTAGGGTAAAAGGCAACAGAAGAGCATTTAAACCTGTAAAATTACCAAGTGCATGTTATAAAGCACTAAGTACAATCAAGATTTACTAAGCAGTCCTTATACATTAATAGCAAACGGAAAACGTATTTTTAGAATGCTGATGTAATATGGACCATCATTTAAATCAGGAAAAAAAAACACAATCATGATTATCATCCATAATAAAATATAAAGAATCTTCTTTCTTCAGAACTGCATAGTTTCCAGTTTTTAGCTGTTATCTGTGAAATCAAGAAAGAATGAATTGTAAGTAAACTGAACCAGAAGTTTAGGTTATTAAAGGTTATTAAAGCGGTTGTAAACCCGCATATAATTTTTTTTTTTTTTTTTTACTCCTGCAAGGGAAAAGCCATAATGAGCTAATATGCACCGCATATTAGCTCATTATGAAATACTTACCTCGGAACGAGGTGAGAGGAACTTACCTGGTCCACGCCGAGCGAGATGTCCTCTTGCCTGGCGTGTCTTCCGGGTATCGGCGATCCAGCGCTGTGATTGGCTGGAGCGACGATGTCATCACTCCCAAGCATGCGCGCAAGAGTTTTCAATTCGCCAAGGTCCGGCGGCTGCCGGTCCTTTAGCCGAGAATCCCCCCTGTGCATGCGCCGCTGCAATCAGCGGCGCATTGTGAGGGGAATATCTCCTAAACCATACAGGTTTAGGAGATATTCTGCTTACCTACAGGTAAGCCTTATTATAGGCTTACCTGTAAGTAAAAATTAAAAAAAAGCGTTTACAACCACTTTAACGATATCTTAATTAAAACAGCTATTCTTTAAAAAAAAACTTCTTTGGCCACTAGGGTTTGGTTAAAGTGGAAAAAGCATGGAATATTAATTGTAGTCATTTTATTTAAATTACGTGTGGCTATGAACACATTGCATTAACCACTTAAGGACCGCCTACTGCACATTTACGTCGGCAGAATGGCACGGCTGGGCACATCAACGTATATATACGTTGATTTTAGTACCCAGCCGTGCGGCGATCCGTCCCTGGAGCGGAAGAACGGGGAGAGCCGTGTGTAAACACGGCTTCCCCGTGCTTCTCTGTGGCCGTAGCATCGATGACGTCACACCTACAGCCACACCCCCCTACAGTTGTAAACGCCATCTGTGGTTAACTCCCAAACTGCAACTGTCATTTCCACAGTAAACAATGCAATTTAAATGCATTTTTTGCTGTGAAAATGACAATTGTCCCAAAAATGTGTCAAAATTGTCCGAAGTGTCCGCTATATTGTCGCAGTCACGAAAAAAATCGCTGATCGCCGCTATTAGTAATAAAAAAAAATGATTAATAAAAATGCAATAAAACTATCCCTTATTTTGTAAACGCTATAAATTTTGCGAAAACCAACCGATAAACGCTTATTGCAATTTTTTTTACCAAAAATACGTAGAAGAATACGTATCGGCCTAAACTGAGGAAAAAAAAAGTTTTTTTATATATTTTTGGTGGATATTATTTATAGCAAAAAGTAAAAAATATTGCATTTTTTTTAAAATTGTCGCTCTATTTTTGTTTATAGCGAAAATAAAAACCGCAGAGGTGATCAAATACCACCAAAAGAAAGCTCTATTTGTGGGGAAAAAAGGACGCCAGTTTTGTTTGGGAGCCACGTCGCACGACCGCGCAATTGTCAGTTAAAACGACACAGTGCCGAATCGCAAAAAGGGGCAAGGTCCTTTACCTGCATTTTGGTCCGGGTCTTAAGTGGTTAATAGTATAGTGGCTGTCTATATAATTGTATGTACAATATATATAGAATAGATATCATTTAGTTGTCAGGCAAATATGAAATAATGAAAATTATTATAATGTTTCCATGTAATTAGAACTTGAAGTATTAGGCCGCGTACACACAGTCGGTCAAAACCGATAAAAACGGACTGAAGGTCCGTTTCATCGGTCCAATCCGATCGTGTGTGGGCGCCATCGGTCAGTTATCCTTCGGTCAAAAAAAAGAGAACTTGCTTTAAAATTGAACCAATGGACGCTAACCGATAGGTCAAAACCGATCGTTTGTATGCAAAAGTATCGGTTAAAAAGCCGCGTATGCTCAGAATCAAGCGTTTTCATGTGTTTTTGAGCATGTTTCGACGTTTTGCGTTTTTGGCGTTTTCCCTGCCAAAAAATGGCACTTTGAACGCAAATTTCGGGCGTTCAGAAAAAAGACAATAAACCATTTCCATCAGTTAACCGATGAAGCTGACTGATGTTCCATTGTGCCTACACACCATCAGTTAAAAAAACAATCGGGTCAGAACGCGGTGACGTAAAACAGAACGACGTGCTGAAAAAAATGAAGTTCAATGCTTCCAAGCATGCGTCGACTTGATTCTGAGCATGCGTGGATTTTTACAGATGGTCGTGCCTACTAACGATCGGTTTTGACCTATCGGATAGGAATCCATCGGTTAAATTTAAAACAAGTTGGCATTTTTTTAACCGATGGATAACTAACCGATGGCACCCACACACGATCGGTTTGGTCCGATGAAAACGGTCCACCAGACTGTTCTCATCGGTTTAACCTATCATGTGTACGCGGCCTAATGCCGCGTACACACGATGGGCCAGATTCATGAATGAATGAATGAATGAAAAACTTATATAGCGCGGCACATGCGAACTGAATCGCCTCTGGGCGCTTGTTGTTCCTGTCTCCTTTGATATCAAAAGAGATGAGTCTTGATCTTTCTCCTGAATGCTGAGTGATTCGCCTCCAACCGAATGCTGGTTGGTAAAGCGTTCCATAGTCTGGGACCTTGGACGGCGAATCTTCTTTCTCCTTTGGACTTGTAGTTGGCTTTTGGGATCTGTAGTAGGTTCTGATTGGTGGATCGCAAGATGCGATTGGGATTGTGAGCTTTTATTTTATCGCATAGATATTGGGGGGCATTCCCATGGACACATCTATGCGTTAGACAGAGTGCTTTAAAAGCAATCCTGTCTTTAACTGGTAGCCAGTGAAGGGATCTCAGTGAAGGTGAGATTGATTCCCAGGGTTTGATTCCCAGGGTTTTTTTCCAGTCACAAGTCTGGCGGCCGTATTTTGAACGACTTGCAGACGAGCGATTTGGTACTTGGGGAGTCCGAGGTAAAGGGCATTTGCTAACTCAGGTAGAGTTAGCCTGGAGTATCAGTGATACTTCAGCCTAACTCTCACTTTGAGCCGGCGTTTCTGTTTTCTGTAAGCAGAAAACATGAAACGCTGGGTTGGAGTTCCTATATGAGCGGCGTAATTGTATTTCGCCGTCGTATCGGAACTGCAATTTTAAAAATGGCGCTCGGGGCGTTCCCGCTGATTAACGTCGAGAATATGTTAATCACGAGAATCAGAAATTCACGATCGTACTCGGGCCCGACGCAATGATTTTTCGACGTTTCCGTAAGCGATACGCGGCGCAAAGAAAAACATGACCCCTAGGCAGAGTATCCTATGTTAAGTATGGCCGTCGTCATCGCGTCGAATTTAAAAATGTTCACGTCGTTTGCATAAAACGTCCGTGAATGGGGATTGACATCATTGACGTTCCCTGACAGAATTTGGAGCATGCGCACTGACAGTCGACGCATGCGCAGTACGTTCGCCGCGGGATCGTGCATAGTTTACATAATACACGCCCCCTACCCGCCCAATTTGAATAACGCCGGCTCATTTTCGCAACGCCGCCGCAACTTTAGGAGCAAATGCTATGTGAATAACAGTACTTGCTCCTAAAGTTTCGGCGGAGTAACGTAAATGAGAAACGTTACTCCACCAAAAAGATCCGCTCTCCTATCTGAATCTGGCCCGATCACTTTTTGTGATGAAAAAAAACAACGTTTTATGTGACGAAACAAAACGACGTTTTTCAAACTTCATTTTCCAAAACGACGTTGCATACACACCATCGTTTTTCCAAAATGCTCTAGCAAAGCGTGGTGACGTACACCACGTTCGACGGCACTCTGTTCCATCGAAGCTCTATCTCATAACTTGCTTCTGAGCATGCGCGGGTTTAAAAACGTTGTTTTAAACGTCGTTTTGCCCACACACGATCACTTTTTATGACACAAAAAATAAAATTTTGAAAAACGACACAAAAAATTCAAGCATGTTCAAATTTTTTTTCGGTTGTTTTTTTGAAGACATAAAACGACGTTTTGCCCACACACAGTGATTTTAAATGACGTTTTTTAAAACGTCGTTTTTTTTCATCACAAAAAGTGATCGTGTGTACACGGCATTAGGCTTTTTTTCCATGCTTCATTCTACCTCTTTGTTCCCTTCATTAAAAAAAGTCTGTCTGAAGAATTTAAAAGCTCAAAATCTAGAAATACAAGTAAAGGAATCAGATGGTGTCATTCTATCTATTGGCCAGCTGAGAAAGGAGAGATGATGTCATTTTACAGACTAAACATAGGCAGACTGTTCAGACATTTAAAGGTTATGTGTGGAGTGGACTGGGCCAGGGGCAGGGAGGAATTGCCCCGGGTCCATTAAGGTTGCACGGGCGCTTCCCCTATCCATGCATTTGGGTACCTTTTAGGACTCCAGGTGTATGGATTCCAATGCGGAGTGGGTGTTTTATTTAAGCACCAATTAGAGCCAGAGGCTCTAATAGGCTTCAAAATAGAGTGGGCTCGGGGGCACAGAGAATGCACTCACAGCCCACCCAGCAAATAAATATATTCTATTGTAACACTGATCCTCCTCCTGGCCAATCAGGAAGTGGGTTTTGATAGCCGTCACCCGATTGGCTGAAAGGACAGGGGATCCTATTGGACACCTAGGAGGAGGGGAGGTGCACACACTGGAAGCAGCCAATGGAGTAGAGGATACAGAGACCAAAAAAACACCAGCTGCCATTGCACTCTGATGTAGGGTGACCAGACATCCCCAGTTTCAGGGGACAGTCCCCTGATTGAGGACACTGTCCCCAGACCAAGTCTGTCCCTGGTTTTGTCCCCAGATTGGATTTAATAAGGGGCAGGGGCAATTTCAAAGACAGTCAGTGCAGAATATGCTTCGCTGTGCCTTCTAGCATAGGGGGGCTGTATTTTTTCCATTATCTGTGCCCCTTTCTGATGATCATGTGCTAGTCGGAGAGGAGGGAATATTACTTCAGTTTCGGGTGCATGCCCATTCAGCTCCACTTGCATGTTCTTCTGCCTTGGCTCATGTCCCGGCCAGCCGCCTGCCTATCTCCTTGCCTTCCCTGGCGGAGTGATCTGCCCCCCCCCCCCTCATCCAGTAGTAGCCGGGGCCGGGAGAGTAAGGCCGCGTACACACGACTGAGAAAATCGTCGGGCAAAACTCATCGTTCCGCCCGTCGAGTTCCTAGTACGGCAGTCAAAAAGCTTGTCGAGCCAAATTTTCCCATTGAACAACGAGGGAATAGAGAACCTGCTCTCTTTTTGGCTCAACGAGTTCCTCGACGGGTTGCTCGGCGAAAAGTGTACACACGACCGATTTCCTCGGCAGAATACGTCGAGATTCTTGCTGGATTCTGCCGAGAAACTCGGTCGAAAAGTGAAAAGTGTCCCCTCTTTTTCCTCAGCTGTAATGTTTTTCTTTACACAAACATTAGGTAAAGGTGGGGAGGAGGTGTGCTAGGGACACCTTGGGTGGGAAGAGGACTTGCTTGTCTTAACAGGGGGTTGGATATGAAAATTGTCTCCCATCCTAAAGAGCTTCCTAACACATACCCCCCACCCCCCCCCCTGGTGCCCAAGCTAGTGCACCCCTGCCAAGACAACTTGTTTCAGCACTGGGTTCCAGGACACATGGCTGGTTCACACCATGAATTGCACATGAACGTGCTGTGCGTTTGTGTGATTCACATGTGACCCGGGTAGAGTGTGATTTCAGCCCATTTATTTGAATAGGCTGAAATCATGCCAGACAGCACCAAAAGCAGTGCGTGCACTACTTTAACCACTTAAGGACCCCCGCACGCACATATACGGCCACAGAATGGCTCGTACAGGCACAAGGGCGTAAATTTACGTCCCCGCCTTCGTGCGGTTCGGGGGTCCCATCGGGACCCCCTCCGCGGCGTGCGGGGGTCCCCCTGGCTCCGGGAGCGATCCGGGACGAGCGGGCGGATGTCGGTGTTTACCCGACCCCCCGCGATCGCTCCCAGCCAATGCGCGCGCTCCCCCTTCTGTCACTTCCTCCTCCTGTGTAAACACAGGAAGGGGGAAGTGATGTAATCTCCCATCGCAGCGGTATTTCCAACCGCTGCGATGGGAGAAACACCTCACAGTAAGTCCTGCACCAACACTACACTGACATACACACACACATAGGCATACTTAACCCCTTGCGATCTGCCCCCCCACCCCCCCTGTCACAGTGTCACTGAATGCAGTGATCTAATCACTGCATTTAGTGTCAGTGTGACAGGCAGTGTAAAATCAGTTAGTGTTAGGTTCAGGATAGCCCCCCCCACCCCCCCTAATAAAGTTTTAACCCCCTGATCACCGCACTAGTTAACCCTTTCACTCCCTATTGCCAGCGTCACTAAGCGATCATTTTTCTGATCGCTGTATTAGTGTCGCTGTTCCCGCTAGGTAGCTATTTTTTTTTATTGCGATTTTTTTTTTTACTAAAGACATGTGGCTAAATACATTTTGGCCTAAATGTTTGACTAAAATTTAGTTTATTTGATTTTTTTTTAACAAAAAGTAAAAAATAGTGGTTTTTTTTCAAAAATGTCGCTCTATTTTTGTATATAGCGCAAAAAATGAAAATCGCAGAGGTGATCAAATACCACCAAAAGAAAGCTCTATTTGTGGGAAGAAAAGGACGCAAATTTTGTTTGGGAGCCACGTCGCACGACCGCGCAATTGTCTGTTAAAGCGACGCAGTGCCGAATCGCAAAAAACACCTTGGGTCATTTACCAGCGTATTGGTCCGGGTCTTAAAGCGGATCTCCACCCTAAAGTGAAGATCCGCTGATCGGAACCCTCCCCCCCTCCGGTGTCACATTTGACACCTTTCAGGGGGGAGGGGGGTGCAGATACCTGTCTAAAGACAGGTATCCGCACCCACTTCCGGCCCGCAGTCTCGGGCAAAAGACGGGCTTTTCCCGTTGTATGCTGGGAACTCTCGGCTCCCAGCACACAGCGGGAGCCAATCGCGGGCGCAGCGCGACTCGCGCATGCGCCGTAGGGAACCGGGCAGTGAAGCCGGAGCGCTTCACTTCCTGGTTCCCTCGCCGTGGATGGAGGGGGGAGCAGCAGGGTGATGAGCGATCGCTCATCCTCTGCTGCGGACGCCGCTGGACTCCAGGACAGGTAAGTGTCCTAATATTAAAAGTCAGCAGCTGCAGTATTTGTTGCTGCTGGCTTTTAATATTTGTTTTTTGGTGAACCATCCGCTTTAAGTGGTTAAAAAACACACAGCAACCAGATTGCATGGTATTATTGTACCATGCGATCCGGTGCATGCAAATGCACTGTGTTTGTGACCGGCATATGGGATGTCGCTAAGTTAACATTGATACCCTGTGCATATAGAAACTTGAATGTGGTGCAGGAAACAAGCATGCACCATCACTTTTAAGGCAAAAGAAAAGAATTTACCGCTCCAGGTGAGACCTGTAGACGATCAAGGATAATTAGATTACCAAGGTGCTGGCGATGCAAATAGCAATGATGATGAAGAAAAGAGGGAAGGACGGCCGCACTCCAAGGATTTTCAAACGAAAAAAGTTGTCTATTGTAAATCCAAAAACATGTACAGTCACAGCAATCACAGAAAACAGGACAGCCGACGCGTTTCGCACTCGATCAGTGCTTAGTCATGGCTTTTAAGGCACTCTGCCTTACACATAAGTGTATTCAAGGAAACGCCCCCCGATATCTTTGCGAAAAAATAAAGCCCATAACCCAAATCGCATTCTGCGATCTACAAATCAAAACCTACTGCACATCCCAAAGGCAAGATACAAATCCAAAGGAGATCAGAGATTTGCTCTCCAAGGACCTCGACTGTGGAATGCACTACCAACCACCATCTGACTGGAGTCGGACCATTTGGCCTTCAGGAGAATGATTAAAACTCATCTCTTCTGAGGAAAGGGTTTCCTTACCGAAGGAGTGGCAACAGCGCCCAGAGGCGATTCAGTTCGCAAGTGTTGCGCTCAATAAGTTTTTCACTCACTCACTCATTCTGGTGTGAACTGTCCCTTAGTCCATATATGCCAGGTTCATATCTCAGGGAGGTCCCACCAAACCTGGGACAGTTGGTAAGTATGGATTTATGAAAGGGGAAAGTATTGGTTCTTTTAGGGTTTGTACTGTGAAGGACGGATTTGGATGGGAGGATTTGTGATAGAACTGGGGAGAGGACTTGATCAGCATGGGGTGGGGAGGATTCTGCTAAAAGGGAGGACTTGGTGGAAAGGATCTGTTCTGGATGTGGGGAGAGAAGTTTTGCTGGTAGGGGGATTTGGGGGGGGGGGGTATATGAGGACAGAGTGCAGGCCATTCCAGCAGCATGGATGGTGTCACCGTGTCCAAGCAGAGGTCGGCTCCAACCAAACCACCCCAGCTCCCCCTGCCGGCCAGTTTGGGAACCCAGACATGGCGCTGTCCAGCCCAACCGGCCTGGCAAGCAGAGAGTATCTGGAGCAGAGCTTCAGCTTGGGATGGGGTTCAGAAGGAAGCAGAAAAAAGGGAGAGCGGGAAGCCCCCCTCGATTCTCTGCACCATGAGCCTCTGCACTGTACTTGCCCTCTTGCCAAAAGTGGTCAGTAAGCCCCTGGTTATGTGGATTTTTACACACAGTTTTACAACTGCTATACAGGAACTGCTAAAGAGCTGTGACATGGGAAAGGTAGAAAGAAACAGCTTTACAAAAACCTCTATGTGCAGGTCATATTAAATGAGATAGCAAGAAGAACCAAAATACCCCACCAAAATCTTTGCAGTTCAAAGAATTAGATTTATAATCTATAACATACTTACACTTATGTATTTCCATAGTAATAATTGAAACCATCTATGAAGAAATCAAATAAAAAAAAAGTTAGAAAAAAAATTTAGATTCAGAAGACACATGTTTTTACAAATTTTCTAACTATAGAATAGGATCTATGGCCCCTTCCACACGGGGAGGAATCCGCTTTCAGGGGTCCGCTAGCTCAGCGGGAGATCTGTCCGCTGATCTCCGCTGAGCCGGCGGATAACAGGTCCCTCTCTGCTCACTGAGCAGGGAGGGGCTTGTGCAGCGCCGCTGTCTCCTACAGTATGCTTCAAAATTGTCACCAGACATGAAAGGCCTCAAGCTGTGCTTGCACAAACATATGCATATTTAGACATCCTCAAACAAGGTGTCCTTTATTATGCATCTTGAAAAGCTCCTGTTGAAAAACCTGCTGCTTTCTATACTTTACTCTTGGTCGATAAGGCCACCTTCGAAAGGATGTAGACCAACAATGAGGTGAAGGGACATTTACATACTTTTTTTACCCCTGGTTTTGGTTCTCCCAAGGCACCAGTAAGAATCACTTCCTTAGGGCACACTTAACCTCTTAGCGCCCCCTAGTGGTTACAGTATATACCAGGGGTGCCCAACCTTTTGAAGCTTGAGGACAATGAGCAGAGCGGGTGGATGGCAGGTCCGTGTCTGCTCTGTATATGCAGAGCGGACACGGCCCACTATTTCTTTTTTTTGCGTATTGAAGGAATGACACGAGTTTACATCTGCCACTCCGTAGAGGTGAATGGAGGGTCTAATTGGGTTGGACTGACTGTGTGAAAGGGGCCCAAGGCTGCTTTCACACAGATGCGCTGAAGTCTATGGCTCAGTGCAGGTAACCCACAGGTAAACTGCTCTGCACCTGCTTATCAGTTTGAAAGCAGCCCAGTAACCACTGCAGAACAGATATGCCCATATATACACTGTGGGCCAGATTCCCGTAGAATTGCCGCTGGCGTAGCGTAAGCCATTTACACTACGCCGCCGCAATTTAACAGAGCAAGTGCCGTATTCCCAAAGCACTTGCTCCGTAAGTTGCGTCGGCGTAGTGTAAATGGCTCTGCGTATCCCCGCGTAATTCAAAGGGGACGGCTTGTATTTAAATTAAGCGCCCCCCCCCCCCGCGTTGATCGAACTGCGCATGCGCCGGCCTCAAAAATAGCCCAGTGCGCATGCTCCAGCTCACGTCGGAAAAAGTGAATGAAACCGACGTGAGCGTCGTTTACGTAAATCCCTATTCGCGAACGACTTAGTAAAACAACGTAACCGACGGAAAAGGACGACGCTGACCCGACGCCATACTTAACATGGCAATGACGGAACTTCGTAAGGTTACCCCTCATATAGCAGGGGTAACCTTATGCGTACGGAAACTATGTAAACGACGACGGGGCGGCGTAAAAACGTTCGGCTCATTTGCATAGGCAAATGAGAAATCATCGTAAAGGCCACCTAGCGGCCAGCGATGTCATTACATCTACGATCCGACAGTGTAATTGTTTTACACATGTCGGATCTTCACTGTATTTATGCGTAAGTGATTCTAGGAATCACACGCATAGATACCCAGTAAAAAAAACAGAGATACGACGGTGTTTCCTACGAAACGCCGGCGTATCTCTTTTGAGAATCTGGCCCACAACGGTGTTTCCTACGAAACACCGGCGTATCTCTTTTGAGAATCTGGCTCTGTGATTTTAGTAATAAAACTGACCTTTAATTTGTTTTCTATTCTATTCCATCCCAGGAAAGGAGGTCGCGGGCCACATCAGTGAGCTCTGTGGGCCACATGTGGCCCCCAGGCCACTAGTTGGGCACCCCTGGTATATACAGTATATTAAAACTGGTACTAATTATTCCTACTCAAAAATCACCATTACCTTTTTACTAACAAAGTTATAATATTAGGGCGTTTTCACACTGCTGAGGTTTGGCCGCAGTGAGAGTGCAGCACAGTGTACCCACAGTTTTAATGAGGGTTACCCATGGTTTCCCATAGACTTCTATTAGAACGCATGTTTGTGGTGCAATTTCTAAAAGCGCACCAAAGATGCAACAGGCAGGACTTTTGGCGTGCTTTAGAAAATGCAGCAAAAAATTGAAGTCTATGGAAATCATGCAAAAACTGCAGGAACACTGCACTGCCCCAATGCTGTGGCCAAATCGCAGCACGGCAGTGTGAAACCGCCCTAGGTTGGAAACATCATGCAGTATAGTTACCTTCAATTTTTACAGTGATTTCACTGACTGTGAGTTCGGGGTTGGAAGTGGTGGTGTTGGGTTTTGTAGCTAGAACAGATGGCAAACAGAGTTAGGTCATTATATACAGCAACACAAAAGTATTTTGGCAGTGTCAGGCTAAACAATTAGGCCCCTTTCACTATAAATAATTTCACTCAAAATAGCGCTGCTATACCGTATGAAAAACGCAATGTGAAAGGGGCCTTAGGGAAAGTTTTTTTCTTTCACATATATTTTTCATTTTATAGGTTATATCTCATTTAGAATTTTAGGTGTAGGTGTAGGTACGAGTACATATAAACAAATGTATCTGCTTGTCCAACTACTTTTGCAGTATAAACTGTTGAACGTAGTAGTAGAGTACTTTTGTAGTAAAATACTGATTGTAATACAAATCAAATAAGAAACTAAGTGAACCTAAGGCTCCATGCACACTGAAGCTAAAAAAAAGCTATACATTTTTTTTTTTTTGCGTTTTTGCAATAGCGTTTATTAGCGTTTTTAAGTGTAGTGTTTTTTAGCTTTTTTTTTATTTTAATTTTTTTTCAGTGGATTAAAAAACACTAGCACCAGCGTTTGTGACTGCATTTGATGGCACAGTGGTGAGAATTGATGGCACAGTGGCTGCGTTTGATGGCATGGCACAGTGACTGCATTTGATGGCACAGTGGTGAGAATTGATGGCACAGTGGCTTTGTTTGATGGCATGGCACAGTGACTGCATTTGATGGCACAGTGGCTGCATTTGATGGCATGGCACAGTGACTGCATTTGATGGCACAGTGACTGCATTTGATGGCACAGTGGTGAGAATTGATGGCACAGTGGCTGCGTTTGATGGCATGGCACAGTGACTGCATTTGATGGCACAGTGGTGAGAATTGATGGCACAGTGGCTTTGTTTGATGGCATGGCACAGTGACTGCATTTGATGGCACAGTGGCTGCATTTGATGGCATGGCACAGTGACTGCATTTGATGGCACAGTGGCTGCATTTGATGGCATGGCACAGTGACTGCATTTGATGGTACAGTGGGGAAAATTGAAGGCACAGTGGCTGCATTTGATGGCATGGCACAGTGGTGAAATTTGATGGGCACAGTTAGTACGCTAACCAGCAGACATATCTGCTCGCACATGCGTCGAATGGATTCGACGCATGCGCGGAAGTGTTTTACTTCCTGGTGCGGTGACGTGGCGGCGTCAACGTCACCGCCACGTCACCGCGCTGTCTGCCGGCGGGGATTTTGGTTTGATCGTGTGTACAGCGATCAAACCAAAACAGCCAGCAGACAAATCTGACCAAATCGGTCTGTCAGACCGATTTGATCAGATTCATTTGTTCGTGTGTACGAAGTAAGCACTGATTGTAGTGCGAAACGTCAGCTGTATGCCCCTGTCTTTGCTGTGATGTGTGGTGTTTGAAAACTTTTATCAATAAAAGGCAACCAAGAAGGTTTTTCCAGAGTGCGGCTGTCCAAACATTTCTTTCCACAATAACAATGAAAGGGCCCAGGGCAGTTTCCGCTTTTGCCCTGCTTTAAAAACGGCCCTGATAAAGGATTGTAAGCCTTATGAGATTAGAGTTTTATCTTCTAATTCTACCATCGCTCAGTTTTTACATTTGGAGTGACATTTTTCAATGATTATTGATTACACTTGATGCAAGTCCTTTGGTGACCACCTACAGGATTATTATATCCAATCACCATTGTCTATAGGGACCATTTGTCCCACATACATCCTGCCTTTGACATCATTTGTTCAAAATCCATTGGCCCAGATTCACGTACATCGGCGCATTATCGTTGTCAGATTAGTGTTCTGTGTGATCAAGTTCTTGTTGGTATATTTGTGAAAGTGTTTTTTGATAAGTGTTAGAGAGACTGTTTGTTTGATTGATATATTTCTGAGCGTTTGTTTTCTTGCTTTATTTTTTATTTTTTATTTTTTTGCTGACATTTTTGGCATTTTTAATTTTTTTTTTTGCTGACATTTTTTTTAAATTTTGGGTTGTGCATGCTGTTTGAATGTGGGGGTGACATTCCTGCTGGAAAAGGGGTGTCATCCTCAATTTTGGTGGAGAAGGGTTCCCCAGGACCAGGGAGAAGTGATTCCCAGGTCCGTGTGAATGGTGTATGAATGTACAGTGACATAATTGGAGCCTTGACGTGGCGTTACTGCTCACCAGTCGTGCATGGTGGACTGGTGCCAATCCAATTTGATGAGGATGTGGGGTGTGTGTGCTAGGGACCACAGTGGTGTGCATGCATGCATTCTCATTGTGCCATGATTAATGTGTGTGTTTAACATGCAAAGATGCCCAATATGAGCTGTCTCCTGACTGCTCTTCCCTCAGAAGACGGGGTATCCTCGGTTAGGGGGGGATTGTCTGGTTGGGGGGTCAGGTCATCACGTAGCTCAACCTGCAGGCCCTTCCTCACTGCGAGATTGTGCAGCATGCAACATGCAACGATGATATGGCACACGAAGTTTGGGGAATACAACAGTGTACCCCCAGACTTATCCAGGCATCGGAAACGTGACTTCAGGAGGCCAAAGGTGCGCTCCACCACTGCTCGGGTTTTGATGTGTGCTTGATTGTATCTTTCCTCCCCTGGGGTTTGGGGGTTCCGGATAGGAGTCATGAGATGGGGTCCCAGTGCATATGCAGAGTCACCTGGAAGGGAAAAGACAGGAGAATGTTAGTCATGCATGTGCCACTTGTGAGGTGTGCATCACGGGAGGGGATAGTCATGCCTGACTCCCATGTCACTCACCAACCAGCCAGGTGTTCCCATACACGTTCTGATAGAATTCCATTCGGATGTGGCATTGATTGTAGATGTAGCTGTCATGGGTGGATCCGGGGTGTTTGGCACGGACGTGCCATATGAGTCCTTGGGCATCAACTATCACCTGTACGTTGATGGAGTGCCAATTCTTCCGATTGCGGTACATGTGCTCTGTCTCATGGGGGGGCTGGAGTGCCACATGTGTGCAATCAATGGCCCCGATGGTGCGTGGGAATCTGGCAATTCTGTAGAAATCTGTCATTGCCTTCAGCCGCAGGTCCTCAGTGGTGGGTTTGATGATTAGGTTGGCCAAGCGTGTGAGGATTGCTGGGACAACCTGGTGCACCCATCTGCTCATGGAGGATTGTGACATCCCAGCCACCACTCCACTTGTACGCTGAAAAGAGCCACTGGCAAGGACATGGAGTGTTGCCAGTACCTTGACCAGTGGCTGCACTGCATGTGAGCGTTGTGTTGGGCTGGTGATGTCCTCCTGCAAGGTTGTGGTTAATTCCAGGATGGCATGAGGGGGGAATCTGAAGATGCGATACACCTCAGAATCACTCATGCCAAAGAGGTCTATGTGTGTGCGGTATACCCTCTCCCGTGCCATCCTCCGTGCCCTCCTCCTTCTTTGGTCATCTAAATTCACTAGTGCAGCTATGAGCGACGATGCCCCTGGCATGTTGGCAGTCAAATTGTAGTGCAACACGTGTGTGTGGTCTGCTCCTCAGTAACGGTGTTGCTTTCTGTGAGATGTAGACGTTTTTTCAAAATTTAGACCAGCTTTTATGTGCTCTAACTTTAGACAGGACATTTTGCTGTTGCGCACATCGCGTAGCCTGCGCAGCAACTGCGTTTTTTTGTGGATCCCCGCAACTCCCTCATTAGCATATTTGACTAGCAAATCAATGGTGTGTCTAGCGCATTTTTGCGCGGACGGATGCGTCTGTCTAACGAAATTACGCCGGACCAAAAAAAGTAGATTTCTGGCGTAAATCGTTTTCTGAATCGCGCGCATCTAAACGCACGCGCACATTTAGACTTACGCACGCGCAACACAAGTTGCGCAGGCGTAATCGCTCTGTGAATCTGGGCCATTGATTTTACTGGGATTCTACTACACGTAGCAACTGCATCTGAATCGCACTGTGTTATGTTTTCTCTATTATTGGTTATTTATTATATCTAGATACCAGTTTTTGAGTCATATCCACCATTCAATCATCCCGCGAAATCTCCTACATACTGGATCACTGCCTGGATTGTTTTTAATATTTATGTATGTGTGATTTATGTTGTTTATTTCTTTTGGAAGGTATTGATATATCCACACGGATGTTTTCTGTACCATTTTTTAGGGTTGTCCCGATACCACTTTTTTAGGACCGAGTACAAGTACCGATACTTTTTTTAAGTAGTCGCCGATACCGAATAGCGATACTTTTTTTAAACGTGTCCCCAAATGCAGCCATATCCCCCCACATATTGCTGCCATGTCCCCCCACATATTGCTGCCATGTCCCCCCACATATTGCTGACGTGTCCCCCCACATATTGCTGCCATGTGTCCCCCCACATATTGCTGCCATGTGTCCCCCCACATATTGCTGCCATGTGTCCCCCCACATATTGCTGCCATGTGTCCCCCCACATATTGCTGCCATGTGTCCCCCCACATATTGCTGCCATGTGTCCCCCCACACATTGCTGCCATGTGTCCCCCCACACATTGCTGCCATGTGCCCCCCCCCACATATTGCTGCCATGTGTCCCCCCACATATTGCTGCCATGTGTCCCCCCACATATTGCTGCCATGTGTCCCCCCACATATTGCTGCCATGTGTCCCCCCACACATTGCTGCCATGTGTCCCCCCACACATTGCTGCCATGTGCCCCCCCCCACATATTGCTGCCATGTGCCCCCCCCCCCCACATATTGCTGCCATGTGTCCCCCCACATATTGCTGCCATGTGTCCCCCCACATATTGCTGCCATGTGTCCCCCACATATTGCTGCCATGTGTCCCCCACATATTGCTGCAATGATGTCCCCCTACCCGATGATGATGATGATGATGATGATGATGATGCCGACCCCGCCGCCGTATATACAAAGCTGCCGCCGTGAACGTTACATGCAGCTTTCGTTTTTCAATAGTTGTTTTCCCTATCGCCCGCCCTGTGTAAAGAACACTCCCTCTTGCTTGTGATTGGACAGATCCGTCCAATCGCTAGCAAGGGGTATTGTCCTTTACACAGGGCGGGCGATAGGGAAAACAGATATTGAAAAACAAAAGCGTCATGTAATCTTTGCGGCGGCGGCTTTGTATATACGGCGGCGGGGTCGGCGACGGCGGGGGGGGGCGATATCGGGACAACCCTACCATTTTAAATTCAATTTTCATTCAAATTTGTGTTAATTACACTGCTTGGTCATATTTTTGCCTACTTTTGCAGTCTGGTAAATCCAGCTGCTTTTCTTTTTCCTTTCGATCATACCCCCTGTCTCTTTCAGCAGCCATAGCGCCTGTTCTCTGCGAGAGCCCCAAAACCACATGCATAAGACAGCAAGTGAGACGCGCTAGTTAAAGCTTCACAGGGTTGAAGCAGGCAGTGGGAGATGATACCACTTCTGTCATATGCCCTCTGAAAAGCTCTCTGAATGCAGACCGCTCTTTAGAGACCAAATCAACTGTAAATGAGCCTTTAGATAAGTGGGACATGTACATAATATTAGTTGAAAACATCATACAGTAAAGTTACCATCACTTGATTTAGTGGTGTTAGCAGTGGTGGTAGCAGTGGTGCTAGTGGTGGTGGTGGTAGCAGTGGTGCTGGTGGTGGTGGTAGCGGTGGTGGGTAGTATAGCTAGAAAAAATGAGAAACAGAGGGTTAGGTCATTATTAGGGTTAGGTCATTATATGTATAGACACAAAATGCTGTATTTTGGAAGAAGGCTAAACAAGTTGGAACAGCTGTTTTAACATTTTTATTCCCCAAAAATTCAGGTTATATATTGTTTAGAATTACAGGTGTACATATAGGCACAAGTACATAGTACATGTGTGTGTGTGTGTATGAGAGCATCCAGAGTTCCCAGCACAGCCAGACCTTGCTGTGCTCTCCTGCTTAGTGTGGTCAGTTTTTAATAGGAAAACAGAGGGACTGGCAGGAACACCAGAGATCTCACACAAAGGAAAGAATACAAAGAGAACAGAATACATTTTCATACAAGTACATGGTACAGCAGGCACATATTAGGAATATTAAATGTTGAGTTTACAAAGCACCTCCCATATGCAAAAGAGCAGCACAGCTGGCTGCAGCGGGTTAAGGGTGTGGGAACATGTGCAATTTACATACTGTCTCACTCCTGAAACTACCCGCACAAGTGTGAACCTAGCTTTAGAAAGCAGTTCGATACAAGGAACATAGTGCTACATGTACTTTGTCTCATAGGGGACAGAACTGTAAAAAAAATATAATATAATGATAGATCTTCTTTAAAGTGGATGTAAAGCCACTCTCATCCTTTCTAAACTGCCATAGTGCTGATCTATGAGGATATAAATGCCTCCTGCCTGTATGCTTACCTGTCAAATGTCTCCCTTCTGTCTGTTATAAGAACTGAAAACTGAAGATTCTGTGGGTGGATATGTTGTCTGGAGCTCGGTGGTTGGAGTCGTGATTTCAGTAGACTCCCCGCCCTCCTCTACACTCCCCTTGTCAACATGCATTTTTTCCTGTGTATTCCTTACACTAAATTCTGCTATGATCACTAACATCCAGTCAAAATCCAGAAAAGTAACCACATGAAATTGAGTGGGGGTGGGAATTGAAAAATAATGCCTGTCTCCAGGCTAGTGCATGAGATATGTAAATAACCTGTCACTCACAGCAAGGGGGCGGAACAGACTAAGGTTTTTCCCTGTAAATTCATTTTATTTCACTGAACAATAAAAGAGGATTGCTCAGAGCTGGATTAACTCTGTGTATACTGTACATTGTGACATAAAAAATAAAATCGGTCTTACATCCACTTTAGGCCTAAAGCGAATGTAATTAGAAGAAATTTGATTTTTATTGGATGTGTTTTATAACAGAAAGTAGAACATATCGTTTGTTTTTTTTTAAATTTCATTTTTTTTCTTGTTTATATATAAAAAATAAAAAAAAAGTGGTGATTAAATACCACCAAACGTAAGCTCTATTTGTGTGAAAAAATTATATACATTTGATGTGCATACAGTGTTGCATGGAAACGCAACTGTCAGTTACCACTTGCGGACACATATACTGTGGCAGGGTGGCCCAGCTGTGTGAAGAGACGTACCTGAATATTGGTCCGTGGCGTGCGTTATAGCAGATGCGCCGCAGGAGCTCGCCCACGACTCCGGCGGACTCGATATCCACCGGCCACCCAGGATAGCGGTAAAGAGAGGCAGAACGTTCTAACAGGGGAGGAGAGAGAGAGAGAGAGCAGCTGTTCCTAGTGATCAGGAACAGCGATCTCTCTCCACTCCCAGTCAGTCCACCCCCTAACAGTCAGAAAGCACCTCCCTAGGGAACACTTAACCCTTTGATCACCCCCTAGTGTTAACCCCTTCCCTGCCAGTTCTATTTATACAGTGATCAGTGCATTTTTTTTTTAGCACTGATCACTGTATTGGTGTCAGTGGTCACCAAAAAGTGTTTTTCAACTCCAGTCCTCAAGGCACACCAACAGGTCATCTTTTCAGGATTTCCCTCAGATGAAATGGCTGTGGTAATTACTAAGGCAGTGAAACTGATCGAATCACCTGTGCAAAATAATGGAAATCCTGAAAACATGACCTGTTGGTGTGCCTTGAGGACTGGAGTTGGGAAACACTGACTTAGGGTCATATTTGTCCGATGCAATGTCACAGTCCCACTAAAAAATCACTGATCCTCGTCATTTCTAGTAAAAAACAATCAATATATGCTTATTGTGATTTTTTTTATTTTTTTAACCAAAAATATGTAGCAGAATACATATTGGCCTAAACTGATGAATAAATGTGTTTTTTTTATATATATATTTTTTTGGGCATGTATTATAGCAGAAAGTAAAAAATGTTCATTTTTTTTTCAACATTGTCAGTCTTTTTTTATCTATAGAGCAAGAAATAAAAACTACAGAGGTGATTAAATACCACCAAAAGAAAGCACTATTTGGGGGAAAAAAAGGACATGAATTTTGTTTGGCTACAACATATCACAACCGCTCAATTGTCAGTTAAAACGACACAGTGCCGTATCGAAAAAATATGAGCTAGTCATTTGGGGGGAAATCCTTCCGGGGCAGAAGTGGTTAAAGGAGTGCAGTGCTGCATAGCAAAAAATGGCCTGGTCATGGGGGGGGGGGGGGGGCAATAAACCTTCTAGGGCTCAATGGTTGCATCAGGGACTGATATACAAAATTGGGCTTTAGCCAAGAAACCTTTCTAATGATCTAAAGCAAGTTTAGTGTAGAAAAATGTTAGAAAGAAAAGTGCAATAGCATTGTACCTTTATAAGTAGTTTGATAATGAGCCTCAAAGCCCTTGCCATCAATGGAAATGTCACTTCTAAATACAACGGTTATTTTATTGGATGATGAATAGAAATTGTACACTCCGGGCTTGCAAACCTTCCCAAGAACGCTGCTTCCTACACAGCCATCCCTTATTTCCACATAATCATAGGCGCAAGTTGGATTACTTTCTAGACTGTTGAAACAAACATAAGAACAATTATTTTATTTTTTTAAATAGGATCCTTACAAATATCTCCAGAATAAAGATAACAAATATATTCATTATAGAAAACAAAAATGGTGCAATCAGCGCAACAATTAAATAAAATAAACCTCCCCCTTCACAAATGCAAGCTGAACACTGACAGGACAATCAGAAAATCCAAAAGATGCAAAAATGTATAAGAAATAGTGCAGCGCAATATAGATGCAATTAAACTAAAGTTTTATTACCGATAAAATTTTTATCATGAATGGTGCATAAATAATGCGAAAATCTGTCCAAAAAGTAAAAAATTCCAAAGGAATAGGGTGACAACCACTCCAAATCTTTACTGGTGACTTTAACTTTAAATAAGTGATCCCTCCACCGTTAAGAACGGCTACTCTCACCTTAGGGTATGGACCCCTGTTTTACCAGGCAGTCATACCAGCAGAAATCGATAGACAGATTGGTGCAATATGTGGATAGCAAACTTCTTAGGCTCGGCAGCATTGAGATGGAGGATAAGAGAAAAAACAGATCTAAGTGCTCTCTGCTTTAAAAACGGCTTATTAAAAAGGCATTAACAGGCTACTCACATTAGCCGAATGGCAAAACGGCAGAAAGGAAATACACACAACATGTGTCTTCTCAGAGATGGCAGCAAGCGACTTCAGGCTCCTTCCCCCGTACGCGTTACGTTGTAGCAACTTCCTCAGCGGGGCCTGAGAGTTTCAGTTGCTTACCAATATCCTCTTTCATTGCTTTCCAAGCATGTGTATGTATGTGTTAAGCCTCATACAAACAATCGGACTATCATCTGACTTTTCCGTAGATTTTTGTCCAAAGGGACGTTGGCCATGAAGTTGGTATGCATACACATGGCAGAACTTTTTCAGCCAACTTCTACTATTGTTGTCTGATGTTTAGCATTGGTTCGGAGCATGCATGTTTCTACTTTGGACTTTATCCTCCATCGGACATTTGTTGTCGGAAAGTTTGAGAGTATGCACAGCTAACATTTGTCCATTGAAAAACCGACAACAATTGTCCGATGGAGCATATAGATGGTCGGATTGTCCGATAAAACACGTCCGTCGGACCGTTGTTGTCAGAAAGTCAGATTGTGTACATGGGCCTTAGGACTATAGGAATAAAAATCGACCTGGAGCGCAACAAATGCCCTAGAAACCCAGGTATTACCTCGTAAAAGCAGAGCTGTAGAGAAAATCCAGCAGGTTCACCCACTACAGGCTGCCCGCCTCTTACATTCAATGAGTTTAAAAATGAATTGCCTTTTTAAATAATCACATTCAATAAATGTATGCAAATTGGTCACTTGACACTAATATTGCATATGATTCCTTACCCCCTTTTTTTCTTTGTTTTGTATTGTATATGCTTTGCCTATTCTTTCTTTTATTTGCTTTTCGATTATTCTACAATAATGTCCCATGCATTGAGTGGCGCCATGCCCTTACTATTGGTGCTGTCTTTTTGGCACTGTCTACTTGTAATACAGACAGTAGTGTATTTAGGTTTTGTGCTGCCCTAGGCCTGACTAAACTCGTGCACCCCCTAATTTAAATATGATACACCCTTCCTGTCAAGGCAACACCCCTTTCTGTTTAAGACCCACCCTAAAAAATTTGAGTGGGGACAGTAGTTCCTAGGGCCTTCAGGGGCGGGACAATTGATTGCATTAATTTGCATAGATTTCATCTCACTTCCTGTTTGACTATGGCACAGGAAGTAAAGGTAAATCTCTGCAATCGGACAGGGATGGTAAAAAATAAACTGACAGGGGCTATAACCCTCCCTTACTCCATCCAAAATAAAAAAAAGAAAGTTTAACGCTCAGAGGTCCCAGGGAACTGCAAGGTGGAGTCCAAACGCCTGGGTGCAGGCACTGCAATAGTATGCAAAAATGTATGGAGAACTTGTCTGCATTGTCTTGTCATACTTGTCTGCATTATGCGTATATAAATCACGCATTAACCCATTCATCCACTTATTACACGTTATAGTTCTGCACTTTTAGAGATCTCTATGGCCAATGGATGAAAGGGTGCGTGGCTATGGACATGTGGGAAGCACTTTCAGCCCTACTTGTGTGATACACCTGTGATTACCTTATTAGCCAATTAATCAATTGGCTTTGAGGGCGTTTACACAATTGTTTTCTATGTTGAATAGAGTATACATTTCTTTTTCTCTGCCATGCACATCTAGCTATAATTAAGCACTGTATGATAGTGTGAAACGCGTCAGCTTTTCTCCTGTTTTTATTGCTGTGATATGTTCATGTTGTGACCAATTTTATTTTATTAAAAGGAACCATTTTTTTGGAGTGCGGCCGTCTCTCCATAAATTTTTGCATAAAAAAAGAAAGTGTTGCTTTTAGTTCTACTTTAAGCATACATTTCTGATAATTTTATGGAGAGGACTAAGAAGATATAACCATGCCAATGGTGCAGCAGAAAACATATAGCACAGTTAGGAAGGTTTGTGGTCCGGGCTGATAGGACAGTCAAAATTAGAAGCAGCTTACGTTACACTAAGTGTAGCACAAGCCGGCAGGGACTCTTTCTGTGCTGCCCCACTGCAAAGTGCTGCCCTAGGCCTGGGCCTTGTGGGCCTAGGCCAGGATACAGCGTTGAATACAGATTATGGGTCTGTACCTGAATATGGAATTTTATTTCTAATGTTGTTACAACCGTACCTGTTTATGTCTTTGTGAAAACTGTTAATATAATCTACGCTTTAATAAATAAATAAATAAATAATGTTGCATGCACAATATACAGTAACTGGGTACTAACATTTATGGGTAAAGCTGATCCAGGGAAAATCAGATTGCCTCTCTGGGGATCAGGAAGGAATTGTTAACCTTGCTGTAGCAAATTGGAACATGCTTTGCTGTTTTTTTTGCCTTCCTCTGGATCAACTGTGGGTGTAGGTTTGTGTATATGGGATTGTATTTTAAATTTTTTTTTTGGTTGAACTTGATGAACGTGTGTTTTTTTTTTACTATGTAACTATGTAATAAACTTTAGTAAATTGACCCACCCACCACTTCCATCTTTTACATTGGACTTTGAGTGGACATATCTGAAGCCTGGAGCTGCAGCGATTCCCTGCAAAGTAAAATCTTTCATAGGGCCAGATTCAGGTAGAGTTGCGCTGGAGTATTTCGATATGCGCCGCGTAACTGTGAATATGCGCCGTCGTTTCTATGTGGCCGTACCCACCAAACTAGATGCGACAGAAAACGGGCCATTTCCGATCGGCTTAACTTTCCGACGCCAGAGTCTCGTCAGCGCATAATTTCGCTTGGCGCATCAGTCGCGCCTATTGATTTCCCCTGCAAATATGCAAATGAGGGAGATTTCCCGATTCGCGAACGGATTAGCACCATACGCTGGCTACATGCGTCGCGCGTATCTCGTCCGTCCGGCGCAAAGTTATTTCTACAAATAGCTGCTTTATCTTTACTCCAGACGGCCTCAGGTCAGCAGGAGAGCAGCTCCAGCAGCGTTTCCGACGAAACTAGCAAGCTGAACAACCACACGTGCAAGGACAACCCCTCTGTGTGCCAACATGCCAGGGGCAGTCGTGGTCCGAGCACTAGTACTGGGTCCCTCGCTACGGAGGAGGCGGGCACGTGAGAGGATATACCGCACGCGCATGAGCCTCTTTGGCATGGGGGATGAGGAGGTGTATCGCCTCTTCAGATTCAGCCCTGATGCAATACTTGAACTAACCACAACCCTGCAGGATGACATCACCAGCAAGACACACCGCTTACAAGCAGTGCAGCCACTGGTGAAGGTACTGGCAACACTTCATTTCCTTGCCAGTGGATCATTCCAGCGTACAAGTGGAGTGGTGGCTGGGATGTCACAATCCTCCGTGAGCAGATGTGTGCACCAGGTTGTCCCTGCAATCCTCAGACGCATGTCCAACCAGTTCATCAGACCCACCACTGAGGAGCTGCGGCTGAAGGCAATGACAGATTTCTACAGCATTGCCAGATTCCCACGCACTGTGTGGGCCATTGATTGCACACATGTGGCACTCCAGCCCCCCAGTGCCACAGAGCACATATACTGCAATCGGAAGCATTGGCACTCCATCAACGTACAGGTGATAGCCGATGCCCAACGCCTCATATGGCATGTCCGTGCCAAACACCCTGGATCCAGCCATGACAGCTTCATATACCGTCAGAGTTCCATCCCAGCAGAATTCGAGCAGAACGTGTATGGGGACAGCTGGCTGGTTGGTGAGTGACATGGGTGGCAGGCATGACTATCCCCTCCCATGATGCACATCACAAGGGGCACATGCATGACTAACATCCTCCTGTCTTTTCCCTTACAGGTGCATATGCACTGGGACCCCATCTCATGACTCCTTTCCGGAACCCCCAAACCAGAGGAGAGAGAAAATACAATGAAGCACACATCAAAACCCGTGCAGTGGTGGAGCAAACATTTGGGCTCCTGAAGTCCCATTTCCGCTGCCTGGATAAGTCTGGGGGGACCCTATTGTATTCCCCTAACTTTGTGTGTCAGATCATCGGTGCATGTTGCATTCTGCACAACTTTGCTATGAGAAAAGGCCTGCAGATTGAAATGCGTGATGACCTGACCCCCGAACCAGACAGCCCCCCCCTGCCAGAGGAGACCCATTCAGCTGATGGAAGAGCAGTCAGGAGGGTCCTCGCCGTAGGCATCTTTGGACAATAAACCAAAACATTAATCACACAGACAATGCACGCGTGTACACCACTGATGTCCCTAGATCACACACACCACATCCACATCGCATTGGATTAGCCCAAGTCCAGCATGTAGGACTTGGGAGCAGCAACGCCAGCGTCAAGGCCCCAATGATGTCGCTGTCCATTCATACACCTTTCACACGTCATTCATACAGCCGTGGGGTTAACTTCACCACCACGGCCGAGGGTGACACCCCTTACTGGCAGGAGTGCCACCCCCTCACATTCACACACCATTCACACTGTCCCCTGCACTCCTGACCGTGTGCAGTTAAAAAATAAAATAAATATCTCATAACCTGAGTAATCAAAAAATAAAACAAAAACTCATAACCTGAGTAATAAAAAAGAAAAATAATATAAACCAAAACAAAAATAAATCCCTCATCTGGGATGACGGGGGCTCCTCCTTGTGGGCACTCTCGGGCTCCTCAGCTGCCTGGAGGGAGTGGGTGGGGGGGCATCTGGAGGAGGCTGATCCCCGGGTGGGCCACTCCTGGGAGCTGTTGGCTGCCTGCCCTCCAAGGCCACGGCAATCCGGCTGAGATACAGGTTGGTCTGGGCCTGCATCCTCAGCTGGCGGGTGATATTATGCCGCTGGGCACGCTGCCGCTGCCTCCCCTCTTCACGGATGGCAGCTGTGTTGTCTTGTACGGCTGCTGTCAGGTGCCGTACATCAGCCTGCACCTCCCCAGGCTGGTGACAACGTCCTGCACACCACTGGGCAGCTGCGACATGGAGCCCAGGCTGTCAGCGACCCGGTCCAAGTGGTCAGCAGTCTCCCCCATCTGCTGTGTTTGTCTGGCGTGGTCCAACACCACCTGGTCCTCGACCATATCACACACCCCCCTGGTCTTCCGGGTCGCCTTCCTGGGGGCAGGAGAAGGTTGTCCCCGTGGGGATGGACTCGCCCTTGAGGGGCTACCGAGGATGGGGGAGGGGATGACAGAGGGCCCTGCAGAGGAGGAGGACTCCTCCAACAATAAAATAAAGTCCTGTTCAGAAACAGGCTCCTCCACAACCATCTCTGCAGAGGTGGTGTGGCCACTCTCCTCCACCTCGGTGTCTTCAGCACCCAGGGGCTCGTCCTCAGGATCCCGTTGGGAGGTTGGGGTGGACTGGACGGCAAGAGATGATGGCCCAGCTCCGTCATCTGTGGATGACACAAAGCAGACACATGTTGGTGGTCCCACACACACATGTACCCCCCCCCCCCACATGCAACACACCAAATAGGGTATGAAAAACACTTACCTGTCCTGGAGCCTTCCTCCACGGAGTCATATCCAGGGACCCCCTCCAACTGCTCCCTGTCCAGGCAGCGGGCAAGCACCTCCTCCTCCGTGGTCAGGCTGACCGGACATGGGGGTCCACCACCTGTGCCCCGCTCATGGCTCCAAATGGTGGCCACCTTGCCACGGACCTTGCGCCGCAGGTCATTGATTTTTTTTTTCAATATCCCCAGCAGTCCGGGTGGAGTACCCCAACACATTGACCCTGCCAGCAATGGTGTCCAGGATGCCCTGCTTCCTCTCCCGGCTGGTCTTACGACTTTTTTTCCCGTGGAGGAAATCATTAAAAGTCTCCATAGCGGAGATTATAACTGACACCTCCTGGGAGTTAAAATTGAGATTCCTCCTCTCTTTGGGGGTAGCGGGAGCAGCCATCACAGAGCAAAAGTAAATTCCCTGGGGTGGGGGGAAACGGAAATACTTTTGCGCCTGAATGGCGCTTCTGCTGGCGCTTTTATACGCGCAACGGAACACATTGCGCTGACGTTTCCCGTGAAGTGGTGCCGACGGAAGTTGTGAGCATGCGCACAAAGGGGCGAGTGGAGCCTCACTCACTGCGCATGCTCCGTGGATGATGCGCTGAACGTAAGCCTCTGCGCTGGGCTCCGCCCATCATTTACATATGATCACACCCACTTCCACTTGCGTCGGGTTACGCCAGCGCATTATCGTTACTCTGGCGCAAGTTTACGCGCAAGTGCTATGTGAATAACAGTACTTGATCCGAAAGTGTCGGCGGAGTAACGTAAATGAGAAACGTTACTCCAGAGTAAAGATTCTCCCATCTACCTGAATCTGGCCCATAGTGGCTGTTTAGCCGCTTGATTGCTTTTACAGGTGGCGGGAGGGGACGTTTCACTCCTCCTGCCGCCTTTCCGTAATCACTTTTATTCCTATTACAAGGAATGTAAACATCCCTTGCAGAGGCGGCTCTAGGCTTTATGAGGCCTTAGGCAAATCTGAGACATGAGGTCCCACTTACGCCCATAATGGGAAAAATAATTCAAGCGGTAAAAATTAACTGTATAAACTGCATATATTAAGAGTTTTAAATTCTATGAACTATGAATTCACCGTTTATAGAATTTCCTCTAACCAATTCTTCTTTAATTAAAGTGTGTGTGTGTGTTACATGAAGGTCAGGTTAATGTAACCCAGCACATAGTTCCCCCTTACAGTGCAAGGGAACTCTGATATAAAGGGGAATTCTGCAGATCATGATCTTTGGAGGAACCTGCAGACTTTGTAAAGGGAACTCTATTCTAATGGAGGGGGAGCTCTGGTGACCAAAGATTACCTTTATATCAGAGTCCACTGCATTCCCCTTTGTACCACAGAGTTCCAACCTGCATTTAAAATGGGAATTCTAATGTAGAGGGGGCTCTGGAGCAGATTCCGCAGACTTAAGTCCCAGACATGATACAGGAGATGGGCAGAGACTGCAGACGTGGTACAATAGATGGGCAGAGACTGCAGACGTGGTACAATAGATGGGAAGAGACTGCAGACGTGGTACAATAGATGGGCAGAGACTGCAGACGTGGTACAATAGATGGGAAGAGACTGCAGACGTGGTACAATAGATGGGAAGAGACTGCAGACGTGGTACAATAGATGGGCAGAGACTGCAGACGTGGTACATCAGATGGGCAGAGACTGCAGACGTGGTACATCAGATGGGCAGAGACTGCAGACGTGGTACATCAGATGGGCAGAGACTGCAGACGTGGTACATCTATTGTAGCCAATGTGCCCCATTTATCCACATCTCTTGTGGGGTGCCTAGAGCCACGCCTTTTGTGGCAGACAACATCTGTTTGATTGGGGGGCTTTGGGAGGGGAGAAGACATGTGCTGGGGGGTGGATTTCATATCCAAGCCCCCTTGTAGCACAAGTCCTAAAGTGCCCCCTAACACACAGTGGCATCACTAGGTTTGGTGTAACCTGGTGCAGCAAAACCGTGGTGTCACCCCCTGCACTTGGCAGGCTAGTGCGTCAGTGTGGCTCTCCCCCCTTAACCTGCTACAATAGATGAAGCAGGGATGCGATTGAGCTGGAGGGGGTACAGAACTAAATTGGGATCGGGGAATGGATGGAGCCAAAATGGGATCAGGGGAATGAATAGGGATGGGATCGGGGAGAATGGATAGAGCTGGGATGAAATGGGGGGAATGGATGGAGCTGGGATGGTATGGGGGATGGAGCTGGAATGGCATGGAGATGGGATGGTATGGGGGAAGGGATGGGGGGGTGGATGGAGCGTGGGTGGATGGAGCTGGGATGGGGGGGATGGATTGATCTGGGATGGTATGGGGGAAGGGATGGATGGAGTTGGGGTGGTATGGAGGGGGTGGATGGAGCTGGGATGGTATGGGGGGATAGATGGAGCTGGGATTAGATCGGGTGGATGGATATCCTCTCCCCAAATCACTTCACGTGAACTATTTGCTTATGCCTGTCCCTCGCCCTCTTCATGCCCCCCTCCCCTCCTGTGTAAGACTCACTTTTAGGTTGCTCAGACCAGCGCGCTCGCCATTCATTACAGGTGGTGTGCCTTCTTCCCGTCTCCTCCTCTGTGCACAGGAAAACATTACAGCACAGGAGGAGGGGCGGGTTCAGTTCCCTCCACTCCACACTCACTGCACGTGTGTGTCAGAAGGCAGCTGGGGAGAGATGCCAGCCAGCTGCAATGCACAGTGGAGTGGAGCTTGCGGCGTGCGGGAACGAAGACCCCCCGCGGGCATTGGGGGGACTGGATCATATTGCAAGACGGTTCCGGCGAAACATTGAAGTTGCGGTATGGGCAAATTAGGCGGCCGCGAGGCCCTTGTGGGGGCGAGGCCTAAGGCGACCGCCTAATTTGCCTAATTAGAAAGCCGCCTCTGATCCCTTGTAATAGGAATAGGGCATGACAGATCCTTCTTAAAACTATATCGTGGGTCTATAATTCCCCAGATCTCTCCTCTAGGCTGGAAAACCTGAGAAAAAAAAAAAAGATCTCAGGCTTTCCAAAAAAAAAAAAAATAGCAGTGTTTACATCTGCCGTCACCTGTGTAATTTTTTTATTTTTAATTTTTCTTTTTATTTAAAGTGGTTGTAAACTCCACTTTTTCACTTTTACCTACAGGTAAGCCTATAATAAGGCTTACCTGTAGGTATAAAGAATATCTCCTAAACCTGTAAGGTTTAGGAGATATTTCCCTCACAGCGGCGCCTGCGCAGGGGGGAATCCACGGCGAAAGGACCGGCATCCGCCAGACCCTGCCAATTTGAAATCTCCCGTGCGCACGGGCGGGAGTGACGTCATCGCCGCTCCAGCCAATCACAGCGCTGGAGCGGCGATACCGGGAAGACACGCCGAGTCAAGATGACATCTCGTTCGGCGTGGACCGGCGTGGACCAGGTAAGTTCTACTTTCCTCGTTCAGAGGTAAGTATTTCATAATGAGCTAGTATGAGGTGCATACTAGCTCATTATGTCTTTTGCCTTGCAGGTTCTAAAAAAAAATAATGATAATGTGTATGCGGTTTACAACAGCTTTAAGGATGAAACAAAGATACAAAGCATATAAAGCAACCTGTGCAATGAGCACATGAGATACAATGACTATACAAAACCGTTACAGGCGAATACGGGTCACCATTTAGCTTCCTGCTAATCGCTGAAGTCTAAAACAGGGTAATCATCTGCGCTCATCCCAGTTTATTTCTTTTAGAGCGAGAGAGAGTGAGAGCTAGAGAACGAGAGAGAGTGAAAGAGAGAGAGAGAGAGTGAAAGAGAGAGAGAGAGAGAGAGAGAGAGGAAAAAGAAAAACACGGCAGGGGGGTGACAGGAGGGGAGGAGCCCAGATCGGTACCATTAAACTGGCGTTGGGGATCCTATACAGTGGATCCAGCCACGTATTGGGTGAATTCGTCAGAGAAGGGAAAGAGGCTCCAGTGGATCCATCTGGCACTATGTTCCTCCGATATGTCTTGCAGCGCAGAGGTAAGATCTTCCATTTGTTCAACGCCCCTCACCCTTACGAACCAATGGGCCACCGTGGGCGCAGACTGTTGCTTCCAGAGAGGAGGGATGCAGGCCCGGGCAGCATTGAGGAGATGTTTGAGGAGAGACTAATGCCTCGTTTCCACTGAGCGGATCGGTACGGTATGCTATTTTGGGTGTTTCCATTATAAAAGCGTGCCATAAAAGCGAACCGTACCGGACCATTCTGGGTCCTGCTTCAGATGAGGGGCCATAGAAAATGGAACGGTTCAGTTAGGGCGGACCTACAATACATCTCACTGATTGGTGGACGTGCAAGGCATTTTTTATAAACCTTGTATGGTCCCGGATGGTCCGATTTGCAGTGGAAACGCTCAGCAGAATAGACCGGACCATTCTAAGCGCTCCAAACTGTACCGACCCGGACCGATGATAGGGGGGTAAGGTTAAGGAGAACTGCTGCCAGGTCATCCTGAAGGGGAACATCCGTGAGTTTCTGTATGAGCTTAAGTAACGTGCAAGTCTCTTTACCATTTAGCCAAGTATGGTGGGTCTTCAGTGACGTGAAGATCCAACAGGGATTTGTAGGAGGTAGATAAAGACCTCCGGATCGGGCCCTCACCCGTACAGAGCTCCTCAAAAGGGTGAAGTTTTCTGAGGAAATGGGCTGGCTTGGGCAATGACCTGAGAAAGTAAGATAATTTGTTGACCCTCCAGCGGTCTATTGATAGTGGGGCCTGGTCTGAAAACAAGTTCTCCGAAGTGAGCCAACCGGTAGGATGCAGGAATGAGGAAGTCCTCATGAGACCCTGTGGGGCTTGTGAGGTAAAAGGCGGATCGGTAAGGCCAGGCACAAATTCCGGATGACCAATGATTGGCGTCAGTGGGATGGGTAATTTATCAGCGAGGCCAAGCGAAAAAACCCTTTGAGTTCCATGAGAGTAGGCCCGATCAGTGGGTGGGTAGAAAGATGTGCGGCAGGAGCACTCCCCGTCCAAGGATGTCCCGCAAGGGGTGCCCCCCGGCTGCCTCCCTCTCCAGCGACACCCAGAGCTTCAACTCACCATGATGGCACCAGTCCACGACCCTGGTGTGTAATTATTTTTAATTAGCTTCCTCCAATTTTAATTACAAGTCTTGCAAAAATTTGTACAAATCTGATACTTTTAGGAGTGTTGGATCCTACAATCTGCACCCTGCCTTTTATTCACGGCTTCCTGCAATGCCTTCTGCTGGTATTGACAATGGGAGGTGCTTGCACACACCTAGATGTAATCTAAGTACTGTCATAATGTGGCCAAGACAGCTCCAAAGAGACTCTCTCCAGAGCTGACAGGACTGCACTAAAACAAATCTTTATGGCAAAGGCTGGTCATACATGGTCTTTTTGATGAACCAATATGTTTAATGAAAGAAAATGACTCAATTCCCCCATCCATATATTTGATGTTGATGCAGGATTTCCTCCTGCTGAGCTATTGTGTTCTGATCAGTGGCGGCTGGTCCTCAATTTTCCTTTGGGAGGGGGTGACTGCGGACTCCCCAGCCAGACAGCCAGCCGCCACGCACCCCCCCCCCCTCCCAGCCAGCGCTCTGCGCCTTGAGCCAATCGTTTTTTTAAGTCAATTAGAGCCTCAGACTCTGATCATGTGCTTAAAAAAAATAAAAAAATTGCAATCCATGCGTCTGGCACCCTACACGTAATTTAGGGGCCGGGTGCATGGATTCCAATATTTTTTTTTTTATGAGTGGCCACCACTGGTTCTAACAGTGGGGAGACTTATTGCCATCAGAATACACTGATCAGCTCTGCCAGCCATAACTGGCGACGCTGATCGAGGGAAATTTTTCCAACAGGCTGGATGTACATAAGTCGATCACTAGATCAACTTGTGTGCAACCAGCCTGCCCATACATGGATTGAAATTTGGCTGGGCCCTGCTGAACCGACTAAGTTTTGGTCCATGTATGGCCGGCTTAATTCTGCAAACCACTCCCGCTCTCAGCCTCAGTGCTCTTCTGGGAGTTAGGCCCCGTACACACGGCAGAGAACCTCGACGGGCAGAACACATCGTTCCGCCCGTCGAGGTTCTCTGCCGGCCATCAGAATCTGCGACCCGCCCGTCGTGAATGGCAACCAGTCATTCATCCCGACGGGCCGTCAAGCAAATAGATAACCTGTTCTCTATTTGCTCGACGGGTTTCCCGATGGGCGGGGCGAGCAGAGAGCGTACACACGGCCGAGGTTCTCGCTGGAATGCAGCTCCCAGCGAGGTTCTCGCTGGTTTCTGGCGAGAACCTCGGCCGGGTGTACGGGGCCTTACAGCTGTTTTCGCACACTTGAGACTCCTGAGTCTCTATAGAGCTGTGTGTAGGCAAATTTGCGATGACAGTACTTTTACTAGAACTAATTATTTGCAAACAGCTCCCACTGTCAATGTCAAAGGGAGGTTTGCATGTACCTCAGATGAAAGGGCCATCAAACATTCCTACACTACATTTGGATTAAATTTGACCCAAGGATGTAAAAAATTTTTTTTTTTAAATTAAATGAAAATGTTATAAATGGTGAAAGGGTCCTCTTAAATGCATTAGTCATCTTTCTTTCTATTTTTTTTGCATGGTTCTTTCAGTTGAAGATGATCATTTCTGTAAAGTTATTGCACCACCAAAGCAAAGAGAAATATAAAATGCCCACCTTTCAATCTCAATGGTGATCTGTATGTAGGTATATTGCTGTGTCACAATCTCCCAAATGCACAAAGTGTTTGAAGCATACTTGCTTGGGTAGAAGGGACTGGTTATACAGCCCGTGGCCTTGATTAGTGGACCCCCGCATTCTTGGCTTGGCACTGAAATCAGATTCATTTATATTTAAATAAAATCAGAGATACATTTTTCAAGTAGATATTATGCGGAAAGAATATCTGTGTACAGCTATCTGAGGTGTGACTAAACATATAGGGCCAGATTCTCGTAGAATCCGGGTCGGCGTAGCGTATGCCATTTACACTACGCCGCCGCAACTTAAATGAGCAAGTGCCGTATTCTCAAAGCACTTGCTCCGTAAGTTGCTGGGGCGTAGTGTAAATGGCCCGGCGTATCCCCGCGTAAATGAAAGGGGGCGGCTTGTATTTAAATTAAGCGCGCCCCCCGCGACGATCGAACTGCGCATGCGCCGGCTGGGAAAAAAGCCCAGTGCCCATGCTCCAGCTCACGTCGGAAAACGTTGATGAAACCAACGTGAAAACGACGTGATCGTCACTTACGCAATGCCCTATTCGCGAACGACTTCGTAAAACGACGGAAAAAGAAGACGCTGACCCGACGCCATACTTAACATGGCATACGACAGAACTTTGTAAGCCTACCCCTCATATAGCAGGGGTAGGTTTACGCTTACGGAAACGACGTAAACGACGACGAGGCAGTGTAAAAACGTTCGGGAAGCGGCGTATTAGGCTCATTTGCATAGGCAAATGAGAAATCAACGTAAAGGCCACCTAGCGGCCAGCGAAGGAATTACATCTAAGATCCGACGGTGTAAGTGTCTTACACCTGTCGGATCTTCGCCGTATCTATGCGTAAATGATTCTAGGAATCACACGCATAGATACCCGGTGGAAAAAAAACAGAGATACGACTGTGTTTCCTGCGATACACCGTCGTATCTCTTTTGAGAATCTGGCCCATAGAATTTCTCAGTTCAAAAAAGTTAATCAGGATGTACAATTTTATATTTTTATTAAAGCGGTGGTTCACCCTAAATATACTCTTTCCCATGTGATCCAGCATACTGGCGTCAGCGCCAGTATGCTGTTTTTTTTTTTTTTAAATGCCCCACTTACTGTGTAATCCTTAATTTATTTCCCCCGCGGTGGATGGCGCCTGTATAGCCCGTCACGGCTTCCGAAAATTTCCGGCGCTATGCGAGTCCTATGGCTATGGCGGGTCACGCCCTCCGAAAAAAGCCGAAATAGGACTCGGAGAAATACGGCGCCTGCGCAGTCAGCTCCTAGGTCTGTGCGCAGGCGCCGCATAGCGCCCGAAATACCCGAGTCCTAAATCGGGTATTTTCGGAAGCCGCGACGGGCTATACAGGCGCCATCCACCGCGGGGGAAATAATTCAAAATTAAGGATTACACAGTAAGGCCCCGTACACACGGCAGAGAACCTCGACGGGCGGAACACATCGTTCCGCCCGTTGAGGTTCTCTGTCGGCCGTCAGATTCGGCGACCCGCCCGTCGGGAAAGGCAACCAGCCATTCATCCCGATGGGCCGTCGAGCAAATAGAGAACCTGCTCTCTATTTGCTCGACGGGTTTCCCGATGGGCGGGACTCGCCGAGAGCGTACACACGGCCGAGGTTCTCGGCAGAATGCGGCTCCCAGCGAGGTCCTCGCTGGTTTCTGCCGAGAACCTCGGCCGTGTGTACGGGGCTTTAGTGGGGCATTTAAAAAAGCGCCAGTATGCTGGATCACATGGGAAAGAGTATATTTAGGGTGAACCACCCCTTTAAAGGAGTTTGTTTTCTTTACGTTCAAAGCACAATTGTACTTTCAGTTTAAATAAACTATATACTACATTCCAATTACATTAGCTTAGTGAACGTGGTGAAAATTTTGCAAACAATTCCCAATCACAGGAGAAAAAAATAAAAAGAGAATAGGATAGGATCATGGAAGCTAGAAGGGGGTATCCCTTCAATTACTAAGCTAAAGGAATGTTCTCTTACAAAGTGAAAATGTATTTGCCAAGTGTACAGCATATTTCAAACCCGAACAGTCTTTCATGTAAAATGCTGATATGATTTAGGCAGACTGTTTAACCACTTAAGCCCCGGACCATTTGTCTGGTTAAAGACCAGGCCACTTTTTGCGTTTCGGCACTGTGTTGTTTTAACTGACAATTGCGTGGACGTGCGACATGGCTCCCAAACAAAATTGACGTCCTTTTTCCCCCCCCCCATAAATAGAGCTTTCTTTTGGTGGTATTTGATCACCTCTGCGGTTTTAATTTTTTGCACTATAAACAAAAATAGAGAGACAATTTTGAAAAAATTCTATGGGCCAGATTCAGGATGGCGAGCGGTTCTTTAAGGGGGCGTAATCTCATTTACGTTATGCCGCCGCAACTTGACTCGCAAGTGCTGTATTCACAAAGCACTTACGTGTAAAGTTGTGGCAGGGTAGCGTAAATTGACCGGCCTAATTGAAATTCGGAGGGTAGGGGGCGTCTCCTATTTAAATTAGGCGCGTACGATTTTCGTTTAGTCAGTACAGCCGTCGTCCGACAATACAATACAAATACATTACAACATGTGACATCACTTCCGATCTTTTTTTTCTGTCGTATGAGAATTTTCGTGAGTTTAATAACCTATTTTAATTTACTTGCGATTATTAAGCGAAAAAAGTCGTACGATCCATCGGCCGATATTCGGATCGTGTGTATGGGCCATAAGTCTGCACCAACACTACACTAACACACACTAAACATAGGCACATTAACCCCTTGCGATCGCCCCCCCCTCTCCCCTGTGACAGTGTCACTGATGCGCGGCGTAAGTCTAAATGTGCGCGTGCGTTTCGATGCACGGCATCCCAAAACGAGATACGCAAGAAATCTACTTTTTTTTGTCCAGCGTAATTTCGTTAGACAGGCGCATCCGTTCGCGCAAAACTGCGCTAGACAGACCATTGATTTGCTAGTCAAATATGCTAATGAGGGACTTACGGGGATCCACAAAAGAACGTTGGGGCAGCGCAGGCTATGCAGTGTGCGCAACAGCAAAATGTCCTGTCTAAAATTAGAGCATATAAAAGCTGGTCTAAAAAGAGAAAAATCGTCTACATGTCAGATTAAGCAACACTGTTAGTGAAGAGCTCAGCAGTCACACGTGTTGCACAACAATCTGTATGCCAACATGTCAGGGGCATCGTCGCGCATAGCAATACTACTGACTTTAGATGAGCAAAGAAGGAGGAGGGCACGGAGGATGGCACGGGAGAGGATATACCGCACACGCATAGACCTCTTTGGCATGAGTGATTCTGAGGTGTATCGCATCTTCAGATTCACCCCTCATGCCATCCTGGAATTAACCACAACCTTGCAGGAGGACATCACCAGCCCAACACACCGCTCACATGCAGTGCAGCCACTGGTCAAGGTCATGGCAACACTCCATTTCCTTGCCAGTGGCTCTTTTCAAAGAACAAGTGGAGTGGTGGCTGGGATGTCACAATCCTCCATGAGCAGATGTGTGCACCAGGTTGTCCCTGCAATCCTCAGACGCATGGCCAACCAAATCATCAAACCCACCACTGAGGAGCTGCGGCTGAAGGCAATGACAGATTTCTACAGAATTGCCAGATTCCCACGCACCGTGGGGGCCATTGATTGCACACATGTGGCACTCCAGCCCCCCCAGGAGACAGAGCACATGTACCGCAATCGGAAGCATTGGCATTCCATAAACATACAGGTGATAGTCGATGCCCAAGGCCTCATATGGCACGTCCGTGCCAAACACCCAGGGTCCAGCCATGACAGCTACATATACAATCAGAGCCCCATCCCAATGGAATTCGATCAGAACATGTATGGGGACACCTGGCTGGTTGGTGAGTGACATGGGTGGCAGGCATGACTGTCCCCCCCCATGATGCACACATCACAAGGGGCACATGCATGACTAACATCCTCCTGTCTTTTCGCTTACAGGTGACTCTGCATATCCACTGGGACCCCATCTCATGACTCCTATCCGGAACCCCCAAACCCCAGGAGAGGAAAGATACAATCAAGCCCACGCCCAAACACGTGCAGTGGTGGAGCGCACCTTTGGCCTCCTGAAGTCACGTTTCCGATGCCTGGATAAGTCTGGGGGTACCCTCTTGTATTCCCCAAACTTTCATCGGTGCCTGTTGCCTGCTGCACAACTTCGCACTGAGAAAGGGCCTGCAGATTGACCTACGTGATGACCTGACCCCTGAACCAGACAATCCCCCCCCTAACCGAGGATACCCGTCTTCTGAGGGAAGAACAGCCAGGAGACAGCTCACATTGGGCATCTTTGCACGTTAAACACACTCATGGCACAATGAGAATGCATGCATGCACACCACTGTGGTCCCTAGCACAGACACACCACATCCTCATCAAATTGGATTGGCACCAGTGCACCATGCAGGACTTGTGAGCAGCAACGCCACGCCAAGGCTCCAATTATGTCACTGTACATTCATACACCATTCACACGGACCTGGGGATCACTTCTCCCTGGTCCTGGGGAACCCTTCTCCACCAAAATTGAGGGTGACACCCCTTTTTCAGCAGGAATGTCACCCCCACATTCAAACAGCATTCACAACCCCAAAAAATAAAAATTACCAGCAAAATCAAAAAATTTCCAGCCCAAAAAAAAAGGGCCAAAAAAAAGGGGAAAAACAAATTAGTGCCCTTGACGTGAGCCACGCCTAGGGCGCCCCCGGCCACGGCCCGGCTCAGGGGAGTCTCATGGGGAGGGAAGGGTAAACCGGGGAAGGAGGAGCAGCCCCTGGTCTCTGCCCACCTGGCGGCCTGCCCTCCAAGGCCACGGCTATTCTGTCCAGGGCAGCACCTAGTGTTGCCGTTTTGGCCTGGATAGCCTGGGTAAGGGCCCTCACATCCTGCCCAACGCCTGCTGATGTTGTCTGCAGGTCGTTAAGGCAGTTTGTGAAAGCCCGGGAGTGGCAGTCCAGGTTCCCAAGCGTATCCTTGATGGAGGACAGGCTCTCCTCCATCCGCACCAATGTCTGGCTGTCCCAGATGGCGGGTCTGGAGGAACTGGTCCCTTCTCAGAGTGGCGGGCAGGAGATCGGCCACCCCCCCGGTCTTCTGGGTCGCCTTCCTGCCTCCAGCTGATGCTTGTGGCCGGGGAGAAGGGGAGCACCTTGGGAGGGGAGCCATGTTGGGGAGGAGCTCCCCCTTAGGGATGGCTGGCTGCTGCCAGCCAGAGGGGAACAGTCCTCCAACAACAATAGTCCAGTGCCTGACATGGACTCCTCCTCCTCCACAGCCTCCTCCTCCACAACCTCCTCCTCCTCCTCTTCAACCTCCTCCGCGGACTCCGGCCTTGTCGGGGGGGCCTCATTAGGCTGCTGTCCTGGGGATGGTGCGGTCAGGCCAGATGGCCCAGCACCCTCCTGCACATCTGTGGATGACACAAAACATTCACAGGTTTGAGGATCCACACACTTGCCACATATTCCCTTTCACCCCCTCCCCCACACATGCTACACACCTGATAGAAAAAAAAACCTTACCTGGCATCACGCCTTCATGACTTGAGTCATAGCCGGGCAGGCCCTCCACTTCTTGCCTATAAAAGGTCTGGGCCACCGCACGCTCCTCCGCTGTCAGCCTAACAGGGCATGGTGGGCCCCCTCCTGTGCCCCTGGCATGGGCAAGCATTCTGGCCAGCTTCTTTTTGACCAGACGCCGGAGGTCATTAATCTTTTTCTCAATCCCAGACCGGTTCCGTGTCTCCCCCTCCCCCGCTGAATTCACCTGGTCAGTGATCATGTCCAAAATCTCTCTCTTCCTGGCCGGGGTGGTGTTGGCACTGTCCGGGCCGTGGAGGAAACGCCCATAATCGGAAATGGCCTGGGCAAGAATTTGTTTCTCCCTCAAAGAAAATTTTTATTTTCTCTTCCTTTCAGTCATACTCTGACCAAAAATCACTCCCAGTCAACAAAAAACACTCACAAAAACAAGCACGACCAATCAAGCAAGAAAACAAACAAACAGAAAAATATCAAACAAAATATCTCACAAACACTTATCAAAACTCACTTTCAAAGATCTTCTAACAAACACTAGATCACACAGTACACAAATCTGACAAATACAAATCACAACGCAACTAACAACGGAACAAAAGCACCTTGCTGTATAGGGAGGGATACAAAGGGATGTACTTTTGCAATGGAAGTACGTTTGTGTGTGTCTATTTATGCTGTCTGCATAGTTCATGATTTTGCCCTAGTCCATTTCCAATTTCACTGATTGCGCCGTTCCCGAGTTGTGAGCATGCGCACAGAGGTGCTGACATGGTCTGCTTCAAGCGCGCATGCGCGACCTGGTCGGCCCTTCATTTGCATGGGGTCACGGCTCATTTCAATGTAACACGCCCACGTCCTTCCCAATTTGTATTACTCCGCCTTACGCCTCTGAAATAACGTTACGCAGGCGCTATTTTCTGTGTAAAAGCGACGAGAATAGGGTGATGGCGCGGCTACATTGCGCAAGTCTAACGTAAAGGCGGTGCGCTACGCCGGTCCAATAATGCGCAGATGTACCTGAATCTGGCCCATAGTTTTTTTTTTTTTAAATGTCGCTCTATTTTTGTATATAGTGCAAAAAATAAAAATCGCAGAGGCGATCAAATACCACCAAAAGAAAGCTCTATTTGTGGAAAGAAAAGGACGCAAATTTTGTTTGGGAGCCACGTTGCACGACCGCGCAATTGTCAGTTAAAGCGACGCAGTGCCGAATCGCAAAAAGGGGCCTGGCCATTTTACCTGCATTTTGGTCCGGGTCTTAAGTGGTTAAAGAATTATTCCAGGCATCAGCATGTTATACCTAATTCCATTGGTCCAGCTTGTATCAATTTATTCAATGCATATGACATACCAGGCTGGGGTCACTGAAAGCTAGGAATCACTGTAGTAGACAATGCTACTTCGGTGATCTCCACTTGCTTCCAGGTCCTGCGTCAAGTGCCTGCTCTCCTGCACTGCTACTGAGCTGTTTTTATGATTGACTGGAATGCAAATGTGTTCCCTTCAAGCAGGGTCTAAAAAACAAAACACTAGTCTCTGGCCATGCTGTTAACCATTAGTGATTTAATGAAACATATTTTAAAAATACTAGGTGCAGTTGCACCCTACTTCCCAATACAATATAACAAGGAGTATGGAATATTGCACCTACCCTTTCTGGGCCATACTAGAAGTCAGGGCAAAGAAAAGAGAAGAGATATAGTGAAACAGGGTTACAATAAAATGCATACAGTAACATAAAAGACATACAGAATGTGAATGTGGTAAAAATTACTTAGCAAAATATCATGTCCAAGGAGGAAAAAAAAACCCTGTATTTTTGCTTGTACATGATAGGATCAGTAGCTCTACCTCCTTCACCAAGCTAATGGAAGATTCCCTTGCAAATTGAAAACTCCCTTGGTACATCAACCCCATAGAGTCTTTCATGGAAAATGCCCATATGATTTAGGCAGAGGCTATTTCAAGGAACAGGTTCAGTTCAGGGATTGAAAAGAAAAGGGAAAAAGCAAGTTTTGGCAACAGAGCTGACATTCATTTGGTCAGCAAATCTTGCATTCATGCTTTTTCAGCCATATGGTGATCACAGGCTTTGTTTGTCCCTCCACTGGTAAAGGCAACTTCATATAACTGTAATGCCGCGTACACACGGTCGTTTTTTGCGATGACAAAAAATGACGTTTTTTAAAACGTCATTTAAATTGATCGTGTGTGGGCAAAACGTTGTTTTATGTCTTCAAAAAAACGACCAAAAAAAATTCCAACATGCTTGAATTTTTTGTGTCGTTTTTCAAAACGTCGTATTTTGTGTCATAAAAAGTGATGGTGTGTGGGCAAAACGATGTTGAAAACAACGTTTTTAAAGGCGCGCATGCTCAGAGGCAAGTTATGAGACAGAGCTTCAATGGAACAGAGTGCCGTCGAACGTGGTGTATGTCACCACGCTTTGCTAGAGCATTTTGGAAAAACGATGGTGTGTACGCAACGTCGTTTTGGAAAATTAAGTTTGAAAAACATTGTTTTGTTTCATCACTTGAAACGTCGTTTTTTTTTTATCACAAAAAATGATCGTGTGTACGCGGCATAATGCCGCGTACACACGGTCGTTTTTTGCGATGAAAAAAAAAAACAACGTTTTTTAAAACGTCATTTAAATTGATCGTGTGTGGACAAAACGTCGTTTTTTGTCTTAAAAAAAACGACCAAAAAAAAATTCCAACATGCTTGAATTTTTTGTGTTGTTTTTCAAAACGTCGTTTTTTGTTTCACAAAAAGTCACCGTGTGTAGCAAAAACGTTGTCTAAAACTAAGTTTTTCAACCCGCGCATGCCCAGAAGCTAGTTATGAATGGAATGGAGTGGTGAACGTAACCTCGCTTTTTGTGAAAAAAAAACGATGGTGTGTATGCTACATCATCTTTGAAAAGTGACGTTTCAAAAACGTCGTTTTTTACTTCACAGAAAACGTCGTTTTTTTTCATCACAAAAAATTATCGTGTGTACGCGGCATTATAGGTGGAAGCCCATCACTTAGAGTAAATCCTCCATAGCACAAGCCACGCTAAAGCGTTTCAGTTAACCGCTTGAGGCCCACGCTATAGCCAAATGACAGCTTCAGCGCGGACCTTCTTTTGACGTCCGCCACTTTGCTCGCTCCCGAGCGCGCAGCGGGGAAATTCTAAGCTGGCCGTGTCCCTTGGACACAGCCAATCACAGATCGCGGCGAACAGCCAATCAAAGTGGCCGTTTGCTATGCGATCTGTGTGGCCAATGAGAGATGATCTCAAATGTAAACATATGAGATCATCTCTCATTGCCGACTCACACAGAGACAGCGTCCTCGGTCACGTCCCCCAGTCACCCCCCTCCCCCCACAGTTAGAACACTAATCAGGGTAGACATTTAACCCCTTCCTCGCCCCCTAGTGTTAACCCCTTCAATGCCAGTCACATTTATACAGTAATTAGTGCATATTTATAGCACTGATCGCAGTATAAATGTGAATGGTGCCAAAAATGTGTCCGATGTGTCTGCCATAATGATGCAGTCCCAATAATTTTTTTTTTAAATTGGCCTATTTATTATAGCAGCAACAAGTAAAAAATATTGTATTTTTTTTTCAAAATTGTCGCGCTTTTTTGTTTGTAGCGCAAAAAATAAAAACCGCAGAGGTGATCAAATACCACCAAAAGAAAGCTCTACTTGTGGGGAAAAAAGGACATCAATTTTGTTTGGGAGCCACGTCGCACGACTGCGCAATTGTCAGTTAAAGCGACACAGTGCCGGAAGCTGAAATTTCACCTGGGCAGGAGGGGGGTATATGTGCCCAGTAAGCAAGTGGTTAATAAAAAGACCTTATGCATAGCCTGGTTATATCTACACTGACAACACAGATCTATAGCAGACCTACTGCTCAACACACCTCCTGTAATTACCCAAACTGGATCCACCTCAAAACATCAATGGAACCTGGTTATTCGAGGAGTGTCCATTGCCCTTTTGACCCTGTCCACTGGTCTACTGACTGACACTGTCAACTTCTAAGGTAGGCTAAGTTCATATTTTTACAGGGACATTTCTTTTATTAATCTGAGCATATTTTATGAGCAAAAGAATGATTTTGTTTTTATTTAACCATGCCCCTTTAAGCCCCTCCTACTGTTAACATAATTTGGTCATAGCCCCTGTTCTTGTCCTTGGGGCACCCTAAGGTGCCCCAGGTCTTTCACAATCCTATAGTGTATACCACAAAAAAAAAATGCCAAGCAACCCTAGCTAGACCCTCGCTTCCCCCTCATAGAATTTGATTGGTAGCAGCGGGAGCTTTAGCCTGCTGTTGGCTGAAAAAGTGTCACAGGAGTACAGAATGAACTGTCAGTCAGACGAGCGTTGGCTGTACTTCCCCTTTAAAGGGGTTGTAAAGGTTAGTTTTTTATTTTCTAAATAGGTTACTTTAAGCTAGTGCATTGTTCCTGTTCCTCCTCAGTAAAGTGTTCAGTAAGCTGTTCTAAATGACTTTCCACCACTCGAATGATGGTGGAAAGCTTACTGAGGAGAAACAGGAAGTGATAAATTCAAACAAAGAAAATAAACATTTAGGGCCAGATTCACATACATTTGCGGCGGCGTAGAGTAAGGCATTTACACTATGCCGCCGCAACTTACTAGAACAAGTGCTTGATTCACATTAGCACTTAGCCCGCGTAATTCAAATGAGCCTGGTAGGGGGCGTAGAGCATTTAAATTAGCTGCGTTCCCGCGCCGAACGTACGCGCATGCGCCGTCCCAAAAACTTCCCGACGTGCATTGTGCAAAATGACGTCGCAAGGACGTCATTGTTTTCGACGTGTACGTAAATGGCGTCCAGCCCCATTCACGGACGACTTACGCAAACAACGTTAAATTTTCAAATGGCGACGCGGGAACGACGGCCATACTTAACATAGGATACGCCACCTAGGGGGCATGTTTTTCTTTACGCCACGTATCTCTTACGGAAACGTCGTAAAGTCACTGCGTCGGGCCCGCGTACGATCGTGAATTGGCGTATCTCGCTGATTTACATATTCTCGGCGTAAATCAGTGGGAACGCCCCTAGCGGCCATTTTAAAATTGCAGTTCCGATACGACGGCGAAATACAATTACGCCGCTTGTATCTGAACTCAATCCCGGTGTATCTTGTTTTCTGAATACAGAAAACAGATACGACGGCATAGGTTAGAAGTTACGCGGCTTATCTACAGATAAGCCGCGTAACTTCTACCTGAATCTGGCCCTTAGAAGGGAAATCGAAGGAAAAGGTAAGTGAACCAACAATGCACTAGCTTAAAGGAACCTATTTAGAAAATAAAAGACGAACCTTAAAGAGGATGTAAACCCAAAAAAAAATTTTTTTTTTTAATGTCACAATGTAGAGTATAATATTTCCTATCATTTGTGCCCAGTCTTGCCACACAGAGTTAATCCAGCGCTGAGTAATCCTCTTTTATGTTCAGTGAAAACGAACAGCCTTCCAGATAAAACCCTGCCTAAATCAAAAAGTCCGGAATCTCTCTTCTTGCTTTGAGTGAGAGGTTATTTACAAATATAGCTAGGACATGTTTATCATATGTTATGTTTTGTTTATCATAACATGAGGTGATATAACATCATAACACATCCTAGTAATATACAATGAACTTTGGATCACCTCTTGTTATGATAAACATGTCCACGCTATATTTGTAAATAACCTGTTACTGAAAGCAAAAACAGAGAAACGGACTTAACCTAATTTGACAGGTTTTTATCTGAAGTCCGGTTAATTTGCACTGGACTTTAAAAGAGGATTACTCAGCGCTGGATTAACTCTGTGTGGCAAGACTGGGCACAGATGATAGGAAATCTTATACTCTACATTGTGACATAAAAAAAAAAATTTTTTTTTTGGGTTTACATCCACTTTAACAACCCCTTTTAGTAAGCTTGCATCCATGAATTACTGTTATGTGTGGAAAAAAAAAGTTAACAACATTTCAGACCCTTATAAACCTTAGGCAAACCCTAATAGGTTTTTATTATTAACTATATTGTTCCCTTCTTCCCTTAGGCCTCTTTGACGCGGTCGGGCCGTTCAGGTCTGCCTGTCAGTTTTTTCGGCGGACCTGAACGACCGCTCCATTCTTCTGCTAACATCCGACCCAATCCGCTAAAATCAGATGGATGCCGATACGTCGAAATCCGTCCATGGCGTATCGGATTGGGTGAGATCTGATGAAAATGGACACGCTGTCCGTTTTCGTCCAATCTCTCCATAGGAGACAAGCCCCTCCCCGCTCAGTGAGCAGAGCGGGACCTGTCATCCGCCGGCTCAGCGGAGAAATCTCCCGCTGAGCTGGCAGACCGCTGCAAGAGGATCCGTCACCGTGTGGAAGGGGCTTTAATTTAAAAAAATCACCAAAAAAAATGTTTGTATGTAAACTTTTAACTTTTTGCATTTATTTATGTTTATAGCACCAAATAATAGAAATGCTTTGTACCAGAGTCAATAATCTGGTAGCATTTTCAGAATAAGATGTCATGCAAAATTATCAGGAAATGTCCACAATTATCATTTACTATACAAATAGTATCAGAAAAAGAAAACATGCCATGTGTACAATCTCACCTGTGCCAGTAGAACGGTTGAGTGTAAGGAGCACCAAACAGAGTTTCCATAATGCTGGAGTTTCCATAATGGCTGGTGGCTATATGAGCACAATGCATATTCGTCTGATGTATTATCTTATATATACATAATGCTGCTTCCTGACACATTGTTCCAGGAAACTGGCACAGAAACAGTACTGAGGTAGATAATAAAGGTTTGTCTATGGTTACGCAGGCTGTTCTTCAATTAGTTGAGGAGGTAATTGTACTGTAATTGAGATTAAATGATTCTGGCTAAACAAAAAAAAAATCAGCCAGCAAAAACAAGACATCATGCTCTGGAATTAACACTAAGCAGGATTGTTGATTATTGCAAACTAGTTATTCTCAGCTAACAAATCATAATGCCACGTGTAGCACTACCCCCGGAGGAGCTGCTGGATTTTTGGTCGGCGTATTACCTCTTGGCTCCTCCGAAATTCCTAGGGGTGAATGATACGTATTGCATATAGGAGAGGTAAAGGAATGTCCACGACAGGTGCTCTTTGCAGTGCTCTTTATTACCCAGCCAGGTAATAGGGTTGCCACCTGTCCAGGATTCACCCGGACAGTCCGGGTTTTAGATCCTGTGTCTAGGTTTTAGTCCACCTGAAACCCGGACACATCTGTGACAGCCCTGCAGAACCAGTCCTTTTATCCCTTCTCTCTTGTTGGTTTCCAGTGCTTTTAATTATTTTGGTGGGGAGGGAGCTTTGACTGGGGTACAGACTGGCCGGGGGGGGGGGGTTGGATTATACTGGGGACAGGCTGACCTTGGGGGGGGGACTATGCTGGGGGACAGGCTGACCTTGGGGAGACTATAATGGGGGACAGGCTGACCTGGGGGGGAGTGTACTGGGAGACAGACTGACCTGGGGGGGGTGTACTGGGGGACAGACTGATCTTGTTTGATTTAACTACGCTCCTTAAGCTTCTCCCATTATCAAAACAATTTGGCCACACCCACTGTTCTTCACGGATGCTACAAGTGCTGCAATACTACTCTTTTTGGGGCACGCAAAGGTGTCCCAGGTCTTTTACAACCCTATTGGGTAAACTGCAACAAATAAAATTGTTGTGTGGCGTTAAAGTGTTTGGCTTGATGAAAAGGTGGCAACCCTACCGGGTAAATACAGTAAAACTTGTGGCGAGGAAAGTAAAGTTGAAGAAGAATGGAGAATAGCAGATTCAGGCGTAATGATAGGAAACAGTCCTGCTCCCAAACGTAACATTTTTCTTCGCCACTCCCGCCGGAGTGGGTTTAGTGTACCCGGACAGGCCTCTCTCACTGACCTGGCAGCCGGAGAATCACTCAGACAATTATAGGATGAAGTCTTTGCCACAGACCCTCCTTAGTGAACTTGAACTTGAGAAAAGAGCCTCTGCCACAGACTCCCCTCGGTGAGCCTCAGAAAGACACCTCTGCCACAGGTCCTCTCTGGGTTGGATTCCTGGAGAAATACCTCCTTAGATGAGTTACGTCTGGATCTCCTTTAACTTGTCGCCCAGGTACCGACTGACAGGTGGTTAGTCCCTCAGTGTCCGGCTACCTTCAACCCCTGTGGTCCGTCCCTTTTGGACCACCAGTCTCTCAATGGCGTTTCTCAGACCAACTCCCCACCGAACAGCAGTACCGCAGTACAGCTTGGGATCTTCAGAAGTGGGAACCCAGTCACTCACTGGGTCCCCGTCGCTATTCAGATGCTCCGGGCCAGCATCGTCCCGGAACCAGGAACACCGCGTGGCAAGCCCCCCCCCCCCCGGCCAGGTAGGCCATAGCATCGGGGCGCTGTGGTGCGGCCACCCTAAAGGTGGGTGCCACACTGGACGAAGAAGACCCAGACCAAATGGCGTCTGTCTCATAAATACCCCTCCCCAGCATGCACAGCGAGGACAAACCCTCCTGATTGGCTGCTGGGAAAGACCACTCAAACCTTGACTCCACTGCTGACACCTGCAGCACCGGGGCTGGGAGAACACCCCAGTACAACAGAATAAGCCTACAGCACAGCCAAGTTGAGACAGAGACCCTGTTTTGCATTTAAAAATCTGGATCAGAGTTTATCTACACTCTGATCTACCCTTAAATTTAACTACCACCAGTACTATAAAGTACATAGGCGCTACACCACCATCCTCTAAATCTTCTTAAAATCAGTGATCTCCACAATCCAAATATACCTGTTGGTCGTGGTGGGGAACCATGCTCACTTAGTAAATTTGTCACAGAGATCCACTTTTCATGTGTGGGTTAGCATCCCAAGTGGTTGGAGGCCTAACTAAGCATTACATTGAGCCCCACACCGGAAGGATAACATCTTTCCACCTGCCAGTGACACCTGCCCCATCACTGACTATGAAGCTATTTTGAGGGAAAAATAATTAAACATTGATTTTCCTATACCAGTTCCTTAATAAATTACACTTTACACTTTGTTCAGCTCGAAGACATGGAGGGAAACTGCTGTATAATTCCTAAGGCCTTGCATACTCATGGTCCAGGACCAGTCTATAGGTTAGCTCTGCTAAACAGAGGGTCCTAACCTAGGTGTCAGGTAGACCATACAGCCACCAATCCACCCCTTTGACAGAGCATCTATTACCAGCCACCATGCCTCCTTTCCCAAACTAGCTGCTTCTCCTTCCTTAGTTACTTGACACTCTCCATTACCCAGAAGGTTAACACAAGATGTATATTTCATTCCCCATTCCCATATACCAGGGATATGCAGTTAGCAGACCTCCAGCTGTTGCAGAACTACAAGTCCCATGAGGCATAGCAAGAGCCCGACAGCCATAAGCATGACACCCAGAGGCAGAGGCATGATGGGACTTGTAGTTTTGCAACAACTGGAGGTCCGCTAATTGCTTATTCCTGCCATATACTGTAGGATTTCAGTCACTTGTCATTCCAGTCAAGTCACTTAACTATTGTAGCCGAGTGCTGGGCTACAGCAAAATAGATGTAGTGCCCCCTTTCTTTCAGAAAAGGCACTACGCTAAAGTTAGTGGGAGAGTGGCAGAGTTATGTTGCTCCCACTCCTAATTTTGCTAAATTGGGCTGCTGTCAGCCCTGAATTATCCTGTGGGTCATTCTGTGCTCCAGAGATGTGGTTCCATCTCTTGGTGGCAGGTGGCGCCAGAGGGATTCAGGCAGAGCCACTTTTCCCCAGCAGCCAATTGGAGGAGTTTTCCCTCGCGGAGCATGCTGGGGAGGGGTATATCTGTCAGACGCCATTTTTCGGGGTTCTTCGCGGGTTCCAGGTGCTGCACCCACCTTCAGGGTGTGCGCACCCAACGGACCCCGGCGACATGGCCTACCAGGACGGGGTCGCATGTTACGCGGAGTTCCCTGCTGATGCTGAAAGGGGCCCTAGCGACTTGCTGGAGACCCATTCCTATTGAAGAGATCCTAAGCTGTATGCTGTTGATCCAAAAGGGCTTGAACGAACCACCGGGGATCTGGTCGCCAGAAACTGACAGATAATCATAGACTGTCAACTGGTGGCCACCATTGAAAAGAGAACTTTCTGGGAGGATTCGCTCTACAGTCCAACATTGGGCCTGTGGCAGAGGTCTTCATCCTAAAAACACCAAATTCAACTAGAGCCAAGTCAGTGAGACTTGTTCCTCCCAGCAACCTTAAGTGACATTCCGGCTGCCAGGCTTGTGGCAGAAATCTGTCCGGAGGCACTTCACCCACTCTGGCTAGAGTGGCGACAAACTGTTCTATTGTAGAAGGCAGTTTACAGGCATTTTTTTGAAAGCCGAAAAATTGCATTTAGGACCGTACTTTTCTGGCATTTTAAAAGCCAAGTGCTTGTAAACTCGGTAAACCGCATTTATGCTCATTTGCGTTTATAAGCGTTTTAAATGGGAAAACATTTCTAATCATTTTTGCAATTTTTTTTTGAAAAAACACAAATTTCACCACATGCTGTTGCCGGCATCAATAGATGAGTCCAGTAGCGAGGAACTCTGGTCCTCTCTTTTGTACATTGTCCATTTAGGGTCCTACCAAGGGGTGACTCACTTTAGTGCAGCACTACATCATTCCGTGTATGGTGCCTCTCTGTCCAATGACCAAAAAGAACAGCCCTAGTGACCCACCTCCATTTTTATAAATAGCATAACTGGGGCACATACTGTAATATAACACTGGGGATTATAGGAAAAAAAAACATATTTTTTGCAGCAGGAGGGAAGTGATCAGCTGACAGGCAGGCAGGGAGGACAGCGGAAGACACTTGTAGGTAGAAAAGTGACAAATGCAGCCTCATCAGTGCCCATCAAATGCAGTCTCATCAGTGCACATCAAATGCAGCCTACCAGTGGCCATCAATTGCAGCCTACCAGTGGCCACCAATTGCCGCCTACCAGTGCCCACCAATTACAGCCTGTCAGTGCTGACAAAATTGCAGCCTACCAGTGTCCAATGGATCACACAAAGCAGCGACAATCTCCTGATGTCACAGAGCTTGGATTTGAATCTCCACTGTAAAAAAGTTCTGCCTCCTAGACCAGCCTAGACCTATGATACACATCACACTGATTCAATTTCACTGCATTGGATCAGTTTTTTCCGTCTATCTCACAGGAGGTGGAACTTGTTACAGTGCCGCCAGGAATTTTAGACCAAAGCCTGTGCAGTATGTGAGACACGCACAAGCAGTGGCGTCACTAGGGTTGGTGTCATCTGGTGCGGTAAAACATGGTGTCACCCCCTCCTACTTTTGGGCCAGCAGCCCAGCATTGGAGCTTGTTGGCATGTGTTGCGGCAGTCAATAAGGCCTGGAAGATAGTAGGCTAGGCACTTTCTAATTGTCCAGTCCCTAGGGGCAGTAATGGATAATGGTCAACAGGCCCTCTTACCAGACCCAGCGAAACAGCAGAAGTAATCCCTCTGGCTGGACGTTCGCTCACTTTGGGTTTCCCAGGGTGACTCTGGTCAGCATGGCTTGACACTTACGGGTACAGCCTGGTGCTCTCTCTCTGGTGGTGTGGGTACAGCATGGCTCTCTCTCTGCTGGTGTGGGTATAGCGTGGCGCTCTCTCTGGGGGGGGGGGTATACAATGGTGCTCTCTCTCTCTAGTGGTGCAGGTACAGTACAATGTGGTGCTCTCTCTTTGTTGGTGCGGGTATAGCGTGGTGCTCTCTCTCTGGTGGTGCGGGTATAGCTTGGCTCTCTCTGGGTTACCTCAACACAGTCCTCTCTTTTTCCTGTAGCAGTCACTCAGCTTCTTACTGTGTTCCAGTAGAGTGCATGCTGGGGGCTGAAGTCTGTTTCTAACTGAAGGGGGGTGGGACTGACTAGGGGAAATGAAAGATCGCTTTTCATGCATTGTATGAACATGCGATCACTCATTTCACCCCCTGAAAGGACCGGGGACTGTGTGTTTACACACATAGCTCCCGGTTCTCGCATGTAACATGTAACATGTGATCGTGGGTGCCCGGCAGTGATCGCGCCCACCAGGCACTCGCGTCGGCACCAGGGGCCAGCAGGGGGCCCTAGTGGCTGAAATGCAGAATCGCGTTAAATTACGTGATTTTGCGCAGCCGACAAGTGGTTAAAGAGTGAATCCTCTTCCAAGTCTGCAAAACCAGAAACCAAGCTGCTGATATGTGAGGTGTTAGGCCGCGTACACACGTACGAGAACCTCGTCGGGCTAAACTCATCGTTCTGCCCGACGAGGTTCTCGACGGCCGTCGAGTTCGTCGACCAGGCTGTCGAAAAAGGCGTCGAGCCATTAGTCCCGATGGCCCATCGAGGAAATAGAGAACCTGCTCTCTATTTTGGCTCGACGCCTTGCTCGACAGTTTTCTCGGCGAAAACGTACACACGATCGAGCTTCTCGGCAGAATATGGATCCCAGCGAGCTTCTCGCTGGATTCTGCCGAGAAGCTCGGACGTGTGTACGGGGCCTTACTCTGAACACACGGAAGAGGCAGCTATGAAGGTGGTTACATCAGCACGTAGACTAGGCCATCAGAATTCTTGGGAAATGGCCCAAAAGAGTTGATTCTTCCCAGGGTGGTCAGCAGCCTTGGGAGAATGGTAAGTCTGGGGCACGGCAGTACGGAGACTCTCTGGAACAAAGCAGCGGTCACAAGGTTACTCAGGAGGGGCATCGACCTGAGCAGCAAAAAAAATTTCAGCCAAAGGAGAAATAAGACTGGTGCGAACTATAGCCAGAATACAATCAGGAGGAATCACAGGAACTGCAACCGACTCCATCTTGAAAGTGGAGGAAAATTGTCGTGACAAGGCGTTGCCCCATCCCTCTCAAAGTCATTACAACTTGATCCAGGACTCAACCCGATCGCCTCTTTAGGGGTCAGGAAGGAATTTTTTTTTCCCTACCACAGCATATTGGCACAGCGTGGTCAGGGTTTTTTTCGCCTTCCTCTGGACCAAACCAGGATCAGAGGATTCAGTTATCCTTGTGAATCCACCCCCCCCCCGCCCCTGGTTCCACAGCGGTCATGGTTAATCGGCAATACTCGGCAGAGAACATTTGGGATCTCGGTCGATTTCCCGCAATTCTGCCGGCCCCCACCAAAAAAGCCCTAAGAAATCTGCGGCTTTTGAGGATCGATCGACGATCGACTGCCAGAAATCGCCATTTACCCCGGGCCCAAGCACATATCATGTGCTTTGATCAACACGAGATCGGCAGTAAAACACCAATTAGAAATCCATGATTTCTTACTACAACATGACTTAGACTGCCTCTTTATTACAGAGAGCTGGCTCACAGCCGACTGTAACACCATTCTAGGAGAATTGGTGCCAGAAAACTACCGTATTATAACGGAAAACAGAATAGGGCAAAGAGGAGGAGGACTGGCGGTGATCCATAAGACTCATCTTGCGATCACAAAACCAAGCCTCCAAAACCCTCTTCCATTCATGGAAACCCTTACTCTTTAAATGCAAGTAAACGGCCAGGAGTCCGTCCGGATTCTACTCTGCTATAGGCCACCTGGCCCCAAATCGCAGCTGCTCCCATCTTTGACGGACTTTGTCTCCACTTATACCCTGAACAGCAAACACCTTTTGCTGCTCGGGGACTTCAACCTCTGGGCCAACTCCCCGCAAGACCCCATTGCCGACACCTGCATCAACCATCTGGAAGGATTAGGGCTTCAGCAACTAGTATGTGGGCCCACACATGCTTCCGGTCACACGCTTGATCTTATTTTCAGACAAGATCTGGAAATAAAAATCTTGGAAAATGAACCATTGCCATGGACAGATCACCATGCAATTAAATTCATTATTTCCGAATTCCCCCCCTTAACGAAAACATCAAATCCAGCGACAACACACTGGACCAGATGTCAGAAGAAGCTCCACTCGGAACTCTTCAAAGTCACGTTAGGGGGAAAAATAAACACAATTCAGCCGCACCAAACAGCGGAAGAAACACTGGAGGCCATAAACACAGCACTATTGCAGTCAGCTGACTTGATAGCGCCGAAACGAAAGACCCAGATCAGGAAAAATAACTCCGGCTGGTTCAACAACCAGCTGGCGTTACTGAAGCAAGAGTGCAGAAGGGCAGAAGCAGCCTGGAAAAGAAGCTCTTCAGACGAGAACCTCTCGATCTACAAGGCAATAACCAGAAAATACTACAAGCAAATCTTCGAAGCCAAGAAAAACAATTTTTCTGAGGCTATCAATGGTGCCCTAAATCGTCCCCGCGAACTCTTCAAGCTGGTCACTCAGACCATGAATCCAAGATGTCTTGAGGCCCCCAACTTGGATACACAAGAATTTTGCGATGAGTTATCGGATTGCTTCATTAACAAAATCGAGGCAATCCGGCAAAGCATTCGGCAAAACAATTTCTCGCCCAGCCCCCCCCGTAGCCATTTACACAGCACCGACAGCTATTCACCACAGGTAGGTGAGTTCACGCTGGAACCCATCTCCATTCAGACCACTAAAAATTATCATCGGCACTCTGCGCAACAGCACTGCGCCAAATGATATTATCCCCACCAAACTGCTGAAGGAATGCGCCGACATCCTGGCACCTCCTGTCACGCAGCTTATCAACCAATCCTTCAGGGAGGGCCTAATGCCCTCCCAGCTGAAGGAGGGCTTCATTCAACCTATCTTGAAGAAAGCCACTTTGGATCCTAAGGATCCACTCAACTGGCGCCCCATAACAGGCCTAACTGTTCTCTCCAAGGTAATGGAGAAAGCAGTGGTACAGCAGCTGCAACAGCATCTAGATACCCATAACTTACTCGACCCATTTCAATCAGGATTCCGTCCCGGACACGGGACGGAAACAGCATTGCTCAAGATATGGGATGACGTTCTCGAGGCCGCAGACGAAGGAGAATCTTCTCTTCTGGTTCTGCTGGACCTAAGCGCAGCCTTTGATACAGTTGATCACAAGCTGTTATTGTCTCGACTGGCTAAAATAGCCAAAGTCGCAGAAAGCGATCTATCTTGGTTCTCCTCTTTTTTGGAAAACAGATCGCAAATAGTGAAGCTAGGACCCTTCTCTTCTGAACAACGCACATTATCGTGCGGGGTCCCTCAAGGATCTCCCCTGTCGCCAATGTTATTCAACATTTATGTGCGTCCTCTTTTCGAAATCATCATCAGCCAAAAACTGCTATATCACTCTTATGCAGACGACACGCAACTGTACTTCCGCATTTGCAATAAAAAGGATCACCACCTCAACCTAGAGACATGCCTCTCTTTGATAGAGGACTGGATGACAAAGAGTTATCTCAAACTCAATGGAGCGAAAACAGAACTTCTTCTGTTTCACGCCAAGCGTAGGAATCAAGCGACAACAACCTGGATCCCCCCGCCCATTCTGGGCAAAATCATCACCCCTAGCGCCAAAGTCAAAAGTCTCGGGGTCATCTTTGACTCCGACATGACAATGAACGCACAAATAGGGTCAGTAGTCAGCGGGTCTCACCATCTGCTGCGCCTACTACGCAGACTCACGCCATTTATTCCCAAGAAAGACATAGCGGTCGTGGTGGGAGCAATTGTAAACTCCAGACTGGATTATGCAAATGCCCTTTACCTCGGACTCCCCAAGTACCAAATCGCTCGTCTTCAAGTCGTTCAAAATACAGCCGCCAGACTTGTGACTGGGAAAAAACCCTGGGAATCCATCTCACCTTCACTGAGATCTCTTCACTGGCTACCAGTTAAAGACAGAATCACCTTTAAAGCTCTCTGTCTAACGCATAGATGTATCCATGGGAATGCTCCCCATTATCTATGCGAAAAATTAAAAGTTCACAAGCCCAATCGTATTCTACGATCCACCAATCAAAATCGGCTTCAGATACCGAAAGCCAGATACAAGTCCAAAGGTGATAGGAGATTCGCTGTCCAAGGTCCCAAACTATGGAACGCCTTACCAGCGAGTATTCGGCTGGAGGAGAACTACTTGGTCTTCAGGAGAAAGATTGAGACTCATCTCTTTTGATCTCAAAGGAGACAGGAACAACAAGCGCCCAGAGGCGATTTACTTCGCATGTGCTGCGCTATATAAGTTTTTCATTCATTCATATTCTTAGTACCGGGTAAGAATAAGACAATGTAATTAAAACTTGACAAGAGATTATTGGAGAAGCTAGTTCTCGGAACTGGGCCCTATTAGCTGAGAGTTTAACTCCCTTTCTGCCTATTGAGGGCATGAAAAATAATTACATTCCTAGATAAATGTCTGCTTTGATCTTTTAACCAGTTCAGATCCGCGCTATTGACAAAAGACGTCAACAGCGCGGACCTGAGCTGCCGGGGTCACGTCTTTGGACGTCAATGTTGTTGTATTCCCCGCGTGCGCCACTGGGTGGCACGCAGCGGGGAAAAACAGTGCCGTCGCATCCCCGAGGATTCGATGCATGTACCCGGAGGCCGCGGTGTCCGCCAGGTACAAGCGATCGGCATTGACAGAGCAGGGACGTGGAGCTCTGTGAGCTCCACGTCCTGTCAGGGGGACACAGCATCGGTCACCTCCCCCAGTCACCTCCCCCAGTCACCCCCCTCCCCCCACACTGTTAGAACACACCCAGAATACACATTTAACCCCTTCCTCACCCCCTAGTGTTAACCCCTTCAATGCCAGTCACATTTATACAGTAATTAGTGCATATTTATAGCACTGGTCGCTGTTTAAATTTGAATGGCGCCAAAAATGTGTCAAAAGTGTCCGATGTGTCCGCCGTGATGTCGCAGTCCCAATAAAAATCGCAGATCGCCGCCATTACTAGTAAAAAAAAATCTAACAAAAAAATCATAATTCTGTCCCCTATTTTGTAGGTGCTATAACTTTTGCGCAAAGCAGTCGCTTATTGCGATTTTTTTTTTTTACAAAAATACGTAGAAGAATACGTATCGGCCTTAACTGAGAAAAAAAATAGTTTTTTTTTTTTTTTAAATTGGGATAATTATTATAGCAACAAGTAAAAAATACATATATTTTTTTAAATTGTCGCTCTTTTTTTGTTTATAATGCAAAAAATAAAAAATCAAATACCACCAAAATAAAGCTCTATTTGTGGGGAAAAAAGGACGCCAATTTTGTTTGGGAGCCACGTCGCACAACCGCGCAAATGTCAGTTAAAGTGACGCAGTGCCGGAAGCTGAAATTTTGCCTGGGCACGAAGGGGGTTTATGTGCCCAGTAAGCAAGTGGTTAATGCCTGCGTTTTACTGTAACAGTTTGTTTTATATAAATAAAAAATTGTTATTTGGAAAAAACTTAACAAGAAAATAGCCCATCGCGCCCTTCTGGGAGAGAGGCGTTTAGCCTCAGACAAGAATGTGAGATTCTTTTGCCGCGTACACACGATTATTTTTGGCATGAAAAAAAAACAATGTTTTTCAGCATGTAGAAAAAACAAATTTTTTCCAACTTCATCATTAAAATTCCGTTGCCCACACCACAACCGTTTAAAAAAAAAATGCTAGCAAAGCGCAGTGACGTACAACACGTACGATGGCACTATAAAGGGGAAGTTTCATGAGGATGACGCCACCCTTGGGGCTGCTTTAGCTGATTCCGTGTTAGTAAAAGACGATTCGCGCTTTTCTGTCTGTTACAGCGTGATGAATGTGCTTACTCCATTATGAATGGTAGTTTTACCAGAACGAGCGCTCTCGTCTCATAAATAGCTTCTGAGCATGCGCGGGTTTTTAACGTCGTTTTAGCCCACACACGATCATTTTTTACAACCCGAAAAACTACATTGTTTAAAACGTCGTTAAAAAAATGCAGCATGTTCGGAAAAAAAATTGTCCTTTTTCAGAACCCGAAAAATTATGTGAAGCCCACACACAATCATTTTAACTGCTTATGGACCGCCGCATGTACATTTACGTCGGAAGAATGGAACGTACAGGCACATTGGCGTACCTGTACGTCCCTGCCTAGACGTGGGTCGGGGCCCCCCCCCCCAGGACATGGAGCGGTTCCCGTGGCTGTGGAAGCGATCTGGGATGAGGGGGCGGCTGTTGGTTTTTCTCCACCCCCTCCGAATCGCTCCCAGCCAATGTGCGTCCTCCCCACGTGTCACTTCCTCTGACTATGTAATGTAAACATAGGCAGAGGAAGTGATGTCAGCTCTCCTCTCTGCGTTATTTTTAATTCCTAGAGAGGAGAGAAGACATCACATAGTAAGTCGCACCAACACTACACTGACACCAGTACACATAGGCACATTAACCCCTTCCGATCACCCCCACCCCCCTGTCACAGTGTCACTGAATGCAGTGATCATATATTTACTGATCACTGCATTTAGTGTCAGTGTGACAGTTAGTGTGACAGGTAGTTAGTGTTAGGTTCAGGGTAGCCCTGTACCCCCCTAATTAAGTTTTAACCCCTTGATCACCGCCCTAGTTAACCCTTTCACCCCCTATTGCCAGTGTCACTAAGCGATAATTTTTCTGATGTATGTGTCACTATTGCCGCTAGGTAGCTAATTTTTTTTATAATTGCGATTTTTTTTTACTAAAGACATGTGGCTAAATACATTTTGGCCTAAATGTTTGACTAAAATTTAGTTTATTCGATTTTTCTTATAACAAAAAGTAAAAAATATATATATTTTTTTTAAATGTCGCTCTATTTTTGTTTTTATAGCGCAAAAAATAAAAATCGCAGAGGCAATCAAATTCCATCAAAAGAAAGCTCTATTTGTGGGAAGAAAAGGACGCAAATTTTGTTTGGGAGCCACGTCGCACGACCGCGCAATTGTCTGTTAAAGCGACGCAGTGCCGAATTGTAAAAACGCCTCTGGGCATTTAGCAGCATATTGGTCCGGTCTTTAAGTGGTTAAATTACATTTTTTTTTTAACAACGTTTTTTTCATGCCGAAAAATGATCGTGTGTACGCAGAATTATGGTCAGTAAGGATGGGAACCAGCACAATGGTACCTTCGAGGAGATGTCTCCATTCTTTCAGGGCTAAAACAATCGCTAACAGCTCTCTGTCACCAATCTCGTAATTGCACTCCGCAGGTGACAATTTCTTGGAAAAGTAGCCACAAGGATGCATAGCACTCTCAGAGCTAGGGCGTTGAGACAGAAGGGCACACACTCCATCTCAAAAGTATCAACCTCAAGGATAAAATGTAACGTAGGATCAGGATGTGCCAACACAGGAACAGAAACAAAGGCAGCCTTGAGACTATCAAAGGCCTTAATGGGCTCCGGAGACCAACTCTGTGGGTTACTGTCCTTTCTGGTCATGTCAGTCAGGGGCTTGCCCAGAGACGAGAAGTTATGAATAAACTTCCGATAATAGTTGGCAAAGCCAAGAAAACGCTGCAGAGGACGTTAACCCATGGGTCGGGGCCACTCTAGGACTGCTGAAAGTTTCTCTGGGTACATTGAAAAACCAGCAGTGAAAATTACATAACCCAGGAATTTAACCTGTTCACGATGGAATTTGCACTTCTCCAATTTACAATAGAGATTGTTCTCTCTTAGCTTCTGAAGCACACGACAGATATCTGTGTGGTGTCTCTCCAAGGACTTATGAGAATATCGTCAAGATAAACCAACACACATAACTGCAACAAATCTCGGAGGACATCGTTAATAAATTCCTGGAAAACTGCTCATCATGGCCTGTTCTGGTATTAAATGCAATTTCCAGTAGTCACCCTCCTTAATTCTTACAAGATTGTATCTAAAAAAAAAAAAAAATTACATAAAAACGCTCCAAATTTTTTTTACAATTTTTTTTTATTTTTACTTACCACAAATTGTGGTTGCTAGGCAGATCTTCCTAATCTGCCTTTTCCTAGTCCGTGGCAGGTCTTCTTCTTTGTCCACCTTGCTAAGGATATGGATGCCTCTTGCATATATCCTTACCTGTCAAATATCTCCTCTCTGTCTGTTATAATGCCGCGTACACACGATCACTTTATGTGATGAAAAAAAACGACGTTTTTAAAAACGTCAATTTAAATGACCGTGTGTGGGGGAAAACGTAGTTTTATGTCTTGTGAAAAACGACAAAAAAAAAATTGAAGCATGCTTCAATTTTTTGTGTCGTTTTTTGTTTCACAAAACAAACATAGTTTAAAACGACGTTTTTCAACCCGCGCATGCCCAGAAGCTAGTTATGAAGCGAGCTTCAATGGAAAAGAGTGGTGAACGTAACCTCGCTTTGCTAGAGCATTGTGAAAAAACAATGGTGTGTAGGCAACATCGTCTTTGAAAATTGAAGTTTCAAAAACATCGTTTTTTACTTCACAGAAAATGTCGTTTTTTTTCCATCGCATAAATTGATCGTGTGTACGCGGCATAAGAACTGAAAAACTGCAGATTCTGCGGGTGGATCTGTTGTCTTGAGCTTGGTGGGTGGAGTCGTGATGTCACTAACTGACTTCTGCTATGATCACTAACATCCAGTCAAAATCCAGAAAAGTAACCACGTGACTTCAGAAAAGGAGTGGGGGTGGGAATCGAAAAATAATGCCTGTCTTCAGGCTAGTGAATGAGTATAAATAAGCTGTCCCTCACAGCAAGGGGGGGAACGGACTAAGGTTTTTCTCTGTAAGTCCATTTTATTTCACTGAACAATAAAAGAGGATTGCTCAGAGCTCTGTGTGGCAAGACTGGGCACAGATGATAGGAAATCTTATACTGTACATTGTGACATCAAAAAATGTAAATAAAACATGTGGGTTTACATCCCTTAATTGTGAAATGAATGAGACCCCTATAATCAATACAAGGTCTCAGTTCGACACTCTTCGTCTTCACAAAGAAGAATTGAGCACCAGCAGGAGACGAGGATTTGCGGATGAAACCTCGAGAAAGTGCGTCTGCAACATACTCCTCCATGACCTTATCTTCCAAGACCGACAAAGAGTAAACCCGGCCACGAGGGGGTATGGCACCAGGTTGAAGGTCAATTGCGCAATCATATGACCAGTGTGGAGGCAAGGTACTGACTTGACCTTTGTCAAAGACATCGCTGAAATCGCGGTACTCCTCCGGCAAGCAGGGGTGCACAGGACCTTGGCTACTTTCTGGAAGCATGTCTTACTGCATTGTGGCAACCAGTAGAGAACCTCAGCACGGAGCCAATCAAAAGAAGGGTTGTGCCTCTGTAACCAAGGATAACCAATAACCAGAGGAAACTTAGATGAGGAAATAACTTGGAACTGGATTATATCATGGTGAAGAGTCCCTACGGCCATGGACAATGAAACAGTCTCATGAGTCACATAGGCAGGCTGTAGAGGTCTCCCGTCAAGAGCCTCAATGGCAAGTGGTATTACGCAGCTGCAGTGGAATTGAGTGCTTTGATACAATGAACAGGCCTGCAGCCCCAGAGTCGATTAGAGTCTGTATCACGATGGCCGACTCAGCCCAATAAAGGATTAATGAAACCAAGGGCTTATCCTTCTGGATAACTGGAGACGAATCAATGCCACCTACGGTCTGTCCGTGACAGGCCCTCAAGGTTCGGGCGTTCCCAGGACGGGTAGGACAAGACTTCAAAAAGTGACCTGCCTACCCACAATAAAGGCACAATCTCTCCCTCCTCCTAAGGGCTCTATCATCTGCAGATAGATGCGTGAAGCCCAAGTGCATGGATTCACCTTCACTGACTGACTCTGTACCAGGAGGCATGGGTAGTGAGGGAGACAAGGGTGGGACTGCAAAGTTCGGAGACAAATTGTCAGGAGAGGCTTCACCCACTGGTGGCACTGTTGGTCCTATGGATTGCAGTACTAGTGTCCACCAGCAGGTGTCCTCTTGCAGCCAGTATCCTTTGATAGAGGATCTCACCTGCTGCTGTATTCCGGCAGTGTGGGGCAGGCAGCACCTCCTCCGCTTAGCTGTCACACAAGGACAATTACTGCAGTCCTATAAATACCTGGCGAGCCCTCACATGCTCGCCTTGGAATCTCTCTCCCTGACCTTGAGCCTGTGATCCTGACCCTGACCCTGCATCTGACCCTGCATCTGACCCAACCTGATCCTATCCCGAGCCCATCCTGGACCTGTCCTTCCTGTTACCTATTTACCTTGGATCCCTGCCCTGCAGCCTATCCATCCATCCTCTCCCTGTCCTGTTTGTTCTCCCATTCATACCCATCTGCTGATATCCCCTTGTGTATGACCTCGGCCTGGCTTTGTTTACGATTACGGTATCTCCCATTTATTTGTATATACTATTTGTTGTTAATTGTGCACTGGTTATTTTCACTTGTTTGTCACCTTTTAAATAAATACCTTTTTTCTTTCATTCACATGTGTTTTTGGTCTCCTCTATGTAGTCACACAGTCTGGTCTACTGGTTCCCTGACACAAATGTACAGGAGGCTTCCACAAGCGCTTCTTAAAAGGGAGTCTCTCTCTGAGTCTGGAGTCAATGAGGATGGAAAATGTGATACATTTCTCCAGTGGGTATATCTTGGGCTGCTATTTCATCCTTGATGGTATCCGAGAGACCATGAGAAAAGGCAGCCACGAGGGCTTCATTGATCCAAGCAACCTCTGCTGCCAGAGTACGGAATTTAATGGCATAATCGGCAACAGTTCTCGTACTCTGTGGACATGAGGCTCTTGGCAGCAGAAGCGGAGCGTGCGGAAATGTCAAATACCCATTTGAAGGAAGCCACAAATTCTGGGTAACTCAGGACAATAGGTTTTCGTGTCTCCCATAGAGGGTTTGACCAGGCTAAGGCTCTCTCAGAAAGCAAAGATATCATGAAACCTACTTTGCCTCTGTCCGTGGGAAATGCCTGGGGAAGCATCTCAAAGTATATGTCAACCTGGTTTAGACACCCTCTGCATTGAACTAGATTGCCCCAAATCACTGGGAAAGTGGAGCGGAACCAGACACATCTCTTATAGAGGTAATGCTCGGGGCGCAGCAGCAGGGATGGCCTGCCACACAGTGTGGCCGAGTGCGGTCGAAAGTGGCCGAGTGCGGCTGCGGCCGAGTGTGGCCGAGTGCGACCGAAAGTGGGCGAGTGCGGCCAAAAGTGGGCGAGTGCCATAGGTCTCGCCTTCTGGAGCCTGCAGCGCCAATGCCAGGACCATGGGACATGTGACGTGATGTCCATCATAGCCTGCAGTCTCCAGAAGGCGGGAATTTCAAATGCAGCCGCCGAACAATATACCTACATGGGTGGACGGCTCTCCTTTCCTCCTCGGCTTGGCTCCTCTCCTCCTTGGCTTGGCAGCTCCTTTCTGACAGTGGCGAATGACTGACTGCCTGCTCCCTGCTGTGACCACACACCACAGCTGAGCTCAGGTAAGTCAGTGTGTTTATCTATGCCATTGTCAGTAGGTCAGTGTGTGTTAAGGTCATGCAGGTCACTGGTCAGTGTATGTAGGTCAGATAGGTCAGTGTAGGTAGGTCAGTGTATGTAGGTCAGGTAGGTCAGTGTAGGTAGGTCAGTGTATGTAGGTCACCACCATCAGTGTATGTAGGTCAGGCAGGTCAGTGTATGTAGGTCAGTGTATGTATGTCAGTGTAGGTAGGTCACCACCATCATCGTATGTAGGTCAGGTAGGTCAGTGTATGTAGGTCACTACTGTCAGGCCTTATACACACGAGGGAATTTTTCCGCTAAAAATAGTCCGACGGACCATTTCAGCCGAAAAATGTGCTCGTCTGTAGGGGCAAACGGACCGTTTGAAACTTTTCCGCCGGAGAGCTGCCTGTCGGATATGTCCGCTGGTTAGTACGGCAAACCAGCGGACATATCTGCCCGCACATGCGTCGTATCCTGTGAATGGATCCGACGCATGCGCGCGGAAGTGTTTACTTCCTGGTGCGGTGACATGGCGGTGTCAACGTCACCGCCGCGTCACCGCGCTGTCCGCCAGCGGGAAATTTGATCCGATGGTGTGTACAGCCATCGGATCAAACAGCCCGGGGTAAATATGCGCTGTAAACGGTCCGGGGACCGTTTACAGCGGATACATTCACTCGTGTGTACAAGGCCTCAGTGTATGTAGGTCACTACCGTCAGTGTATGTAGGTCAGGCAGGTCAGTGCTCAGCATCTATGGGCACTGGTAAGTCACACAACCCCACCGCCCAGCCCCAAAAAAACACTGCGCCACATACAACACTACTACCCCCCCCCCCCCCCCTGGTTCCGGCCTTGGACTTCGGGTTGAAGCCCCTGGTCTTTTTGCCACCTAGCAACGCCCCAGGCGCCATGGCAAACTGATTCATGAAGTGGATTGACTACATCTTCTGAATTCGTGGCCTTCACCTAATGTCAGAAACCATGAATCAGACCAAGACAGAAGTACAGTTAAATCACACTTGTTTAATAATAATAGTAGAGCAATAAAGCATAGTCAAAACATAGCCAGAGTTCAGGAACCAGATCGAATAGCCAGCCAAGCCAAACGTCAGGAAGTAAGAGATAAATGTAGTAGAAGGAACGTCAGTAAAAGCAAGTCTTCAACAGGAACGCAGGAAATATTCTCTGTTGACCAAGGCGAAGGCAGAGATAATCTGAGCTGGACAGCATAAGCAGGCAGGACTGACGAGCAGGATCATCAATAGGTGAGTCACTGTGGAGAGATAGGAGCTGGCAATTAACCAACAGCTAAGCAGCCAGCTCAGAGAAGGAAGGGCTGAGCCCAGCCCTGACAGTAAGTTGCTTTTAACAATAATAGGTAGAGTCAATTTGATAAAGATGATATGGATTACCAGATATAGTAATTAGTAATAATATATCTAGTAATTAGTACTACTATATCTGTTACACAATTGTTCTGTACGGACAAATAGATACTTTGTTTAGAGATCTTATTTGGAGATATAAACATCCCCGGATTAGACTGGAAATTTTCCAGTTGCCTAAGAATGAAAGAGGCTTGGGTGTTCCTAATGCCAGGTTGTATTACCTGGAATCCCAACTCCAGCAATTGTATGGATAAAATGCCATTTTATGAGGATCTCATACAACAATTTTTTTTTTCAATTGCCGTGCAGTTAATAGTTGCTTATCATTTTTATAGTAAATGGAGCTGTCCCACATTTTATACTATACATAAGATTTGAACTACTATTCAACAAGATACTCATTATGAGGGATATACTCAATATATGCCCATATGGAATAATCTACAATTGCCTGAGGTGGCAAGGCTTGAAAATTTTGATTTATGGAAATAGACTGGCATCCTGCTTCTTAGTCAACTTATTGATAATGAGGTTCTGCAATCATTTGATAAACTCAAAGCAGCCTTATAGGGGACTTAGGACAATAAGGGCTCATTCATATTTGCGGTTTGGGGGGAACTTATTTACATTTGTGCCTTGGGGAGGCAGTAAAACCCATAGTTGAGATGTGTTTTTAGCACCCCCCCCAAACAATGGTGTAGCATCAGGGTCCATGCTCCAGTGTAAAACATTCTGTAGCAGGAACATACAATAACCTATCCTCTATCCTCTATCCTTTCCTTTTGCAACCACTGAAAGCTGGGTACTTCTCCTCTCCCTCCCACCGGCGTTCAGCAGCTGCAAGGGGAATATGTTCACTATTCTGTTCAAAATAAAAAATTCGAAATTGTGAACAATTTCATTTCAATGAGGCCCGCAACCAGTTATCAAACCACGTAAGTGTCTCTCGCTCTTCAAAAAGGTGAGCACCCCTATAATAATAAACATGTCATACTGACCTGGCGGTGCTGGTAGCTCATCCCCACATCAAGTGTTCACATTGGAGAAGGCTCTCCTAAGGTGGACACTCCATACGGGCACGCTCCTGAGTCTTGCATCTGTGTACATTCACACTGAATGCAGGACTTGGCCCCGCCACCCGGCCACCCGCGTCATTGGATTTGATTGACAGCAGCGGGAGCCAATTGCTGCGCTGCTATTAATCTACCCAATCAAGAGCTGATACAACAGTCAGAGAGGAAAAGCACATCTCTGCAGAGGGAACGAACAGGCGCAGGTAAGTAAAACATGGGAGGGGGCTAGGAGGTAAAAGGTTAAGGTGAAAAAACATGAGTTGAAGAACCCCTTTAACTTGTTAATGTGAATAATAAGGTACACTGTTATACTTACGGAGAACATGGGAAAATATTCCATAACAATCAACACATTGATGAGCCTTGATAAGAATCTTAGTATCTGCAATGTGTCAGTTTCCTGGTACTGGAAGAAAAATCGTGTGTACGTGTTTCATAATCATTCTTGTTTGTACATTCACCATTCACCATTTAAGAGAAAAACAGAGAACAAGGGTTTCAAACAATGAATCCTCCAAATGTCACTGGCCAAAATAATCTTCAGTTTTAACCATTACAGAAACGAAAAAAGGATTTATAAAGGGCTTTAACACTAAACGTACACAGGAGCAAGGACCGGGGGGGGGGGGAGGGGCACTAGTTCAACTGCCAAAAATAACAATAGGCATGGAATGATAAACAACATAAAAAGAGAAAGTCTTTTAGTACTTGAAAAAAAAAGTCCATAAAAAAACACAGTGGCATGAAGTTTACACACTGGCAGCATCAGCAGTCTCTCTTCCAAGCAGGATCTGGGGAGGCTCCCACCAGCAAACCATGTAAAAACAAAAAGAAGGAGAGAAAATTAAAAAAAACTAATAAGATGTGCTTTAACTGTAGACTTTCAGCTTTAATGTGAGGGTATTTACATCCAAATCAGGTGAACGGTGTAGGAATTACAACAGTTTGTATATGTGACTACTACTTTTTAAGGGACCACAAGTAATGGGACAATTGGCTGCTCAGCTGTTCCATGGCCAGGTGTGTGTCATTCCCTCATTATCCCATTTACAAGGAGCAGATAAATGGTCCAGAGTTCATTTCAAGTGTGCTATTTGCATTTGGAATCTGTTGCTGTCAACTCTCAATATGAGATCCAAAGAGCTGTCACTATCAGTGAAGCAAGCCATCATTAGACTGAAAAACAAAACAAACCCATCAGAGAGATAGCAAAAACATTAGGCGTGGCCAAATCAACTGTTTGGAACATCCTTAAAAAGAAAGAACGCACCGGTGAGCTCAGCTACACCAAAAGCCCTGGAACACCACAGAAAACAACTGTGGTGGATGACAGAATAATTCTTTCCCTGGTGAAGAATACACCCTTCACAACAGTTGGCCAGATCAAGGACATTCTTCAGGAGGTAGGCGTATGTGTGTCAAAGTTAACAATCAAGAGAAGACTTCACCATACAGAGGGTTCGCCACAAGATGTAGAGCATTGACGAGCCTCAAAAACAGGAAGGCCAGATTAGAGTTTGCCGAACAACATCTAAAAAAGCCTTCACAGTTCTGGAAGAACATCCTATGGACAGATGAGACCAAGATCAACTTGTACCACAGTGATGGGAAGAGAAGAGTATGGAGAAGGAAAGGAACTGCTCATTATCCAAAGCATACCACCTCATCAGTTAAGTATGGTGGTGGTACTGTCATGTCGTGGGCATGTATGGGTGCCAATGGAACTGGTTCTCTTGTATTTATTGATGATGTGACTGCTGACAAAAGCAGCAGGATGAATTTTGAAGTGTTTCAGTCAATATTATTATCTGCTCATATTCAGCCAAATGCTTCAGAAATCATTGGACGGCGCTTCACAGTGCAGATGGACAATGACCCGAAGCATACTGCGAAAGCAACCAAAGAGTTTTTAAGGGAAATAAGTGGTGTGTTATGCAATGGCCAAGTCAATCACCTGACCTGAATCCGATTGAGCATGCATTTCACTTGCTGAAGACAAAACTGAAGGGGAAATGCCCCAAGAACAAGCAGGAACTGAAGACAGTTGCAGTAGAGGCCTGGCAGAACATCATCAGGGATGAAACCCAGCGTCTGGCGATGTCTATGCGTTCTACACTTCAGGCTGTAATTGACTGCAAAGGATTTGCAACCAAGTATTAAAAAGTGAAAGTTTGATTTATGATTGTTAATCTGTCCCATTGCTTTTGGTCCCTTAAAAAGTGAAAGGCACATATACAAACTGTTGTAATTTCTTCACTGTTCAACTGATTTGGATGTAAATACCCTTATGTTAAAGCTGAAAGTCTGCAGTTAAAGCACATCTTGTTTGTTTAATTTCAAATCCATTGTGGTGGTGTATAGAGCCAAAAAGATTAGAATTCTGTTGATGTCCCAAAATTTATAGACCTGACTGTACACTCACATTTGCATGTGCATATGGGTAAGTCTCCAACAGGTGGCAACCTTCCAGGTGGTCAATGGTGAGCAAGCCCCTCCAGGTGGAGGTAATGTAGCAAGCTTGGAACCAAGAAGTAAACCAGGCAAACACCAGTCAAAGCCAACAAAAGCAGCAGAATGTCTTTGTATATAACATGGATGAGAACCACTGTGGACAGCAAGGAAGTGTTGTAGGACCACAAGATGGGTGTGGTGGTGTCATGTGACATAAATAGGCATGGTTACATGTTTCAGGACGTGGCGCCTTTGTCAAACAGCCTGGAACTACTGTGCTCGTTCTCGTGGCTGGAAAGATCGGGTTTGGGTAAGTAAAAGGGGGGCTCTGGTGGGGATCAAAACCACAAAATGTTTTTCAGCTTAATTCATTAAGCTGAAGACCTTGAGACTTTACAAATCCTTTAAATCTGGGACAGTAAAAAAAAGTTATACAAAAAATTCTGACACAAAAAGACAAATAGAGTTCATCTTGATTAGCCCACTGCTGTACAGATTACAGAGAAGTTGGTTCAGGTCAGGATAGTGCTTCTTGCCTTTAAATTGACACTTAGGCCTCGTACACACGAGGGAATTTATCCGCTGAAAATGGTCTGACGGACCATTTCAGCCGAAAAATCCGCTCGTCTGTAGGGGCCGGCGGACAGATTTGGACGGATTTCTCCGGCGGAAAAGTTTCAAAACATGCTTTGAAACTTTTCCCCCGGAGAGCTGCCCATCGGATATGTCCGCTGGTTAGTACGTATCTGTCCGCACATGCGTCGGATCCTGTGAATGGATTCAACGCATGCGCGCGGAAGTGTTTCACTTCCTGGTGCTGTGACGTGCCGGCATCAACGTCACCGCCGCGTCACCACGCTGTCCGCCGGTGGGGAATTTGATCCGATGGTGTGTACAGCCATCGGATCAAAACAGCCCGGCAGACATATCCGATGGAAACGGTCCGTCGGACCGTTTCCATCGGATAAATCCTATCGTGTGTACAAGGCCTCAGGCCCCTTTCACATACCTCCCAACATTTAAAAAATCCACTGCGGGACATTTTTGTTGAGGGGGGGGGGGGGCGGCAGATCTAAGTTGTTGAGCAGGGGGGGGGGTGTTGCCGTGGGTGGATGTGAAGTTTTTGCCACTCACCACTGCAGAGCCTGTCAGTTCTCATGTCTCCCCTCCAGAACTTTTTCTTCCTGTGCGGGAAATTTAACCCCTTTGCGGGAGGATGCAGTCTTTTGCCTGAAGTTCCTGCAGAATCTGGGCGGGTTGGGAGGTATGCCTTTCACACTGATGAGTTTTTCAGGCGGTATAGCGCTAAAAATAGTGCCTAAATAGCGCCTGAAAAACTCCTGTCCAGCATTCTCAATGTGAGAGGGCTTTCACACTGAGGCGATGCGCTGGCAGGAGAGAAAAAAATCTCCTGCAGGCAGCCTCTTTGGAGCGATGAGAGGAGCGGTGTGTATACCGCTCCTTCCCGTTTAAAACAATGGGAAACCGCGGTATTAACCCTTTTTCGGCCGCTAGCGGGGGTTAATACCGCACTGCTAGCGGCCGATTGCATGCTCAGAAATGAAAGAATACATACACAACTATTCAACACATGACGTCACTTCTGAAGTTGAATTCTGTCATATGAGAATTTTCGTATAGTGAGTAACCTCTTCACTTTCGACATGAGACTAACATGCAACAAAAAAACGGACGACCGTTCATCTGAAAATCTGATCGTGTGTACGGGGCTTTAACCACCCTCTAACTGGAAGTCAGATCACAGCAGCAAAAAAATATGAAAAAGAAAAAAACGAATTTGGAGATTTGGAAGAGGCAGAGAGAAATATTTAATTCTAACAACATTTTGAGTATAGCCTCATGTAGAGCTCAATAATAATTTGGCAGAAAGTACCATCATCCAAATTTGAATGTAAAAAATTGGGCCAAGTGAACACCTGGTGGCAGTTGCTGATATTGCCTAACCGGTGTTAGGAGAACGGGTTGCATCTCGGTACTGATATCATTGACACATATTGTATCGTAAAAAATAATTTTCGCGGACTCAGACGCTTCTACAGGAGGAATGATCATATGTGGTGTAATACAGTATATGGAAATCCATTGGACTGTTTACATGTTAAAGTGGAGTTCCACCCAAAAATGGGTAGAACATTTGACGTAATTTTTTTTGGGGGGGGGGGGGGCGGAAACCCTCCTTTTAGAGGGTTCCGGCTCCCACTTCCTCCCGAGGCTGTGCGGCGCCGGAAGAAAGTCCACCTCTCCCCCCTCCCTCTCGGCAATCATCTAGGACATGTCACAGGTCCCAGATGATTGCTCACGCACCCACAGTGACAATATGCCTGCGCCGCAGAGAGGATAGGGAGAGGAGCGGCGCTTCGTTCCCCCACATCGCTGGACCCTGGAACTGTTCAGTGTCCGATTATTAAAAGTCAGCAGGTGCAGTATTTGTTGCTGCTGACTTAAAAAAAAATTTTGTTGTAGGAACTCCGCTTTAAATGATAAAAGCAGCTGTATTCTGTAACATTACCAAACCTGAGAGATCAGCAGGTTTGCCGCTGATTTTAAAATTCAACAACTAAACAGTCTGTCGGATTTCTAAATAGTGTATTTCACCTTGTAAGCTCCGTTTACTGTTAAAAATAACTGTGAAATGCAAAACTCAGTTGGGTGTAACAAGATGTCCACTTGCCCTCTCCGTATATTGTTAGTGCAAAGGATTGCAGGGTGTAGCAAGATGGAGGCGACAAAACGTCACTTGGTTCTAGCCAGGGGAGAAAGGGAATTCAAAGTGAGGCTTGGTTCTACACAGGGGAGGAAAAATAATTCAGAATGAGGATTGGTTTTGGAAGAGAGCAATGTAAATGCAAAGTGATGCTTGGTTCTAGACAGGAGAGGGAAGTAACTGAGTGAAGCTTGGTTCTAGAGAAGGAAGGAAAGGGTATTCAGAGTGAGGCTTGGTTCTAGACAGGGGAGGAAAAAAAATTCAGAATGAGGATTGGTTTTGGAAGAGAGCAATGTAAATGCAAAGCGATGCTTGGTTCTAGACAGGAGAGGGAAATAAATTAGTAAAGCTTGGTTCTAGAGAAGGGAGGAAAGGGAATTCAGAGTGAGGCTTGGTTCTAGACAGGGGAGGAAAAATAATTCAGAATGAGGCTTGGTTTTGGAAAAGAGCAATGTGAATGCAAAGTGATGCTTGGTTTTAGACAGGGGAGGGAAGTAAATTAGTGAAACTTGGTTCTAGAGAAGGTAGGAAATGGAATTCAGAGTGAGGCTTGGTTCTGGACAAAGGAGGAAATGGAATTCAGAGTGAGGCTTGGTTCTGGACAAGGGAGGGAATGGAATTCATAGTGAGGCTTGATTCTGGACAAGGGAGGAAATGGAATTCAATGTGAGACTTGGCTCTAGACAAGGGAGGAAATGGAATTCAAAGTGAGGCTTGGCTCTAGACAAGGGAGGAAATGGAATTCAAAGTGAGGCTTGGCTCAGTCAGGAAGTGTGTAGTCTCTGGATGGTGAAAGGTTTTGAATGCAGAAGTGTACGATTGGAAGTTAAAAGATTCTGCTGTGAGGTATTGAGGATCTCTTTTATTGTTTAGCAGACATTTTTTATTTTATTTTTTTAAACGAGTGTTCTATATATTTTTGGAAATGAACTGTGTGTCTGGTTGCTGCATGACTTTCAATGACATCAGATGTGGAACAGGAAGTGAATGCCAGACTAGTTAGTGCATGCTTCTGCTGTCAGAGATGCCATCTTCCATGCTACTCTCCAATAACTGGGAAGTCTGCATGTCTTTGTAAGTATTCCAAAATACTGAACATAATGAGAGAGTCTGTCTTCTATTTTTCTTATAATCACAGCCCTAATGATATCCAGGGAAGATCCTATGAAATAATTTTTAGGAAATCATAATCCTGTCATGTATGATACAAATTGCTATGCATGCTCATGCACTGGTTATTGCCATTGTGTGGGTGTGTTTTTATTTTATTTATTTTTATGATAAAGCAGCTCCAGTTCTAGATAAACAGCCTGCCCTCTGCCAATAGGTTGCAGATAAAGACTACTGCTTTCTGTAGTAAGCTGGCCATACACTATACAATTTCATTCCAACATCTCAGTACAATCTCCTTAACATTTACAAAAATGAATTAATAGGACATCTAGGGCTTGTTTACACAAGATGCTGTCAGGTGGGTTTTTAAATGCAGTACAAGGGGGAAAAAGATGTATTTCAAAGAGCCTAGTGTACACCATCTAAAAGAAGTACAGAATATGACATTTCTCTGCACCGAAAATGCACTAAACTTGCACGAATGCTCATGCTTGACTGACAATGCAATTTAGTAAATAAAATGGATTGAAATGAGAAAAATGGTTACAACATCATACCGCAAATACATTTAAATGCTCTGCAAAAACGCATGCTGAAATGCACAGTAAATGCAGAGATTGTGATTTAAATGAGCCCTAAATTACCCATTAACCACTTGCCTACTGTGCACCTACACCCCCTTCCTGCCCAGACAACATTTTAGCTTCCGGCACTGCGTCGCTTTAACTGACAATTGCGCGGTCGTGCGAAGTTGCTCCCAAACAAAATTGACGTCCTTTTTTCCCCACAAATAGAGCTTTCTATTGGTGCCATTTGATCGCCTGTGCGGTTTTTATTTTTTGGGCTATATATACAAAAAAAGAGCGACAATTTTGAAAAAAGACACAATGGCCCAGATTCACGTACATCGGCGCATTATCGGTCCGGCGTAGCGCACCGCCATTACGTTAGACTTGCGCCATCTAGCCGCGTAATCCCCCGATTCACGTAGCTTTTGCGCAGGAAATTGCGCAATCGTAAGGTTTTTTCCAGAGGCGTAAGGAGGAGTAATACAAATTGGGAGGGACGTGGGCGTGTTACATTGAAATGAGCCGTGACCCCATGCAAATGAAGGGCCGGCCGGCTCGCGCATGCGCGCTTGAAGGAGACCATGGTCAGCTCCGATGTGCGCATGCTCACAACTCGGGAGCGGCGCAATCAGTGAACTTGGAAATGGACTAGGGCAACTTTATGAACTACGCAAACAGCATAAATAGACAGACACAAATGCACTTCCTTTGCAAAAATACATCCCTTTGTATCCCTCCCTCTACAGCAAGGTGCTTTTGTTTGTTTGTGACGTGTCTTTGAGATATTTGGGGACTGTTTTGCAGAGTGATTTTTGTCTTTTATGTGTTTTCTTTGTTGTTATTTTGTTAAAATTATATTTTTGCTGGGCATTTTTTTTTTTTGCTCGTCATTTATTTAATTTTTTTGGTTCTGTTTGTATATGATTTTGGAATGTGGGGGTGATATTCCTGCGGGAAAAGGGGTGTCACCCTCATTTGTGGTGGAGAAGTGATCCCCAGGTCTGTGTGAATGGTGTATGAATGTACAGTGACATAATTGGAGCCGTGGCATGGCGTTGCAGCTCACAAGTCCTGCATGGTGGACTGGTGCCAATCCAATGTGATGAGGATGTGGGGTGTGTGATCTAGGGACCACAGTGGTGTGCATGCATGCATTCTCATTGTGCCATGATTAATGTGTGTGTTTAACGTGCAAAGATGCATAATGTGAGCTGGCATGAGATGGGGTCATGAGATGGGGTACCAGTGCATATGCAGAGTCACCTTGAAGGGAAAAGACAGGAGGATGTTAGTCATGCATGTGCCACTTGTGAGGTGTGCATCACGGGAGGGGATAGTCATGCCTGACTCCCATGTCACTCACCAACCAGCCAGCTGTCCCCATACATGTTCTGTTCGAAATCTGTGGGGATGGGGCTCTGATTGTATATGTAGCTGTCATGGGTGTCATGGGTGGTGCCATGTGTTGGGCTGGTGATGTCCTCCTGCAAGGTTGTGGTAATTCCATGATGGCATGAGAGGTGAATCTGAAGATGCGAGACACCTCAGAATCACTCATGCCAAAGATGTCTATGCGTGTGTGATATATCAAGTGAAGAGTGAGGGGCTTGTATCAGATAAGAATATTGTATTAGATTACCCACTTGACCACTGGGCACTTAAACACCCTTAACCCCTTCCATACAGGGCATTTTCACCCCCTTCCTGCCCAGACCAATTTTTAGTTTTCAGCGCTGTTGCACTTTGAATGACAATTGCGCGGTCAGGCAATACTGTACCCAAATTAAACCATTATGTTTTTTTCCCCACACAAATAGAGCTTTCGTTTGGTGGTATTTGATCATCTCTGCGGTTTTTATTTTTTGCGCTATAAACAAAAGAAGAGCGACAATTTTAAAAAAAACACAATATTTTTTCCTTTTTATTTAATACATCTCACAATATTTTTTTTAAAAAAAACTTTTTTTCCCCTCAGTTTAGACCGATACGTATTTTACGTATTTTTGGTAAAAAAAAACCGCAATAATCGTATATTGATTGGTTTGCGCAAAAGTTATAGCGTCTACAAAATAGGTGATAGATTTATGGCATTTTTATTTAATTTTTTTTACTAGTAATGGCGGCGATCTGCGTTTTTTTTTTTTTGTGACCGTGACGTTGCGGCGGACATATCGGACACTTTTGACACGTTTTTGGGACCGTTCACATTTACACAGCGATTATTGCTATAAAACTGCACTAATTACTGTGTAAATGTGACTGGCAGGGAAGGGGTTAACACTAGGGGGCGCTGAAGGGGTTAAAATGTGTCCTAAAAGTATGTTCTAACTGTAGGGGGAGGGGGACTCACAGGGGGAGGAGATCGATGTGTGTTCCTCTGTACTGGGAACACACATCAGTCTCCTCACCGCTGACAGGAGGTGGATCTGTGTGTTTACACACACAGATCCACACTCCTGCAGTGATTTGCGGAAATCGCGGGTGCCCGGCGGCAATCACGGCCGTCGGGCACGCGCGCGGGATCGCGGGTGGTGCCGCGGGCGCGCGCTAGAACGCCGTGAAGACAGGACGTTGTGCAACGTCCTGTCTCATCGGCAAGGGGATCACCATGACGTGATTCCCCTATACGGCGGTAGGGAAGGGGTTAATAACCAGACCAATTTTCAGCTTTCGGTGCTCCCACAGTTTGAATGACAATAACTCAGTCATACAACACTATAACCAAATGAATTTTTTGTCCTTTTTTTCCCACAAATAGAGCTTTCTTTTGGTGGTATTTCATCACCTCTGCGGTTTTTATTTTTTTTGCTATAAATGAAAAAAGAACAAAATTTAGCAAAAAATAATAATTTTTCTTCATTTCTATTATAAAATTTTGCAAAAAAGTAATTTTTCTTCATAAATTTGGCCTAAAATGTATACTGCTACATATCTTTGGTAAAAAAAATAAAAAATGTTGGATATTATTTAGTCTGGGTGAAAGTTATGTCACGGGAGCGCGATTCTGACAGGCCGTTAATTAACGGCCAGTTAGAATACAGCAACCGCCCTAGAGCCGTACTTTCGGCATAGGGCGGTTGCAAAGTGGTTAATTTAAGTTGTAAATTTTATATAAGCAAATAAAAAAATAAAAAAAACATCTCCCGTGCCCTCCTTAGTGCCATCCTCCGTGCCCTCCTCCTTCTTTGTTCATCTAAAGTCAGTAGTATAGCTATGCGCGACGATGCCCCTGGCATGTTGGCATACAGATTGTTGGGCAACACGTGTGACTGCTGAACTCCTCACTAACAGTGTTGCTTTATCTGACAAGTAGACTTTTTCATTTTTTAGACCAGCTTTTAGGTGCTCTAACTTTAGACAGGACATTTTGCTGTTGCGCACATCGCGTAGCCTGCGCAGCAACTGCGTTTTTTTGTGGATCCCCGCAACTCCCTCATTAGCATATTTGACTAGCAAATCAATGGTGTGTCTATCGCATTTTTGCGCGGACGGATGCGTCTGTCTAACGAAATTACGCCGGACAAAAAAAAGTAGATTTCTGGCGTAATTCGTTTTCTGAATCGCGCGCATCTAAACGCACGCGCACATTTAGACTTACGCACGCGCAACACCAGTTGCGCAGGCGTAATCGCTCTGTGAATCTGGGCCAATATTTTTTGCTTTTTGCTATAATAAATATCCCATTTAAAAAAAAAAAAATTGATCTCAGTTTAGGCCGATACGTATTCTTCTACATATTTTTGGTAAAAAATAAATAAAAATGAAATCGCAATAACCGTATAGTGACTGGTTTGCGCAAAAGTTATATTGCCTACAAAATAGGGGACATAATTATGATTTTTTTTATTTTTATTTTTTTACTAGGAATGGCGGCGATCTGCGTTTTTTTTGGGGATTGCGACATTATAGCGGACACATCGGACACTTTTGACACATTTTTGGGACCATTCACATTTATACAGTGAACAATGCTATAAATATGCATTGATTACTGTATAAATGTGACTGGCAGGGAAGGGGTTAACCACTAGGGGGCGGGGAAGGGGTTAAATGTGTAGCCTAGTTTGTGTTCTAACTGTAGGGGGAGGGGGTGACTGGGGGAGGTGACCGATTGTGTCCCTATGTACAAGGGACACAGCATCGGTCTTCTCTCTCCCTAAAGGACGTGGAGCTCTGTGTTTACACACAAAGCTCCACGTCCCCGCTCAGTTACACGACAATCGCGGGTGCCCGACGGCCATCGCGGCCGCCGGGCACGCGTACGGTGTTGTTAGTAACCCGATGGGTGTGCACGCCACCTAGCGGCTTGAATTGACATCACGTCATATGACGTGATGTCAGGATAATGGAGTATCCCGCCCGCCGTCATTTCACGGTGGGCGGCTATTAAGTGGTTAAGATTGTTTAAAATACAGGAAAGTCACTGGTTGATAGTACATCTTAAAGTGATTCTAAACAAGTTATACTTACCTGCTCTGTGCAATGGTTTTGCACAGAGCAGCCCTGATTGTCCTCTTCTCAGATCCCTGAGAGTGCCTAAATAGCCAGTCGTCTGCTCTGGGGGCACTCGTGCATCCTCGCTCCTGAGCCAGCCCTGTGTGTCCATTGACAAACACAGTTTTGTTTGGCTCTACCTCTCTCCCTCACTGGCTGTGATTGACAGCCGCAGGAGCCAATGGCTCCCTCTTCTACCTCTCAGTTCATTGAGGAGAGGGAGGCACTGATTTAGTGCACATCGCTGGAATGAGATCGGGCTCAGGTAAGTATAAGAGGGGAGCTAAAAGCAGAAGGATTTTTACTTTAAAGCGGAGTATCACCCAAAAGTGGAACTTCCGCTTTAAGCATTACTCGCCCCCTCACATGTCATTTTTTTTTGGGGGGGGTGTACCTTATTTTTCCTGTCCCATTTCCTGCTTCCTTTTTTTGCCCACCTAAGCGACCCCTCCTCTCGCCCTAGGCGGCCCCTGCCTGCCAGCGATCTTCTGGGACACAACACAGGTCCCAGAAGATCGGTTGGCCAATAGCAGAGCGCATTGCAGTGCACGCTCAGCCGTGAAGCCGTAAGCTGTCATGGCCAGGTGCCCACAGTTGCTAATAACGGCGCAAGGGAGAGGAGCGAGCCCCTGGGTGGCCACATCGCTGGACCATGGGGAAGGTAAGTGTCGGTTTATTAAAAACGGATGGAACTCCGCTTTACTGCATAACATAATGCATAAAGTTCACCTTTTAAAAAAATAAATAAATGCACATCTGTTTGCAGGTAAAAAAAAATGTGAATATATAATTTTTTTACTTGGAGCCTGTGAAGCATCAGCAGATCGCGGGTGCCATGCACAACTCCTGCAGACTTATCAGTGTATCTTTCTGCTCATACCTCATACAGGAAGAGCGAACTACCAGAGCGCTCAACAACGCCATGGTCGTTCATTGAAAACTACAAGCTGCAAATGCTGTTGGTACTTGTAGTTTCCCATTCACAAAACTCTGTGAGTGAATAACGTGGCCAGGGGGGCTTTTAAAAAAAAATAGACAGCACGCAGGGGAAGAAGAGACCCCACTTGCTGTCACTAGAAGCGGGTAGCATCTGCGGGAGTGGGGACATGTTCTATGTTCCACCCTAAAACGGGTAGAACATGTAACCTGTTCTCAAGGGTGAACATGTCCTTTTAAAGGTTGTAAAGGAAATGTTTTATTTATTTTTTTCCCTTTTTTATTTTTCCCCTAAATAGCTTCCTTTACCTTAGTGGGGCGAGCAGGCAAGTCAGGATGCTCTCTACTTTGCAGATAAAGGAGCTGTGTGTTAGTGGGCATCCTGACACTCCTGCTCACCCCCTCCCCCTTCAAGAGGCTTTCTCCACACCAGGGAGAAAGCCTTGCAATACTATGTGGAGTTACAGACAGAAGAACAGGAAGTGAGGATTTCTCAGAAGAAATAAGGACATTTAAAAGCAAAATGAAAGGATGAGGTAAGTGAAGGAGGACTACACTAAGGTAAAGGAAGCTATTTAGGGGGAAAAAAATACTTTACAGCGCTTTTACATTGGTTCTGACTTCTGAGCATGCGTGTTTGTACTTCGGATTTTAGTCCGATAGACTTATGTACACATGATCGGATGATTTGATGTAACAACTCCAAAAACAATTGTCCAATGGAGCATACGGAAGGTCGGATTGTCCAATAAAGCATGTCCATCGGACCGTTGTCGGAAAGTCCGATCGTGTGTTTGGGCATTTAGTGTGACGGCACAGAAAGCTGAAAATTTGCCTTGGCAGGAAGGAAGGGGGTACACGTGCCTATTAGGCAAGTGGTTAAAGTTAACCTTCACTCTTTCTTTTTGAAAAATCGTGCTTCTTTAGCCCCTCTTTTTAATAATAATAATAATTAAAAAAAAGTGTGTGCATATTAAATATATAATAATATTTTTTTGTAATACCTTTTTTGGGACCACAGCTTGCTCTTCTGGTTTTCATGTCTAGGTGAGAATAACATCCCCAGGTGCCTGAATCCTCCTTAAGGCAATCTAGAACACAGTGTGCGGCCATCAGTAGGTTGGCTGCAAGGACCCAGAAGACAGCTGGCTCCCGATGACACAAGCAAAGAAGATGGTGGTATGGTGGTCTTTGGCAGAGTACAGCAGGACAACGCTGGATTTGCTGGATGTGTAAGTATGTGTTTTTGAGTAACTGAGGATATCGGGTAATAGAGGAAAGAACAATAAAATAACACAGGCAGGGTAAAATTCCCCTTTAGGAAATTCAGCTTCCTATGTCACCTGCTTTGGATGAGCTCTGGCGTGGTCAGATGCTGGTTCAAACTCACCTGAGCAAAACCGCCAAGAAACAGTCGCTTGCGCGGACGAGGCGTTCCCTGCAGGTATGTGTGCAGCTGCTGGGCATGGAATGCCTTGGTCATTTATGATTGGCAAAATTCAGATGCCAGCTTCCTGGCAGGATCGCTCAGGTGATTCAGTGTTTATTATGAAGCCCATTGAACGCTTCATTATCCTTTTTCTTTCCAGGTAGATGCATTTGAAGCATTCTCACAGGACCTAAACGTATCCATGAAGTTAAAGCTTGGAAGATTGCAGTACAGCAAAATGAATGTTACATTCTACTGGATCTTATAAGACTGCCTTCCTGTAGCCCAGACATGTTCCGCTGCAGCAGGACTTTGCAATTTTCACTGCGCTTCATTCAGGCCCGTAGTAAAAGTTCAGACGCGCTGCTGGAGCAGCTGAAGCATTGCAGAAACGAATCTCAGTTATTCCAACTTGTTGCGTTCAATAAACCTTTACTGTCTGTCAATCATGTCAGCTTTGCAATCAGGTTGCTGTGGCAAATTCAGAAGGAAAAAAATGGGAGACGAAACCTCAAGGAGATCCAGAATCACCCGGAATTTATCGCTCTTCATAGCTTAGCAGAAAATAAAGTCAGATGTATGAAGGACAAAGACTTGGTGGACACTTTATATTCTGCTGTAAGGTAAAGCTTACAGACATTTGATTCAACTGAGTCAACTTTTAGTGTGTATGTGTGTGATATTTTTTTTATATATATATATAATTATTATTTTTTATTTTAAGGCTTGGATTGAAGGGCCATCACACTCTGGTGCAGCAGTTGGTTGTGGAAGCTTGGAAAAGACTAGAAAGGTATGTTTTAAAGTATCGAACCCCAAAACAAAAATGTACCATGTTGCGCTTTACCAGTCCATAGATGTGGTGGCTGCGTTCTTTTTTAGATTTTTAGAAAATGCAGAGAATATCTGCTTTTTTTTTTTTTTTTTTGTCTTGTCATTGCATGGGAGCTGAAAGGACGGTATAAACAATGTTATATTTCCTTTTGTAAACTACTTTTCCCATCAATCCACCTTGTCATGAACATACACAGAAATGAATGAAGTCCAGCCTGGTACACGCAGGCATTTTTTTTTTCTTGAACGAAAACAGAGGATCTTGCTGTACTAACTGTGCAATATTTGTACAGTGAAAGAAACAAAGGACCCACGCTCTTATATCATAAATTACATATCACCATAGTGAATTAACATTGTAAAGAAAAGGGAGGCTGTACTGGACTATAATGGCATCGTATGAGCAACTGATAGACAGCCAAATTTATAATGTAAAATATTTTTATTACAAAGTAAAACTCTCCCTTTAAAAGAAGGGGGACCATATAATTAGAGACAAACAGCTGCTTGACACTATGTGTCTAAATTATATCGATCAAAAATTTGGTTGATTGGGATTATTAAGGTACTGATAAGAAGGCATGTATCAGGTAAAAAGGTATATTTATTACATATAAAACAATACAAAAAATAAAACAATGGGACAGGCCCCACAATTCGGACACAGTGTCAAGTATTTGCTATAACAAAAACAAAACCATATGGGTCAGATGCGTGGAGCCAATCTGCGACCTCGACCGGTTTCGCGGTGTTGTACCGCTTCTTCAGGAGGATCTATGGTGGCAGATGGCCTGGGATGAACCACTATCGATCGCGCCCCCCCCCAAAAAAAGAACCTAAATGGCTCACACCGGGGAAGCTGACAAAAGCTCACAATAGGAAGGGTTAATTAGGTACACTGGGGGCATAAAAGGCCGTAACACCACAAGGTAATAGGCGCAGGTAGAATAGGGTGACCAGACATCCACAGTTTCAGGGGACAGTCCCCTGATTGAGGACACTGTCCCCAGACCAAGTCTGTCCCTGGTTTTGTCCCTAGATTGCATTTAATAGGGGGCAGGGGCAATTTCAAAGTCAATCAGTGCAGAATTAGAATAAAAAAATTAGAATTACACCCCCCCCCCCCCCCGCTCCGCCGTGCCTACTAGCATAGGGGGGTTGTATTTTTCCCATTATCTGTGCCCCTTTCTGATGATCATGTGCTGGTCGGAGCGGAGGGAATATTTCTTCAGCTTCGCTGGCATGTTGTTCTGCCTTAGCTCAAATCCTGGCCAGCCACCTGCCTATCTCCGTGCCAATACCCTGGCGGAGAGATCTTCCTCCTCTCCCCATCCTGTAGTAGCCAGTGCCCCAAGAGTAATGCCGCGTACACACGGTCGTTTTTTGCGATGAAAAAAAACGACGTTTTTTAAAACGTCATTTAAATTGATCGTGTGTGGGCAAAACGTTGTTTTTTGTCTTCAAAAAAACGACCAAAAAAAAATTCCAACGTGCTTGAATTTTTTGTGTCGTTTTTCAAAACGTCGTTTTTTGTTTCACAAAAAGTCACCGTGTGTAGCAAAAACGTCGTTCAAAACGACGTTTTTCAACCCGCGCATGCCCAGAAGCTAGTTATGAAGCAAGCTTCAATGGAAAAGAGTGGTGAACGTTTTGTGAAAAAACGATGGTGTGTATGCAAAATTGTCTTTGAAAAGTGACGTTTCAAAAACGTCGTGTTTTACTTCACAGAAAACGTCGTTTTTTTTTTATCGCAAAAAACGACCGTGTGTACGTGGCATAAGACTTGAGAGGCTGTAAGGCGGGCGGCGATGGGCAGAGAGTCACTGATTGTTGCCATTACTAGTAAAGAAAATATTTGTCCCCGGATTTCATTTTAAAAATCTGGTCACCTTAAGGTAGAAGCCTAGTATGGTATGGAAAAAGCCGGTAACGCTGGTAAGCAGACAGCTTATCGTGGTGGCCGATGTGAATCCCCAGGGAGAGCTTGTCATGTCTCCTTTGTAATAAAAATATTTTACATTATAAATTTGACTGTTTATCAGTTGCTCATACAATGCCATTATAGTCCAATACAGCCTCCCTTTTCTTTACAATATTTCAATGGGACGAAGGCATCATTTTGTAACCTAAATATACCCTAGCACTTTAATACATAGCGAAATAACAAATGCATCTTCGTAAATTCATGGTGTTTAAGATGCATCGTTTCCGGTCAGCTGGCACGCAGGTGGAGAGCAAACCAGCGATTCCTATACAGTACATGCTGACCCCTTCAAGTGCAATAGAACCTTCTTTTTTTAAATAAATATATTTGAAATACTGAACCATGAGTGTTCTTTTCTCTCCCTCTCTGTATGGCCACACTTGGGCTTTTGGATACGATATATATATATATATATAATCGTATCCAAAAGCCCAAGTGTGGCCATACAGAGAGGGAGAGAAAAGAACACTAATGGTATATATATATAATTAAAATTCTATATATATATATATATATATATATATATATATATATATATATATATATATATATATATATATATATATATATATATATATTTATTGAATTTTAATTTTTTTTTGCTAAACAAATGGAATTTTTTTTTTAAACATTTTGAAAGCAAAAAAATAAATAAAACATTGCAAAAATCCTGGGATTCATCCCATAATCCTGTTTGATCTATTAAAGGCTAAATTGACATGGATTCTGATAAATGAAAGTTTTTCGGCGATTCTACATGACAGAATGGCCGCCTTTGAGAAAATCTGGGATCCCTGGATAAAATGCCTTTCGGATTCCTTTTGAGAGGGAACAGTGATGAGTGCACTTTTTTCTTTTCCTATTTTTATTTTATTTTTTTCAAATTTTTATTAAACATTTTTAATAGTACAAGAATGGACAAACAACTGTTCAGTTCAGAACATATTTGAGAAGAAAAAACACTGACCAATGGAATAAATATAAAGGTATAGTTCACCGGTTAAAGGGGTTGTAAAGGTAAAACATTTTTTTCCCCTAAATAGCTTCCTTTACCTTAGTCCTCCTCCACTTGCCTCATCCTTCGATTTTTGCTTTTAAATGTCTATTTCTTCTGAGAAATCCTCACTTCCTGTTCTTCTGTCTGTAACTACACACAGTAATGCAAGGCTTTGTCCCTGGTGTGGAGTGTTGTCCTCGCCCCCTCCCTTGGACTACAGGAGAGTCAGGATGCCCACTAACTCACAGCTCCTTTCTCTATCTAAAACGTACAGAGCGTCCTGACTCTCCTGTAGTCCAAGGGAGGGGGCGAGCACGACACTACACACCAGGGAGAAAGCCTCACATTACTGTGTGGCGTTGCAGACAGAAGAACAGGAAGTGAGAATTTCTCAGAAGAAATAAGGACATTTAAAAGCAAAATGGAAGGATGAGGTAAGTGAATGATGACTGCACTAAGGTAAAGGAAGCTATTTAGGGGATTTTTTTTTTTACCTTTTTACAACCCCTTTAACAACAGTGGTAACCATCCCCTTCACCTCCCGCACCCTGTTTGGGATCATGCTATGCAGGAAGTTGCCAGGTCGGGTCACCTGCATAGTAAACGATAACATTAAATGCTCCAAAAAAAAATGCATAGGCGTGGCCAGGAAGTCTGGCCTTTGTAAAACAGAGCTCTGGATTATCAAAGCTAAAAGCCTTACAAACAAGCTATCCTGTGAGCACAGGTAGGATAGGAAAGTCCATCCCACTTCGGCTCAAGTGAACAATTTTGTGGGAAAAGACAAAATAAGAACAGAACCCCCGCCGAGCAACAACGTATTAAATGCCTGTGGGGGTTCATGTCTTCACCAAGTGTAGGTGCACTTTAGCAATAATAAAGGAGGGAGGGAGGGAGAAAAAAAAAAGGGGGTGAACAAAAGAGGGGTAGGAGAGCAGGAGGTACACAGAAGGCAAGGGGAGCACGGACATGGCATTGGATAGGTATGTGTCCAGCGTTCTCCATATTGGGGTCAGATAGGAACCCCGATATGTGAGGGTTCCCAGGTGAGTTTAAATTTGTCAACCGTGTCGAGGATTCTGTTGGAAATCTTTTCCTGGGACATTTCCAGACCTGGGCTCTTTTTCCTATTTTCTTTACCTTTTTGTTTTTTCTACTTCTTCTTTCCATCCTCTTCATCTGCTTGCTCATTGTTGTGTTTCTCCATTGCATGTACTACATCATACTTAAGTTGACAAGTTTTGTGCAGTGTGATGTAGGAGAACATTTTGTACCATGAAGCTGGCGTTGATGCACACTATTGACGACTTGTCCAGCAGGGAGGGTGGATCTGCCCCTCTTTTCCCCAAGATGGAGGAGGTCAGGTTTATGCCATGGTTGACATCCACTGATGTTGACATGTACTTCACCATAGTCAACCTTCTAACAGAGAGGCAGAGAAACTATTTAAAGGGATTCTCTTCTGTCTTCATTTTTTTTATTTTTTTTTTTACAAGAATGAATACGAGTACTGATACTTTTTTTTTTTTTTTGTACCTGCCGATACCTACCACAACTGTTTTGTTTTCACTTCAGCTGTAAGCAATGGTACAAAGCATTGGAAAGTTATTTAAAAATTAAAATATTTTTTTTTATTTTGCACTTTTTCAATGTGAAATGTGTGAATATATGTTAATATATGTGTAAAAAAATATTCACTATCAAATCAAACAAAAAAAAGTTTTAATTTGTTTGTTTATTGTGGGGAAAAACAGGAAAATAATAATTAAATGGAGGAGAAGGCTGGTTAGAGTAAATTAAGGGTTAATAATAGGTTAAATGAGGAACATTTGTTCATCCCTTTGATCTGCAGATAAAGACATACAAAGATACAAAAAGAAACCATTGTGTTTACAGTAAAACCTTTTTTGAGAGCATTTTGCAAGACGAGCAAAATTTGTAATAATTTTTGACTTGATATACAAGTAGCGTCATGTCACAACTGAGTATAAAAGAGGCGCCTCTAAAGCCTCATACACATGATCGGACTTTCATCTGACTTCTCTGTGGATTTTGGTCTGAATTGGCATTGGCCATGAACTTAGTATGCATACACACGGCAGAACTTGTTCAGCCAATGTTCACCAAATCACATGGTTTTTCAGCTTTTTAACGCCACCCTTTGGGAAACTTCTGTTATTGTCTGATGTTTAACATTGGTTCTAAGCATGCATGTTCTTTAGTTTTGGACTTCAGTACACACAATCGTATTATCCTCCATCGGACATTTGTTGCTGGAAAGTTTGAGGCCTCGTACACACGATCGGACATATCCGATGAAAACGGTCCGCGGACCATTTCCATCGGATATGTCCGATCGGGAGTTTGATCCGATGGCGTGTACACACCATCGGATCAAATTCCCCGCCGCCGGACGGCGCGGTGACGCGGCGGTGACGTTGATGCCGCCACGTCACCGCCACGTCACCGCACCAGGAAGTTAAACACTTCCGCGCATGCGCTGAATCCATTCGGCGGCGGCGCGGCAGCGGTGGGGGACGACATGTCTGCTGGTAAGTGTACTAACCAGCAGACATGTCGGGCGGACAGATTCCACCGGATGGATTTCAAAGCATGCTTTGAAATCTGTCGGGTGGAGAAATCTGTCCGCTAGCCCATACACACGAGCGGAGATGTCTGCTGAAACGGTCCATCGGACCGTTTTCAGCGGACATATCCCCTCGTGTGTACGAGGCCTTATAGCATGCACATCGAACATTTCTCCGATGAAAAACCGTCAACAATTGTCCGATGGTCGGATTGTCCGATAAAACACATCCGTCGGACCGTTGTCAGATCGTGTGTATAGGCCTGTAGTGTAGCAATATGGTTACATTTAATGAAAGTACGACATTTAGCAACATATTGCTACACTTAGAGGCACCTCTCTTCTCTTTTATACTCTGTAGTTCCTGCTGGATTTTGCTTCTAATCCCCTTGTGGAGGCTTTCATTTGTGGATGGACATTTTATGGTTACACAACCTATTGCATTGCTATAATCTTTTTATATGGACTATAAAACTGAAAGACTTATGAATAAATGGTTGTGAAATAAATCATTTGAGTTTCCATTATTTCTTATGGGGAAATTCGCTTTGATATACAAGTGCTTTGGATTACAAGCATGTTTCTGGAACAAATTATGCTCACAATCCCAGGTTTTACTGTTTTTATTAATTTATTTATGGAGTGTGCAAAATCTGGTGCAGCTCTGCAGAGAAACCAATCGGCTTCCAGGTTTTATTGCCAAAGCTTAACTGCTTGCCGACCGCGCACCGCAGTTATACGACGGCAGGTCGGCACTGCTAGGCGAGAGCACGTAGCTCTACGTCATATCTTTTGCGCCCCCGCGCGCCCCCCGAGTCCCGCGCGCTCGTTCGTTACAGAGCAGGGACCGGGAGCTATGTGTGTAAACACATAGCTCTCGGTCCTGTCAGCGGGGAAACGCTGATCTCCTGTTCATACAATGTATGGACAGAAGATCAGTGATTTCCCCTAGTGAGGCCACCCCCCCCCCCCCCATACAGTCAGAACACACTTAACCCCTTCCCTGCCCCCTAGTGTTAACCCCTTCACTGCCAATGGCATTTTTATAGTAATCCAATGCATTTTTATATCATTGATCGCTATAAAAATGCCAATGGTCCCAAAAATGTGTCAAAATTGTCCGATGTGTCCGCCATAATATCGCAGTACCGAAAAAAAAAACGCTATTCACCACCATTACTAGTAAAAAAAAATATTAATAAAAATGCCATAAAACTACCCCCTTTTTTTGTAAACGCTATAAATTTTGCGCAAACCAATCAATAAATGCTAATTGCGATTATATATTTTTTTATTTACAAAAAATATGTAGAAGAATACGTATCGGCCTAAACTGAGGAAAAAAAATGTTTTTTTTTAAAATATTTTTTGGGGATATTTGTTATAGCAAAATGTAAAAAATACTGCATTTTTTTTTTCAAAATAGTGGCTCTATTTTTGTTTATAGCGCAAAAAATAAAAACCGCAGAGATGATCAAATACCACCAAAAGAAAGCTCTATTTGTGGGGAAAAAAGGACGCCAATTTTGTTTGGGAGCCACATCGCACGACCGCGCAATTGTCGATCACAAAAAGTGCTCTGGTCAGGAAGGGGGTAAATCCTTCCGGGGCTGAAGTGGTTAAGTGAACAAGCTGAAGTTAGAAACTGGCTACGGGTAATAAGTTCACAACACATTTACAGTTGACAAAGCCATTTGCCATTCTAAAGATTTTTTTTCCCCTATGTAATATGATTAGTATTGTTTTGGATAATTCAGTTGTCTGTTCTTTGTTACAGTTTAGACTTTTGCTCACTATCAAAGTTTTCCGTTTGTTTGGTAAAATACGGTATATATTCAAGCCCACTGCTCGGACAAATAGCCAGCGTTGTGGACAAGAAGCTCGATGATCTGCAAGAGCTAAGGTAACCAGTGCTTCTTAATTATGTTTAATTTACCCAATACTAGCATGCTTGATTTATTGAACACCGTAAAATAGACCCAATGAAACTCTGTTTTGCCTATTGCATAACCGTAAGTTTCAGATTTAGTACAACAGAAATGAGTACAGGTCAACCTTCTACAGGTATAAAACCTACATTACTTTATATAGGCACAGAAGGTGGTACTTTACTTTAACCACTTCAATACCGGCCCATTGTTATATGATGTCCCATCCTGGGTGGACGTCATATGACATCTTGGGCTTTGCGGAGGGATATCTGAATAATGCCTGTAGCTAGAGGCATCATTCAGATATCCATGTCTTCAGCCGGCGATCCTGCGGTGCTTCGGTGCTTCTCCGGGCTCTCCCGTGCCATCGGGGGCCCGCAGAAGGAATCACCTGGCGCAGGCAGGAAAAATCGTAGAGACGACTGGTGACCGGATGGCCATCTCTATGACCGTCGGAGGCTGGGCGTGATGTGAGGACGTCACGCCCGGGTACCTGTAAGTAAACAAAGCCGCAATTGCGGCTAGTAAGCAACACTGATCATGAGATTGGTGAATTATTTTTTTTACCGATCTCATGCTTTCCAGCCTGGAGGAGAGATGTGGGGTCTTATTGACCCCGCATCTCTCCACAAAGAGGACCTGTCACACACATTTCCTATTACAAGGGATGTTAAAATTCCTTGTAATAGGAATAAAAGTGATAAAAAATAAAAAAAAAGTAAAAAAAAAAAAAAAAAAAGTAAAAAATAAAATTAAAACGCCCCTGTCCCCAGTAGCTCGCGTGCAGAAGCAAACGCACACGTAAGTCCCGCCGACATATGTATTTAAAGCCGTTTAAACCACATGCGTGCATTAGAGTGCCAGCAACAATTCTAGCACTAGATCTCCTCTGTAAATCTAAACTGGTAACCTGTAAAAAATTTCAAAGCGTTGCCTATGGAGATTTTTAAGTACCGAAGTTTGGCGCCATTCAATGAGTGTGTGCAATTTCAAAGCGTGACATGTTGGGTATCTATTTACTCGGTGTAACATAATCTTTCATATTTTACAAAAAAATTGGGCTAACTTTACTGTTTTTTTGTTATTTTTTTAATTCATGAAACAATTTTTTTCAAAAAGAGTTTGAAAGATTATTGCGCAAATACCGTGCGAGATAAAATGTTGCAATGACCGCCATTTTATTCCCTAGGACAGTGATGGCGAACCTTGGCACCCCAGATGTTTTGGAACTACATTTCCCATGATGCTCATGCACTCTGCAGTGTAGTTGAGAATCATGGGAAATGTAGTTCGAAAACATCTGGGGTGCCAAGGTTCGCCATCACTGCCCTAGGATGTCTGCTAAAAAAAACATAATGGGGGTTCTGCGTAATTTTCTAGAAAAAGAATGATAATTTGTACATGTAGGAGAGAAGTGCCAGAATATGCCTGGTATTGAGGTGTGTATAAAAGCCCGGTATTGAAGTGGTTAAAAACATTTATAAGATAGTATAGCTATGATATCTATTTGCCTAAAAAAAAAAAAAAGGAAGGTGCTGTCCATCTTTATTTTTTTGCCTAACGTTCAGTACTGAAAACTCTCCCATCTTTTTCAGAATCCTCTCCATTTTGATGATCCGCTTACAGTCTGTCTGTTCACCAAGCCTACAGCATCGAATGATCACAAAGGCACATTCTCTAATGGGAGAGGAAGAAGCAATTAGTGTGCATACCATGGAAAGAATTGTTCGTTTTGCAGAAGGAATGGATTTGATTAAACCATCCATAAAAGAAAGTTGTTTCAGAATTATTGTACAGCAGATGAAGCAAGCAAATTTAAAATCATTTTGTGTTCTCTTTGAACTGTGTCAGTCTCTAGACATTAACCACCCTGAAGTCCTAGTAATGTTAAAGTCAAGATTGCTGGAGTTATCGGAGCTGGATTGCAATACACAAGGTTTCGTCAGAATATTTTGTGTATTGCTACCTTGGACTTCACAAGAGACAAGAGAAAGGTGGGGGTTTAAAGCCAACGTTAAAATGATTCAAAATGCCCTTCAATTTAAAATTGCCCCAATTCGTGATTTTTTTTTTTTCAATACTTTCCAAAAAATAATAATTTCTCGTGGAAGAGTTACTAAAACTGTTGCACACACAATCTTCATCTTCTAACCTCATCTTGTTCAATTACACTTTGACTATCAAACCTCTAAACTGATTGGTTACTATGCACAGCTGCACCAGTTTTAGTAAATGTCCTCTGTGTCTAAGCTAGCTAAAGAATTACATTTTTATTTGGGGGGGGGGGGGGGGGGGGGGGGGGGGGTTAGAATCTTCACCCCTGCTGTTGTAATTGTCCTATCCGAAAATCTTGATTTTCACCTGATTGATCTTGTCAGTAACACACTTCCAGTTCTAGGGTGACAATTTTTCACTCGCTGTACTATACTTGCCTTTCCTTCACTTACATTTAATCCTCCCAGTGATCCCCATCTGGTATTAATCTCTCTCAAGCCCCCTCATCCTTCTCCCCTCTGCTCACATCTATCCCTCCCTGACCACCCTACTCCACCACTGACATCCAGTTATACTCAAACACTGAATATTGATCCCTCCCTGACCCCCCTTATCTCCCACTCCTCCTCGCATCCATTCTTCCCTCGACATCTCATCTTTGCTTCACTGACATCCATTGCTACCTCACTGCCTTATCCGTCTTCCACTTCACCTACCCCATCCACTGACCTCTACGCTGTGTCGGCAACCTCCCCTTTTTGCTGATATGATATATAACCTCCCCCTTGATGCATGCAATTCCTTGGGCATCCTTTCCAAGTCTATTAATCTTACCCCATTGACATACTTTCCTCCTTGATTTGTCACCCAAACCCTCCAATAACCTTCATCCCTTCCCAGCCACATCACTACCACTCCCCTCCCCTTTGCTGGGCATTCATTCTCCCTTTCATCCCACACGACCACCTCATCCCTGCTGACATTCCTTTCTACCTGAGCACCTTACGTCACCCTTGGCACTCCTCTCCTCATCCCATTCTCCCTGAGCACCTTACGGCACCCTCTGCACTCCTCTCCTCATCCCTTTCTCCCTGAGCACCTTACGTCACCCTCTGCACTCCTCTCCTCATCCCATTCTCCCTGAGCACCTTACGGCACCCTCTGCACTCCTCTCCTCATCCCTTTCTCCCTGAGCACCTTACATCCCCCTCGGCACTCCTCTTATCATCCCTGCTGACGTCCCTTTCTCCCTGAGCACCTTACGTCACTCTCTGCACTCCTCTCCTCATCCCTGAGCACCTTACGTCACCCTCTGCACTCCTCTCCTCATCCCTGCTGACATCCCTTTCTCCCTGAGCACCTTACGTCACTCTCTGCACTCCTCTCCTCATCCCTGAGCACCTTACGTCACCCTCTGCACTCCTCTCCTCATCCCTGCTGACATCCCTTTCTCCCTGAGCACCTTACGGCACCCTCTGCACTCCTCTCCTCATCCCTTTCTCCCCGAGCACCTTACATCCCCCTCGGCACTCCTCTTATCATCCCTGCTGACGTCCCTTTCTCCCTGAGCACCTTACGTCACTCTCTGCACTCCTCTCCTCATCCCTGAGCACCTTACGTCACCCACTGCACTCCTCTCCTCATCCCTGCTGACATCCCTTTCTCCCTGAGCACCTTACGTCAACCTCTGCACTCCTCTCCTCATCCCAATCTCCCTGAGCACCTTACGTCACCCTCTGCACTCCTCTCCTCATCCCTGCTGACATTCCTTTCTCCCCCTGATCACCTTACATCACCCTCTACACTCCTCTCCTCATCCCTGCTGACGTCCCTTTTCTCCCTGAGCACCTTACGTCACCCTCTGCACTCCTCTCCTCATCCCTGCTGACGTCCCTTTCTCCCTGAGCACCTTACATCACCCTCTGCACTCCTCTCCTCATCCCTTTCTCCCTGAGCACCTTACGTCGCCCTCTGCACTCCTCTCCTCATCCCTTTCTCCCTGAGCACCTTACATCACCCTCTGCACTCCTCTCCTCATCCCTTTTCTCCCTAAGCACCTTACGTCACCCTCTGCACTCCTCTCCTGCACATCTGATCTGTTAAAACTGTTCTTGAACATTATTTATAATATCTCCAACCTTGCCTGTCCTGTAAAGAACTTATTTTTGCTAGTGACTTTTTAAGGACTAGCTAAACCACGCGGCTTTTGTGAGGTTTGGTTGTGGGCTGTTGGTGCTACGTAGCCATTTTAGAATGTCCCTGCTGGGTAATGCCACTCTAGACTCTAGACGTACGCACCTCCATTCCCATTCATATCTTTGCTAAGATCTCTTATAGATATTAAAGGTAGTGAAATGTGGGGCTAGTAACCCACATGATGAACACTGGAGCCATGTGGTTTGTTAATATTATTTGATAAAGCGGGTGTTGGACTCTAACCCTTGGGTTTGCTTATCCTGTGATGTACTGGTGTTTGTAGATGGCAGATCAAGTTTAAAGGGCAAATAAGCGGATTTTCCTTGAGCAGTAATTCCTGAATAACTATATTACAGCTTGTAGTGTTTTTTTTTTTTTTTTTTTATGATGTTTTTATGTCATTTTCTTTCCCCGCCAGACTTGAAAACATTCTTTTGAGTGTGGCAGATGAGGAACTTCATTACAAGCAGCTATTGGAAATTCTAATAAGTATGGCTGTAGCTAAATGTAGACATCCCATCCTGATTCACAAGTAAGTTTTTTTTTCTGTTAGTCATTTAAACAACTCTAGTCTCCAAAAGACCATACAAAGGTGTATAAGGGAAGCTTATCATAGAGCTGTTCAATTTGATTTTTTTTTTTTTTATGTTCTTATGAGCTGTGAATTTAATAATTTTTGCACATATGTGTTTTCCTTGGTGTGAGGTTGATTTAAAGCGATACATCAGTTAAAACTACAAATTCTACTTTTAACCACTTGACCCCCCAGGCCAATTCTGACATTTCGCGCATACATGTAAAAAATCTGCATATTTTCTTTTGCTAGAAAATTACTTGGGAACCCCCAAACATTACCTATTTTATATATATTTATATATATATATATATATATATATATATATATATATATATATATATATATATATATATATAATATATATATATTTTTAGGCAGAGGCCCTGCAAAATGAAATGGTGGTTGTTTTAACTTTTCATGTCACACGATATTTGTGCAGCGGTTTATCAAAAGCTTCGTACGGCCTCAGGGTGGTTCTAAATCTCTAACTGGCCGCGTTTTTACGGCCTGCTCTCCGCCAGGCCATTGGGGGGCACGCGAGCAATGACGGCGGCGGCGCGCGCGTACCCGCCACATCGCTGACCTACCGATGCCTGTGCCTGGCGGCCGTGATGTCCGCCAGGCACTCGGGATCGACTGCTACAGGGACAAGACGTGGATCTGTGTGTGTAAACGCAGAGATCCATGTCCTGTCAGGGGAGAGAGGAGACCGATCTGTGTCCCTTGTACATAGGGACACAGAATCGGTCACCTCCCCCAGTCACCCCCCACAGTTAGAACACAAATCAGGGTACACATTAACCCCTTCCTCACCCCTAGTGTTAACCCCTTCAATGCCAGTCACATTTATACAGTAATTGGTGCATATTTATAGCACTGATCGCTGTATAAATGTGAATGGCGTCAAAAGTGTCCGATGTCTCCGCCATAATGTCACATTTACGAAAAAAATGCTGATCCCTGCCATTAGTAGTAAAAAAATAAATAATAAAAAATAATAATTCTGTCCCCTATTTTGTAAGTGCAATAACTTTTGCGCAAACCAGACGCTTATTGCGTTTTTTTTTTTTTTTTTAACCAAAAATATGTAGAAGAATACGTATTGCCTAGACTGAGAAAAAAAGTTTTTTTTAAAGAATTGGGCTATTTATTACAGCAACAAGTAAAAAATATTGTTTTTTTTTTTCAAAATTGTCGCTCTATTTTTGTTTATAGTGCAAAAAATGAAAACCGCAAAGGCGATCAAATACCACCAAAAGAAAGCTCTGGTCAGGAAGGGGTATATGTGCCCAGTAAGTAAGTGGTTAATGAATTAGTGCTCACAAACATGATGCACTACCCAATTATTTGGGTAAAAATAAAAGCTGCGGTTAAAAAGTTTTACTATCCAAAGTTAAAACGACAAGGGCCGACGATTTAATAGATGGAAAGTTAAAAAAATTACTGAAGTTCCACTTTTAATCTGAGTTGGTGAAAATGCAGGACAGTGTGTTCTTGCGTCAAGTAATATCCTCCGAGTATATATCCAATTATTACCTGTCCTATCTAGTGGTCACAATGTGGTATTTTGTTCTGAAATGTCTCAATCAGAAAGAATACTACATTAAAGTGGTTGTAAACCCTCACATATACCCAGTGAAGTGAACAGCCTCAGATGATACACAGAGATGACATAAATCTCCCTACATAGGTTTTACTTGTTTATCTGCAATATACTCTTCCATACACCCCTTCAAAAGTGCAGCTCATGTTAAAAATCTTTCTTCATCTGTCAGCAGCACAGAGGAGGGTGTGCGGAAAAGCTGCTGTTACAATGTGTGAGAGCTGATTGGAGGAAAGGCACACCCTTCTCCACACAGTGGAAGAACCGTGTTCTGAATAGACCAGCTCAGTTCTCAGCTCTCCATCCCCGACACCAATGTATCTCATGTGTCTGAGAACTTGGCAGAAGTGACTTATGCTGATGACAGAGGAACGAAGCACCAGAGAGAAATTGCACTAGGCTGGGTTCTAGGGGTGCAACGGATCACGGTTGATCCGTGATCCCAACGGGTCACCCTCTTCGGATCGGCACGCTATGTAATCCGCGGCCATAGCATTAGGAAAGGCCGAGTCTTTGGTCTAGCTCCGGAGCCATCTTGGTACACCAGGCGGCGCCCCCTCCTCTTTGTTTACACCCACAGGAGGAGTCCGCGCTCGAGGGACACACACGCCGCTATCTGTGGTCTGCACGGGGGTCACTGTCTGCCTGTACTATGGGGGGGGAGGGTCACTGTCTGCCTGTACTACTGGGGGGGGGGGGGTCACTGTCTGCCTGTACTACTGGGGGGGGGTCACTGTCTGCCTGTACTACTGGGGGGGGGGTCACTGTCTGCCTGTACTACTGGGGGGGGGTCACTGTCTGCCTGTACTACTGGGGGGGGGTCACTGTCTGCCTGTACTACTGGGGGGGGGTCACTGTCTGCCTGTACTACTGGGGGGGGGGTCACTGTCTGCCTGTACTACTGGGGGGGGGGTCACTGTCTGCCTGTACTACTGGTGGGGGGGGGTCACTGTCTGCCTGTACTACTGGGGGGGGGGGTCACTGTCTGCCTGTACTATTGGGGGGGGTCACTGTCTGCCTGTACTATGGGGGGGGGGGGGGTCACTGTCTGCCTGTACTATGGGGGGGGTCACTGTCTGCCTGTACTACTGGGGGGGGGGGGGGTGTCACTGTCTGTCTGTACTACTGGGGGGGGGTCACTGTCTGTACTACTGGGGGGGGTCACTGTCTGCCTGTACTACTGGGGGGGGGGGTCACTGTCTGCCTGTACTACTGGGGGGGGGTCACTGTATGGCCTGTACTACTGGGGGGTCACTGTCTGCCTGTACTACTTGGGGGGGGGGGGTGTCACTGTCTTTACTACTGGGGGTGCACTAAGGGGGGGGGGGGGTACTACTGGGGTGTCTGTACTGAGGGGGGGACGACACCATTTTTTTTTTTGCAACAGGTGACACCAGCCCTGATGGCACTGCAGTGGGGGGAGGGAAATGTGGATATTACAGTGGGGGAGATTTTTATTTTTTTTATTTTTGC